>JAPXFY010000032.1:45272892-45282892 GCA_030674185.1 Monoplex corrugatus | reverse complement strand
TCTTCTTCTTCTTCTTCTTCTTCTTCTTCTTCTTCTTCTTCTTCTTCTTCTTCTTCTTCTTCTTCTTCTTCTTCTTCTTCTTCTTCTTCTTCTTCTTCTTCTTCTTCTTCTTCTTCTTCTCCTTGTTCTTGTTGTTGTTGTTGTTCTTCTTCTTCTTCTTCTTCTTCTTGTTCTTGTTCTTTTCTTGTTCTTCATCTTCATCTCTCGCATCTTCTTTTTTCAGTCGTTGTGTACATGGCCACTATGCCTTGCAGTGAATCTGGCCAGTTTTTTCCCCTAGTTCCAACTGGCTTCCTTATTAGGTTGTGGTGAAAGAAAATGTAGTCCAATTGAAGTACCAGACCCAGAACTGTTCCACTCAGATTAGACCTCCGTGGGCGAGTGCCAGTCTTGTCTGTTGTAGATGACTGTGTAGATCATCATCATCATCATCATCATCATCATCATCATCATCATCATCATCATCATCATCATCATCATCATCATCATCATCATCATCATGTGCCCTGCCTCGTGGCGTTGGCGATCATGGCTATTCAATCGAATATATCCCTTGTCGCTGCAAGTACATATCCCACCCTGTCTGTCCTCAGCCACCCTGTCTGTCCTCAGCCACCCTGTATGTCCGTCCATTAATTTGTCCCTGTGTCTACCTGGTGTTCTCTTTCCTTGGGGCTTTCCTATTTTGACCAGGTGCTGCAATTTCTCTTTCCTCATGAGAGGTCCTATTAATGTTGCTTGTCTTTTCCTAAGTTTCTCTAATAATGATTTTCATGAGTCCACCTCCTTCAAGACAGTCTCGTTTGTTTTCTTTGAGTAGATATTTGCCTTATATTACATGGTACCATGGTTTGTTAGAAAGCACCTGCAGACCTGGGCCTTATACCCTAAGCCTAACCCTAATCCCGTCTTTAGCTCATAACCAGAAATCTACCATGCCAGCTAGTGTATCATAGTTCTAATTTTAGCCCAAGACCCTCTTCAGGATAAAATAATAATAAGGCATGACCACTTTTCAAATTGCAGAATTCATCTCACTTCCGCTCTGACATCATATTTACTCAAAAACACATTATGATATCATTTTAGTCAGTGTAATTCTTTTCTCACACTGGACGGGTCAGCAGGGAAGTTTCAGTCTTTTTCTCCTGATTCTTGTATCTGGTGTTTGTTTGTTTTTGATCTTACGCTTGACAAAGGCCAGTTGGCCGAACATTTGCGCATATCTTATCTTGTATTAGATACGCGTTTCTGAATCTTTTTTCGTTTGTTTGTTTGTTTGTTTTTTGTTCCTGTTTGCTTGAACGCGGGCACTCACACTTGTTTTGGATACCATGTGAGCGCTAGAGCTTTTAGAGGCCCTTGTTCGCTTGGTAGTTTCACCATAGGATCTAAAGGGGATTTTCTAATCGTGGGCTTGCCAAGTCCCATCCTACCCTAACATGATAGACACTCTCGCCAATCAATCCTGGATTATTCATTCGACCAAGCAAGCCTGGACTGTTTTATAGCTAAGTTTCAGTTTCAGTTTCGGTTTCAGTTTCTCAAGACGACGTCTCTGTGCTCAGAACGAATTCCATATGCACTAACGTCACAGGTGCCGTGTGTATGATGATCATGGCACATGCCTTAAGCCTGCACGTAAACACATGAGCTGACCATGTCCTGAGGCACTACCTAGCTTATGCTTTACCTAGTCTATATTATGTTATACTGGTATTGTATCAGCCTATCACTGGAATAATCTTGGTTACATGTAAATGACATGTATATCTGTACATCTTATCTTTTCAGAAAATAAACATATGTGAGGTTATGGTTCGCAATATGAGACAAAAATGAGTACTTTTGGTAAGAATTTGCTTTCTTTCTGCTACGATCAGTGCATTGAAATACCATTTTAGATTGATAAATGATATTTTTTTCAAGAAAAAAAATATGTACGGGATAGATTATAGTCTACATAAATCAATTTTGAGAAAAAGTCAAAACACCCCTGATAGACCCTCAGTCACCTTTTCAGCTCCTAGTGCTGTTTGACTGACTGCAAGTTAAGACTGAATTGGTGGTGGGAGGTCACATATATGTAAAGTAAAAATAAACAAATAATTTAAGGTCCGATTCACAACACAACTAGCTATTCTGTATAAATCGTCTCACATGCCAGAAAGCCCCCACCTTTCCCTCGTCAATGCACAAAGCCTCAGCTGTCTATCAACTAGGTGAAGATAATATTTGCTTTTAATCATAGGCCTGCCACTCTGTCATTCACTTCCACGTGGTACTTGTGACATTAATGCATATGGAATTCGTTCCGAGCGTGGAAACGTCATCTTGAAAAACTGAAGATGGAACCGAGGAAAGAAAAGAAGAAATAGATAGGTATGTAAGTAAAGTGAGTAAGTAAGTTGAGATAGTCATCTCGGGATTTATCTGACTCCTGTCACCATCATCATCAGGTGCCCTGCCGCATGGCGTTGGCGATCATGGATTTCCATCTGCCTCTATCTCTCGTTGCCCCTAGCATCTCCCCCACCCTCCTCGTCCCCAGCCGCTCAGCAAGTCCGTCCAGCATTTTCTCCCTGGGTCTACCGGTGCTCTCTTTCCCTCCAGCTTTCCCGTTGTGACCAGGTGCTCCAAATCCCCCTTCCTCATAAAATGGCCTATAAATGGCGCCTGTCTTTTCCTAATCTTCCTTATGAGTAATCTACTTGTGTCTGCCTCCATCAAGACTGTCTCGTTTGTTTTCTTTGCTGTCCATGGAACTCTCAACATTCTTCTTCTCAGAAACCACATCTCGGCTGCCTCAATCTTGTTCTGGCTTTGTCTCTGACTCCTGTACATCCATTTAACTTAATCTCACCCAATCGCATCCCTATAGAAAAAGCGACGAAAACGCTTAAGATCACAGGGGGTAAAATGAAATGAAATTTAGTGGGGGGAAAAAACAACCTTGTCAAATGTTGCCATTTACATGTACACAAGGGATGACTGGAGATTTTCTGCTGAACCCACCGATCTCAGTGTAATTCAATAAAGACATGTTGTAATATGAGGTGTCGAGGGAGAGCTTTGAGTTCTTTTCTTTTTGTCTCTGTCGATCTCTGTCTCTCTATTTATATGCCTGTCTGTCTCTCTATCTCTTGTTTCTGTCACTGTCTCTGTCTCTCTGTTTGTTTCTGTCTGTCTCTGTTTCTCTGTATCTGTCTCTGTCTCTGTCTGTCTGTCTCTCTCTCTCTCTTTCTGTCTGTCTGTCTCTCTCTGTCTTTGTCTTTGTCTCTGTCTCTCCATCTGTGTCTCCGTCTGACTGTCGGTATGTCTGTCTCTCTGTCTGTCTGTGTGTCTCTGTCTCTCTCTCTTTCTCTCTCTCCCTCCCTCTCTCTTTCTCTGTCTTTGTCTGTCTGTCTCTGTCTTTGTCAGTCTTTGTCTTTGTCTCTGTCCATCTGTGTCTCTGTCTGTTGGTCGGTCTCTCTGTCTGTCTCTCTGTCTGTCTCTCTGTCTGTCTCTCTGCCTCTGTCTCTGTCTCTGTCTCTGTCCCTGTCTCTGTCCATGTCTCTGTCTCTGTCTGTCTCTCTCTCTCTCTCTCTCTCTCTCTCTCTCTCTCTCTCCCTTCCATTTTTTTCTCCCTCTTACCTCTCTCTCGCTTTTCTCTTGCTATCCTTTTGTCTACGTCTCTGTCTCTGTCTCTATCTTTGTCTGCCTGTCTGTCTGCCTGTCTGTCTGTCTGCCTACTGCATGGCTGTCTGTCTGTCTCTGTCCGTCTGTCTGTCTGCATGTCTGTCTGTCTCGCTCTGTGTCTCTCTTTGTGTCTCTGTCTGTCTGTCTGTCTCTCTGTCTCTCTCTCTGTCTCTCTTTGTGTCTCTATCTGTCTGTCTGTCTGTATGTCTGTCTGTCTGTCTGTCTCTCTCTCTCTCTCTCTCTCACTCTCTCTCTCTCTCTCTCTCTCTCTCTCTCTCTCTTTCTCTGTGTTTTTATCCTCCGCTCTCTCTTTCTCTCTCTTTGTCTAACTTCCGTATTCCTTTATTCGAAAAAGAAACGAACTTGAAATTTAGTTTTGAAGAGAACCACCCTTCAGAGCCTGTAGAGCCTGTAGAGTCTAGACATTATATCCTGTTAAAGACAGCAGACGATATCGAATCAACGGCCTTCATGTCATTGACAATCAAATACTTGAGCGATCATCACGAGACAGTCATGCCATGTTGTGCTGATGTTCTTGTCTTTACTGATATATTTCTTACATTAGACACAGCAGCAGGGAAGTTTCAGTTCTTTTTCTCATAATTTTTGTATCTGGTGTTTGTTTGTTTGTAATCTTACGCTTGACAAAGGCCAGTTGGCCGAAAATCTGCGCCTGTCTTGTCTTGTTGTATTAAATACACGTTCGTGTTCTTCTTTCGTCTTCTTTTCAGGTTTATAATTATCATAGTCTAGTTTGGGATGGGTTAATTAAACGTTTAGTCCTTTCCTCACATTGGGCAAAGCAGCAAGGAAGTTGCAGTCTCTTTCTCCTAATTTTTGTATTTGGTGTTTGTTGTTTGTTTGTTTGTTTGTTGTTTGTGTTTGATCTTACACTGACACAGCCCAGTTGGTGAAAATTTGTGCCTGTCTTGTCTGGTTGTGTAAAATACACGTTCTGATTCTATTTTCGCTTGTTGTTGTTGTTGTTGTATTGTTGTTGTTTTGTTTTGTTTTTGTTTTCTGGTTAAAGTTTGTGTTTGTTCAGTTAGTTGATTGCTATTGATTGAAGTGACATACATTCAACAAACATAGACAGTGTTTCGTTTCTAATATATTTTGAAGATATATGATCCATATGTGTCGATGAAAAAAAAACAATTGGTAATCAGAACTGAGATGGTCAAGGATGTCGATGATCTGCCCATCCATCAAAATAATCTGTCGTCAAATTATCGCTGGAAAAAGGAAAGAGAGGAAGAAGAAGAAGAAAAAAAGAAGAAGAAGAAGAAGAAGAAGAAGAAGAAGAAGAAGAAGAGAAGAAGAAGAAGAAGAAGAAAGAAGAAGAAGAAGAAGAAGAAGAAGAAAGAAGAAGAAGAAGAAGAAGAAGAAGAAGAAGAAGAAGAAGAAGAAGAAGAACAAGAAGAAGAAGAAGAACAAGAAGAAGAAGAAGAAGAAGAAAAGAAAAGAAGAACAAGAACAAGAACAAGAAAAGAAGAAAAAGAAGAAGAAGAAAGAAGAAGAAGAAGAAGAAAAGAAGAAGAAGAAGAAGAAGAAGAAGAAGAAGAAAAGAAGAAGAAGAAGAAGAAGAAGAAGAAGAAGAAGAAGAAGAAAAGAAAAGAACAAGAAGAACAAGAACAAGAACAAGAAAGAAGAACAAGAAGAACAAGAAGAAAGAACAAGACAGAACAAGAAGAAGAACAAGAAGAACAAGAACAAGAACAAGAACAAGAAGAACAGACAAGAACAAGAAGAAGAACAGAAAAGAAAGGAGGAGAAGAAGAAGAACAACAAGAAGAAAAGAAACAGACAAATGGGAGTCACCTTGCAGGCCAGACCAAAAAGGCGGACAGGAGATGAAGCAAGGGAAGCTGTACATCATCATCGAATTTGTCTCTGGAAAGTTTCATTGTACCACTACACTTACCAATCACCACCAAGTAAAGGCGACTTTATGAACCAAAATCGAAACAAGGAAGCTGGGAGGAGGGAACACTTCAGCAAACAGTTCACTACCAACAAACAGATCTGCCACGAAATAAGCAGAGACCGACATTGTTTTGATACTGCAACTACAAAATAAGAAGAAGGAAAAAGAGAGAGATGAAAGAGAGGGGGGGAGAGGAGAGACAGAGAGAAAAAGAAAGAGAGACAGACAAGACAGGGACAGATAGAACAGACAGACAACAGAGAGAGAAAAAGAAAGAGGGAGAAAGAGAAGACAACAGAGAGAGAGAGAGAGAGAAAAGAGAAAGAGAAAGAGAGAGAGAGAGAGGAGAGAAGAGAGAGAGAGAGGGAAAAGAGAGAAGAGGGAGAGAAGAGAAGAGAGGTGAGAGAGAGAGGGAGAGACAGAGAGAGAGAAGAGAAGAAAGAAGGGAGTGAGAGAGAGAGAGAGAAGAGAGAGAGTAAAGAAGAGAGAGGAGAAAGAGAGAGAGAGAGAGAGAGAGAGAGAGAAGAGTAAAGAAGAGAGAGAGAAAGAGAGAGAAAGAAGAGAGAGTGAGAGTGAAAGAGAGAGAGAGAGAGAGAGAGAGAGAGAGAGAGAGGGGAGAGAGAGAGAGAGAGAGAGAGAGAGACTGATATCGCAGCCATCAGATTTCTTAAGAATGCACAAGCAGCCAGGTAGGCCAACCATCCACCTGAACACCTTGGCACCTTTGTGCTCACCTTTCTTTTTTTTTTTTTTTTTTCCCGTTTTCTACATATTTTCTACACCACCTTAATGGCCACATAAGCTGGGGCATGTGAGGTTTTTTTTCTATTTAATTTTTTTAATTTTTTTATGTACAATGCGATGATGGTGATATCGATGAGGATGATAATCATGATGCTATGGAGTTCCATCTAGGATTGAGACTACGGTGGCAGGGCTGTACTCTACGCTTACTATTATGATATACCCTGGCGTCAACCAGGCCCGAGAGATACATACAGACACTCGCGGTGCTGGTCAGAAGATTTGAGGAACACCCTCAATAACGCATCCGTGAAGTGGATGAGACTCGACTGTGTGGTCCCAGTCTTCCCAATGAGCCCATAGCGCGCCCAACTCTGGATAGAAGCCGGTTAAAGCCGAAAAATCCCACAGCGATTTTTTTGAAGGGACTGATGGGGATTCGAACCCACAACCTTCCAGTCGGTAGTCCGTTGCGTTAAAACCACTACGCCACGACGACTGGTGAGATAAATACTGTTGTGCACGATGGAGTCAACAAGAAAAGCCAGAACAAGATTGAGGCAGCCGAGATGTGGTTTCTAAGAAGGATGTTGAGAGTTCCATGGACAGTGGTTAACGCAACGGACTACCAACTGGAAGGTTGTGGGTTCGAATCCCCATCAGCACCTTCAAAAATCATTGTGGGATTTTTCGGCTCTAACCGGCTCCTACCCAGAGTTGGGCATGCTATGGGCTCATTGGGAAGACTGGAACCACACAGTCGAGTCCCATCCACTTCACGGATGCGTCATTGAGGCTGTTGCTCAAATCTTCTGCCCAACACCGCAGGTGTTTGCATCTCTCGGGCCTGATTGACGCCAGGATACATCATGATAGTAAGCGTAGAGTACAACCCTGTCACGCAGTCTCAATCCTAGATGGAACTCCATAGCATCATGATTATCATCCACATCGACAGCATCATCATCGCATAATAAAAACTGTTTCAGCTTCTGTGGCCATTAAAGTGGCGTAGAAAATGAGACGAAAAAAAAAAAAAAAAAAAAAAAAAGGTGAGCACTAAGGTAACCTCCCTGAGTGCAATGATCATAAGATCATAAAAAAAAAATTATCAACCTCACGCACAATGAACCGTTGAATAAATCATAAGGAATCTTTTTTGACTCCCCCCCCCCCCCAAAAAAAAAAAAAAAAAAAAAGTCTCCAACCATCATCTACACGCTTTACGCAATTAAGGCAACATGGAAACTATTATCATGAAAAAACAAAACAAACAAAAAAAAGTCTGAGATGGAATGGGCTCTTTATCCTAAAACAGCAGGAAATTATCATCCGGACTGCCCTTCACTGGGCACCAGGTGGTAACACATAAAACAAAAACAGAAAAAAAAAATAGAAACACCCTGATATGGAATTGTCTGAGAGCGATACAGCCCTTCTTCAACAAAGTCCCCAGTCCAATCTTTACCCCGGCCAGTTTCTCTTTTCTACCATTACTAAGCTCAATCTTTCGAGACTGTCTTCTTTTTTCCATCCTTTTCATCTCTTCATATGGGGGGATGTGAGCTGCACGGTATTGAAATCAGCTCTTTTCAAGTTCTGCAACTCTGTCCTTATTTCCAGCACTGCCAATGGATCTGATAGAAAGAAGAAGAAAAAAAGAAAAAAGAAAAAAAAGTTGAGGGAGCGGCGAACAGATTTTCATGCACATGGAGTATTTTGAGAGGAGGGGATGTGATTGATTTGATTCTATTGAAAGAGAGAGAGAGAGAGAGAGAGAGAGAGAGAGAGAGAGAGAGAGAGAGAGAAGAGAGAGCAATTGACAAACAGGCATAGAGACAGACACTGAGACGAGCAAGAGACGAGAGAGATGAGAGAATGAGAGAGAGAGAGAGAGAGAGAGGAGGAGGAGGAGGGGGACAGAGACAGACAGACAGACAGACAGACAGGCAGATAGGTAGATAGATAGACAGACAGACAGACAAACAAACAGAGACAGACACAGAGACGAGAGAGAGACACACAGACAGACAGACAGACAGAGAGAGAGACATAGATAGAGGGAGTTACAGAGAGAGAGAGAGAGACAGAGAGAGAGAGAAAGAGAGGAGAGAGAGAGAGAGAGAGAGAGAGAGAGAGAGAGAGAGAGAGAGAGAGAGAGAGAGAGAGAGAGAGAGAGAGAGAGAGAGAGGACCAATAAAGAAGTGCGTATCTGTCGGTAAACTATAATATTATCATCGTTATTATTATTATTATTATTATTATTATTATTATTATTATTATTATTATTATTATTATTATTATTATCATTAAGAAGAAGAAAAAAAGAAAAAAGAAAAAAAGTTGAGGGAGCGGCGAACAGATTTTCATGCACATGGAGTAATTATTAGACAACAGCAGAAGGGCATCCAGGAGTCATGACCTGGATGTGGCCCGACCCCCGAGAGTGTAAGGAATTCAGGGCCGAAACACTTGTCTAAAGGGGGTTACTTCTCTGAAGACCTTCTGTTGTCTAGCTCTCCCTAGAGTTTCTTTCTACCTATATTATTATTATTATTATTATTATTATTATTATTATTATTATTATTATTATTATTATTATTATTATTATTGTTATTGTTATTATTATTGTTGTTATTATTATTATTATTAGTAGTAGTAGTAGTAGTAGCAGCAGCAGTAGTAGTAGTAGCAGTAGTAGTAGTTGTAGTAGCAGTAGTACCATTGTTATTATTATTATTATTATTATTATTATTATTATTATTATTATTATCATTATTATTATTATTATCATCATTATTACTATTATTATATTATTTGTTATTATTATTGTTGTTATTATCATAATTACTGTCATCATCATCATCAACAGCAGCAGCAGCAGCAGCATCATCATCATCATCGTATTTCTTCTCCTGTAGCTGATTAGACTAAATTCATTATGGAAACTTGGAACCAAGAAAGGAACTGCCTTTTACCACCAGCACCCTCACCCCACCTGCAACCTCTGTCTTCTGTGTTGACGGGATGCTCCTCGCGATGAGAGTTACTCCCCCTACCCCCTCTACAGCATTGCTGGTTAACTGTAGGTTACAATAGAAATGGACGCCAAACCAGTCGTTGCGGTGTAGTGGTTAACACAACGGACTACTGACTGGAAGGTTGTGGGTTCGAATCCCCATCATTCCCTTCAAAAAATCGTCGTAGGGTTTTTCGGCTCTAACCGGCTCCTACCCACAGTTGGGCGTGTTATGGGCTCATTTGGGAAGACTGGGACCACACAGTCGAGTCTCATCCACTTCACGGATGCGTCATTGAGGGTGTTGCTGAAATCTTCTGACCAGCACCCAGGTGCCTGTATCTCTCGGGCCTGGTTGACGCCAAGATATATCATGTTACGATAGTTAGCGTAGAGAACAGCCCTGTCGCGCAGTCTCAATCCTAGATGGAACTCCATAGCATCATAGTTATCATCCTCATCGACATCATCATCATCGCATTGTCAAAACTTTTACAGCTTCTCTGACCATTAAGTTGGCATAGAAAATGGGACAAAACAAAACAAAACAAACAAACAAACAAAAATGATGAGTGCAAAGGTAACTTCCCTTAGTGCAATGATCCTAAAATGAAAAGGTCGCCAAGAGA
>JAPXFY010000032.1:45260392-45262892 GCA_030674185.1 Monoplex corrugatus | reverse complement strand
CTTTGACTCCCGCGCATCTTATCCACCAACTGCGAAAACTTCCCGAAGGACGATGGTGGATAGGATGAGGAGTCAAAGGGTTAACTTTTTGTTTTGCTAGCATGGTTGTAATGCAGGGTGCTGGTAGACAGGGTGTGGCAGTCAAAGGGTTAATGAGCTTAACTTGTTTTTTCGCGTCCGTTGCACCATGATACAACATTATTTCTCTTCAAAGATGTGTTATAAATACACTTAACACTTTTGTCACACCCGTTCTATGCCATTCTCGAACAACATTTCTTTCTTCAAAGATGTGTTATAATACACTTAACACTTTTGTCACACCCGTTCTATGCCATTCTCGAACAACATTTCTGTCTTCAAAGATGTGTTATAATACACTTAACACGTTTGTCCACCCGTTATATGCCATTCTCGAACAACATTTCTGTCTTCAAAGATTTGTTATAATACACTTAACACGTTTGTCACACCCGTTCTATGCCATTCTCGAACAACATTCTGTCTTCAAAGATGTGTTATAATACACTTAACACGTTTGTCACACCCATTCTATGCCATTCTCGAACAACATTCTGTCTTCAAAGATGTGTTAATACACTTAACACGTTTGTCACACCCGTTCTATGCCATTTCGAACAACATTTCTGTCTTCAAAGATGTGTTATAATACACTTAACACGTTTGTCACACCCGTTCTATGCCATTCTCGAACAACATTTCTGTCTTCAAAGATGTGTTATAATACACTTAACACGTTTGTCACACCCGTTCTATGCCATTCTCGAACAACATTTCTGTCTTCAAAGATGTGTCATAAATGCATTGAACTCGTTTGTAGCTTCCGAAACACGTCGCGCTACAACAAGATTTCAGTCTTTAAAGATGTGTTATACATGTGTTTAACTCGTTTGTCACGCCCTTTATAACAATTAATAATAATAATTACAATATTTATATAGCGCAAAATCTTGATAAAATCAAATCTAAGCGCTGAAACAGACACACACACGCACGCACGCACACGCACACACGCACGCACGCACACGCACACACACACACACACACACACACACACACACCCACACCGCACACACACACACACCACACCGCACACGCACACGCACATGTACACGCACACGCACACGCACACGCACACGGCTATAAATGGGGAGAAAGAATAAAAGCAATGGGAAATTATAGAGAGCATATTATATACAATTATATATTACAATGTGATTCCCCTCCGAGTGGAGACAGGCTGCAGAGGGGGTTGAGTGAGGTCAGGATTTTATGCAGAGGAGAAAAGGTGAGTTTTGAGAGCGGATTTGAAGGAGACAAAAGTAGGTTGCTGACGGACTGAGAGAGGAAGTTGTTTTTTGTTTCCAGGAGAGTGGACCAGAAACAGAGAAGGCTCGTGGACCATAGGTATTGAGCTTAGTGCGTGGAAAGCGAAAAGTCAGAGGATCGGAGGCAGAGCGGAGGGTACGTGAGGGAACATAGATCTCAAGTAGGCTTGACAGGTAATCGGGGGGGGGGGGGGGGCTGCGTTATTGAGGCTTTTGTAGCACATGGTGTCTAGTTTGTACTGTGTGCGGTTATGTCACGCTACAAGATTTATTTCTTCAAAAATGTGTTATAAATGTATTTAACTCATTTGTCGATTCTGCTTTTCGTCACACTAACAATATTCATCTCATAGATGTGTTATGCGTACTAAACCATTTGCTGTCCTATTCTGTTCTTCTGAAACATTTCTTGCTTCAAATGTGTTATAAATGTATTAACTCATTGTCGACTCCGCTTTACGTCAAACTATAACAATATTTCATTCTTCATATATGTGTTATGCTGTACTAACTCATTTGCTGTTCCGTTCTGTATCTTGCTATGAGAACATTTCTTACTTCAAAGATGTGATATAAATACATTTAACTCATTTGTCGCGTCTGTTATACGTAATGCTACAACAACATTTCTTTCTTCAAAAAGGTGTGATATATTTGTACTTAACTTTTTGTCGCGTCCGTTCTGCCATGCTACAACAACATTTCTTCTTCAGTAGATTCAATTTCCCACATTGGTGGTTTACCCACTCACCACTGAACCCTAAGAAAAAAACTGGCCTACATGGGGATCGAACCACGACCTCCACGTTATCAGCACGGCGCTCTAACCAACTGAGCTAACGGGCCTCACACACGTAGATGTGTTACTAATGCATTTAACTCATTTGTCCCGCCTGATCTGTCATGCAACAACATTTCTGTCTTCAAAAATGTGTTATAAATGCAATTAACTCATTTGTCGCATCCGTTATACGTCATGCCACAACAGCATTTCTTACTTCAAATGTGTGTTTAAAATGCACTTAACTGTATTTTCTATGGAAGAAAATGTGCCCTAGATGTAAAAGCCAGTTGTTTTTCACTGATGAAGTAGACTGAATTTTAGCAATCGCATTGTAACATTTCAAATTGGTTCTAGGAGTATGTTCAAG
>JAPXFY010000032.1:45252892-45257892 GCA_030674185.1 Monoplex corrugatus | reverse complement strand
ACACAACACACACACAACACACAACACACAACACACACAAACACACACACAAACACAACGCACACACACATACACACAATATATATATAAAATAATATATAATATATTATATATATGCACTCAAGCTCACAGACACACACACACAACACGCACACACCACACACACACACTCTCTCTCTCTCTCTCTCTCACGCACACACACACACACACACACACACACACACACACACACACACACACATACACGCACACACACGCACACACGAATGAGATAAAGAGAGAGATATGGAGGAGGGGAGAGAGAGAGAGAGACAGAGAGAGAGAGACAGAGAGAGAGAGAGACAGAGAGAGAGAGACAGAGAGAGAAAGACAGAGAGAGTGACAGAGAGAGAGAGACAGAGAGAGAGACAGAGAGACAGACAGAGAGACAGAGAGACAGACAGAGACAGAGAGACAGAGAGACAGAGACAGACAGACAGAGAGAGACATACACACAGAGAGAATCAACCTTAGGGAAATAAAAAAAATCCACATTATAACAGATCATGTTTATATACAAAACAAAAAGCACAGATTTTCAGATCAGCTTTCATGTATTACAGGGACACTATACACTTGGTTTCATAATTTGAAATCTTGAAAATTAAAAACGTCTTTCTCGAAAAATACAGCTTCGTCACAAATTCTGACAACCTTTCATTTGGTAAAAACCAGTCAATATGAAATTCGTATGTGTCACATGAAAGAACAACCTTAGCAATCATGTTATACTGACGTTCATTTTTGGTTTCTTTTTCCATCGAAGATCATTTTTACTGTCAGTAAAAAGCTTGGATAAGAAAATATTCAACTTTTCAAAACTAGAAAAATAAAGAACCAAAATCAATATAAATGTATCAAACATAATCATAATCGTAGAGCTTCGTCTTCTAGAGAGGACAAGTTATTAAAGATATTTATTTGTTTATCTATTTATTTATTTTAATTATTATTTTTTTTTTCCTTTTTGATTAAAATGGACAGCACAGCTTTCTAGACGAAAACGTTTCTTGATGTTCACATGATGTCTCTTTGGATCATGTTGACAACCATCTTGGAAACACTGAAGATACATGAGTATGTGCAATCGGTCTCTGTCTCTTTTCTCTGTCATTCTATCTATCTTATCTATCTATCTATCTATCTATCTATCTATCTATCTATCTATCTATCTATCTATCTATCTATTTTTGTGTGTCTGTCACACACACACACACACACACACAGACACACTCAACACACACACAACACACACACACACACACACACACACACACACACACACACACACACACACACACACACACACACACACCAACACAAACACAAACACACACACACAACACACACATCTACTGAAATATTCAAATTCCGAAAGTTAAAACAAACAAACAAACAAACAAACATAGAAACCAATCCTCTTTGAAAGAAATTGCCAGGCACCAAATATAGACATCCTATCATTCTGGGACAAGAAATCAATCTCAAGTCAGTAGATGTCAGCGTAATTTGAAAATGTGAGCAATCGGAAGGGAGACATCGTGGCACTATTGACATGCAATGTTTCGAAACTCAACAAAATCGAATATATATATATAAGATATATGTATATCGTATTTTTGAAAGCTTAAAAGAAAGAAGTGCATGTGATTTTAGAAATCGAAGTTTGTCAGCTCTTCATAAAAGCTGTATGGACAATTTATCTCTCTGTCTCTCTTTGTCTGTCTGTCTGTCTGTCTGTCTGTCTGTCTGTTTGCATGCCTGTTTATCTCCCCTCTCTCTGTGTGTCTCTGTGTGTGTGTGTCTCTCTCTCTCTCTGTCTCCCTGTGTGTGGTGTGTGTGTGGTGTGTGTGTGTGTGTGTGTGTGTGTGTGTGTGTGTGTGTGTGTGTGTGTGTGTGTCGTGCGTAAATGTGTGGTTGTGTGTGTGTTGCGTAAATATGTGTGTGTGTGTGGTGTGTGTGTGTGTGTGTGTGTGTGTGTGTGTGTGTGTGTGTGTGTGTGTGTGTGTGTGTGTATGTGTGTGTATCACTTATTGTTTCAATACATAATCAAACAAACAAACACACAAATGAATATCACATTCATCAGAAATTGAATGAACCTCATGTCATTTTGTGCCAGGTACTTTGAGACTGGCCTCTCTCGCATTGGTCTGTACAGTCACAGGCGACGCTGCTTGGACAAGCAGACAGCCCATCTAGACATTAGAACGGATGTACTTTTGTCCCATGGTCAGTCATGACCGAAGGAGGCCTACTACTTTGATATGGAAACCTAGAATAATGCCCTGGGATAGAATTGAGGAAGAATGTTACACGATCTCTGTTACGTAGATGGAATGGAATGGAATCTATATTTAACGTCTGTTCACAATAGTGATTTTACACACACACACACACACACACACACACACACACACACACACAACACACACACACACACACACACACCACACCCCACACACACACACACACACACACACACACACACAACACACACACACACACACACATACACACAACACACACACAACACACACTACACACACACACACACACACACACATACACACAACACACACACAATACAGGGAGAGGGATGATGACACCGTTCTAATTGCAGAAAATGAAAAAAAGACAAACTTTAGTGAATATTAAAAACACAGACAGAAAGCATAAATAAAGGTTGGAGAGAAATAGCAAGACGTTTGAAGTCATAGTATCAATAAAAAAAAAACAAGATATTTCATGCAAAATAACAGCAAATGGCACAACGTTGAGACAGAGTGATAAGTTCAAATATCTTGGAAGTCATCTCACCAGACGGTAGATGCACATTAGAAATATGCAGAAGAACTGGCCAAGTTACAACAACAGTAAAAAAACACATGAAAAGCGTTCTTGCTAACAAATGTCTATCAGTTAACATCATGAAGAGAGTTTTTTCAGTGTTTTATAGAACTGATACGGTATACGGATGTAAAGCGTGGACAAGCAACACGCAAAGACAGAACAATATTTGGGCAACTGAAATATATGTAGGGTTTTAAAGAAGAGTGTTAAGAGTTCCGTGGACAGCAAAGAAGACAAACGAGAGAGTGTTCAAAGAAGCAAACACAAAAGAGAACACTGCTGGCGTAGCAAAGAAAAACTGGTGGGGGATGTTCTACTATGGAGACCCAGTCACGGCAAACAAAGACCAGAAACGTCCAAAGAAGACCTTCATCGACCAACTGATGATGATACGGGCTGTCAGTATGATGAACTACCTACCGCAATGTCTGACAGAGAAGGATGGAAGAAACGTGTCATGGATAGCCGAGCAAGCTCGACATGATGATGATGATGATGATGATGATGATGATGATGATGATGATGATGAAGAAAAGACAAACAACATTTATAGGGCATGAGGCAAGATAAATGTGACACTGTCACTGGGAAAGCTGGAGGGGAAAAGAGCGAAGAGCTCCAGGTAGAGCCAGGGAGAAAATATTGGACGGACTTGAACAGTGGTGAAGACAGAAAGGGTGGGAGATGTACTTGCAGCGACAAAGGATAGATTCGTACGGAGGGCCATAACTGCCAACGCCATGCAGCAGGGCACATGGTGATGATGATGACTTTGATGTGAGTTAGATGGGCCATGCGCTTTCTATTGGAAAAAAAGTCACAATGTATAACAACTCTGCCTGTTAGTCCGTCTGCCTGTCTATCTAAAAGTAGAACTGCTTTAGATAAGATTGTTAAACAAAGATTTGGTTTATAAACATTGCTTGTCAACCACAGTAGTCCAACGAAATGACACATGCAGTTTCTTTAGGAGTGCTAGAACAAGATTGACACATTTGTTCCGTCGGAACTTTATGTTCAAATAGTTTGGAAAGAACTTCAAATGGATATAAACAATTGGTACTGATACAGAAACAAATTTAGACCACTCGAAACTATTTAATTTATCATTACTCTCAGCAGACATATTCGTCTCATCATCATCATCAGGTGCCCTGCCGCATGGCGTTGGCGATCATGGACTTCCAACCATCTCTATCTCTCGTTGCCCCCAGCATCTCCCCCACCCTCCTCATCCCCAGCCACTATGCAAGTCCGTCCAGCATTCTCTCCCTAGGTCTACTGGTGCTCTCTTTCCCTCCAGCTTTCCTGTTGTGACCAGGTGCTCCAAATCCCCCTTCCTCATAAAATGGCCTATAAATGTTGCTTGTCTTTTCCTAATCTTCCTTATGAGTGATCTACTATCGTAGATCTATTCGTCTACAGACGCAAAAAACAATGCCTAAAATTCATTAAAAAAAAAAGGTGTTAAATGAAAGAACGCATGCAAGAGAGTAAGTTCCAGTCATGGCGTTGGCGATCATGGCCCTCCACACTAATACCGTCGCGTAACCCCCTCGTCTCAGCCCTGAAGTCACAAACGAAGCTCTTAAATCAGAGCACCCCACCACATCCGTCCTCTGCACCCTCGAAATCCTGCCTTCGCAGATTATTTAAAACCAAACTCATCACAGCACAAAGAATGTTTGATATTTTTCCCGTTTAATTTTTAGCTTATTGTACAAAATCCAAAACAAGTGTGACTGCCCGTGTTCAAGCAAAAAGGAGCCAGAAAAGAATAGGACAAAAATCAAAACGCGTATTGAATACAATCAGTTTTTATTATAATCATCTTGTCTGCTTGTATTAAATGCGCGTTCTTATTCTTTTTTCGTTTTTTTTTTTTTCTGTTTCCTGTTTATTATATAAGCAAAGTATTAGTCACTTACTGCGCATAAAGACATTTGCATGTACGGCAACAGGAGGGAAAGATCTTACATTCTGTCTGTTCTTGGCAAGCCTGTGTGTGCTATCACAGGTGGTGGGTGTGTCAGGGCCTTAAGTTTTCCTTTAGTGTTCATAGTCAGTTGTTATGGAGTCTTCATCTCTAGCGTCTCCCTTCTTGTGAC
>JAPXFY010000032.1:45205392-45207892 GCA_030674185.1 Monoplex corrugatus | reverse complement strand
CCCAGGATAAAGTTCACTGTCAAATAATTGCTGGCCGATTTGAACGGAGCGCATATGGAATTGACCAAAGGTGGTGATCCCTTTTAGAACACAAAGTCCAAACTCGAAATTCGAATTCTATTGCAGAAAAATATCCACACCTGTGTATGGTTGGACAACGGGAGTGGCATGTGATTTTCATTTTTAATTTCTTTTTAACATGAAATGTAGTATGAGTGTAGTGTCATCAAGACAGATTCATGGCACTCAGGCAATTCTGTATGCGATCTGTCCAAATATACCAGCAATGAAACTGGCAGTATGCTTGAGCTTGCACAAAACATGATGCTCTCTAAAAGTTTCTAAAAGGGGATAAGGAGTGTGGCAGGACCTATGGAAAGACTAAAGTGAACACTGACACTAAATCCAAAACAAGTGTCACTACCCGCGTTCAAGGAAACAGGAACCAGAAAAACAAACAAACAAAATGTTCCTTTTCTCACACTGGACAGAGCAGCAGGGAAGTTTCAGTCTTTGCCTCCTAATTGTTTGCATCTGGTGTTTGTTTGTTTGTGATCATATGCTGCCTTTGTCCGAAAATTTGCGCCTGTCTTGTCTTGTTGTATTTAATACGTGTTCTTATTCTGATACTGACACTGTCCACAACTGGCTGGACCCCTGTTTGACCAGGCACTGTCCAAACTGACGCCATCACCAAAATGCAGATGTGCGTTTGTTGTGACTAAGCTTTTAAGCATGACAAATGAGGGGCTTCAGCAACACATCAGCTGCTTAATCCTTGTCGTCGTCGTCATGTCGTCATCATTAAAGCAAGATCACACCTCTGCAGGGATAGATTGGTGTTGTTAGGGTTCTTTCTTCTTCCTCCTCCTCCTTCCTTCATCTTCTCTTCTTCTCTTCTCTTCTTCTTCTTCTTCTTCTTCTTCTTCTTCTTCTTCTTCTTCTTCTTCTTCTTCTTCTTCTTCTTTTCTTCTTCCTTCTTCTTCTTCTTCTTCTTCTTCTTCTTCTTCTTCTTCTTCTTCTTCTTCTTCTTTCTTCTTCTTCTTTTCTTCTTCTTCTTCTTCTTTTCTTCTTCTTCTTCTTCTTCTTTCTTCTCTTTTTCTTCTTTCTCTGTTTTTCTTTTTCTTTTTTCTTCTTCTTCTTCTTCTTCTTCTCTTCTTCTTCTTCTTCTTCTTCTTCTTCTTCTTCTCTTCTCTTCTTCTTCTTCTTCTTCTTCTTCTTCTTCTTCTTCTTCTTCTTCTTCTTCTTCTTCTTCTTCTTCTTCTTCTTCTTCTTCTTCTTCTTCTTCGCATTCTTCTTCTTCTTCTTCTTCTTCTTCTTCTTCTTCTTCTTCTTCTCTTCTTCTTCTCTTCTTTCTTCTTCTTCTTCTTCTTCTCTTCGCATTCTTCTTCTTCTTCTTCTTCTTCTTCTTCTTCTTCTTCTTCTTTCTTCTTCTTCTTCTTCGCATTCTTCTTCGCATTCTTCTTCTTCTTCTTCTTCGCATTCTTCTTCTTCTTCGCATTCTTCTTCTTCTTCTTCTTCTTCTTCTTTCTCTTCTTCTTCTTCCTCTTCTGATACGTGTAAGAGAGCACGTTTGGTTGGCTGCGAGTCTACATGTCCCTGCGTGCAAATGTAATAGTGGTGGTTATTGCCTTAAGAGTGATGCACTTCTGGAAGTAAAACAAAAAGAAAGAAAAAAGAAGCGGAAGAAAAAGAAAAAGCAGAAGAAGAAGTGCGTGTGTATGTGTGCGTGCATGTGCGCGCATGCATATGCCTATGTTGTGTATGTGTGTGTGTGTGCGCAAGTGCATGTTTTCTGTGTGTGCACGAGTTGTGTATGTGTGTGTGTTGTGTGTGTGTGTGTGTGTGTGTGTGTGTGTGTGTGTGTGTGTGTGTGTGTGTGTGTGTGTTTTGTTATGTGTTGTGTGTGTTCCTTGGTGTGTGTGTGTGTGTGTGTGTGTGTGTGTGTGTGTGTGTGTGTGTGTGTGTTTTGTGTGTGTGGTGTGTGTGTGCGCGTGTGTGTGTCTGTGCGTGTGTGTTTGTCTGCCTGACTGTGTGTGGGTGTTTGTGTGTGTGTGTGTGTGTGTGTGTGTGTGTGTGTGTGTGTGTGTGTGTGTGTGTGTGTTGTGTGTGTGTGTGTGTGTGTGTGTGTCTGTTTTCCTTTTGTGTGCTTGCGTGTTCGGTTTTTTTGGTATCCGAGGGCAAATACTTTGAAGTCAGACAAATCCAGAACGTCACATAACTGTGGTCTTTTGATTCCTTTGGCTGGTTGGTGATGTAGGAAGCTTACACTTTGGTGAGACTGTTGTTAACATCCACCTCTTTCTCTTACTTGTTCTTCTTTTCCACCTCCCTGTCTCTGTCTCTCTGCTTGCCTGTCTCTCCTGTCTCCCAAAGCAGCAAGAAATTCCAGGGAGAGCTGGATAGCAGACGGTACTGAGAGGATAAGCCCCCACACCCACACCCACCCGCAGGCAAATGTTTTGGCCCTGATATATTATTGTATCATTGTTTTTAGAAA
>JAPXFY010000032.1:45140392-45147892 GCA_030674185.1 Monoplex corrugatus | reverse complement strand
GTCTGTCTGTCTCTCTCTCTCTCTCTCTCTCTCTCTCTCTCTCTCTCTCTCTCTCTCTTTCTCTGCCTGTGTCTGTGTCTGTGTCTGTGTCTGTCTGTCTGTCTGTCTGTGTCTGTGTCTGTGTCTGTGTCTCTGTTTCCCCCCCTCTCTCTTCTCTCTCTCTTTCCTACCTCTCTCTCCCTACCTCTCTCTCTCCCCCCTCTTTCTCTCTCTGTTCGCTAACTGCCTGTCTGTCTGCCTGTCTGTCTGTCTGTCTATATGTCTCTCTCTCTATCTCTTTCTCTCTCTCTCTCTCTCTCTCCTTCCTCTCTCTCTCTCTCTCTCTCTCTCTCTCTGTGTCTGCCTGTGTCTGTGTCTGTCTGTCTGCCTGTCTCTCTGTCTGTGCTGTGTCTGTGTCTCTGTTTCCCCCACATCTCTCTCTCTCTCTTCTCTCTCTCTCCCTACCTCTCTCTCTCTCTGCTATCTCTCTCTCTCTCTGTCTCTACTGCTCTGCCTGTCTGCCTTCTGTTCTGTCTTGTCTGTCTATCTGTCTCTCTTTCTTGCTCTCTCTCTCTCTCTTGCTCTCTCTCTCTCTCTCTCTCTCTCTCTCTCTCTTTGTCCATTTTATTTTTCATTGCTTCCCTACTCTTCTTTCTCTGTTTATCTCTGTGATACACACATGCATCTAAGCGATCCACGCGTACCGTTCACAGGCAGCTGGCTTGTTTAATTTGTTTGTTTGTCTGCTTCGCTGCTTGGTTCTGCTTAACTCAAAGTTAATGCTTCCTGAAAAATCAGGGCAACTTCAAATTGCTCATATTTGATAAAACTGAAGTCTGCGTCTGATGAAAACAAAAACAACAAAATGAGCAAAATCGTCAATGTTATATCCAATATACCAACACATTTGGTCTCAGTGATTGCCAGAACGAGCTTCAAAGGGGAAGTAATTTCCTTTTTAGTGATTCATGATCTGCCTACCATGAGGATCTTTCTGCTTCTCTGTCTCTGCTCTGTCTCTGTCTCTTCTCTTCTTTCTTTCTCTCTCTCTCTTATCTCTCTCTGTCTCTCTCTATCCTCTTCTCTCTCTCTCTCTCTCTCTCTCTCTCTCTCTCTCTCTCTCTCTCTCTCTGCCTGTGTCTGTGTCTATGTCTGCGTCTTTCTGTCTGCTGTCTGCCTGCCTGTGTCTGTGTATTTCTCTCTCCCTCTCTCTTTCTTCTCTCTCTCTCTGTCTCTCTCTGTCTCTGTCTCTGTCTCTGTCTCTTCCTCTCTCTCTCTCTCTCTCTTCTCTCTCTCTCTCTCTCTCTCTCCCTACCTACCTCTTTCTCCCTACCTCTCTCTCTCTCCCCTCACCCTCTCTGTCTCTGACTGCCTGCCTGTCTGTATGTCTGTCTATCTGTCTGTCTCTCTTGCTCTCTCTCTCTCTCTTTCTCTCTGTTCTCTTATCTTCTTTCACTCTCTCTGTCTCTATGTCTCTCTCTGTGTCTCTCTCTCTCACACGCTCTATCTTTGTTTCTGTCTCTTCTATCTTTCTTTATTCCCTCTCTCTCTTTCTCTCTCTCTGTCTCTGTTCCTGCCTCTGCCTCTATGTCTCTCTGTGTCTATTTCTGTCTCTCTGTCTGTCGCTCTCTCTCTCACGTTGTCTCTCCCATTTCTGTCTGTCTCTGTCTCTGTCTCTCTCTGTCTCTCTCTCTATCTCTCTGTCTCTCATTGTCTCTCTCTGTTTTTTCTTTGTCTCTTTCTGTCTCTCCATCTCCGTCTCTCTCTTTCTGTCTGTCTGTCTCTTTCTCTCTCTCTTTCTCTTTGTGTCTGTCTATCCATCTGTTTCTTCAGTCTGTCTGTCTGTATGTCTGTCCCTCTCTCTTTTCTGTCTCTTGGTCTATCTTTCTTTTTTCTCTCTCTCCTTCTCTCTCTTTGCTCTGTCTGTTTGTATATCTGTCTGTATGCTTCTGTCTCTCTCTCTCTCTGTGCCTGTCTGTCTGTCTGTCTGTCTGTCTGTCTCTCTCTCTCTCTCTCTCTCTCTCTCTCTCTCTCTCTCTCTCTCTCTCTTTGTCTTCAGCCTTTTTCGTTTCTCTCCCTCTCCTTTTCTTTCTCTGTGCATCTCTGTATACGCATTAAAGCGATTCATACATACCATTCACATACAGCTGGCTTCATTACTTTGTTTGTTTCCAGGTTTGTCTGCTTGTTTCTGCTTAACACAAGATAATGTTTCGTGATAAGTCAAGGCAACTTCAAATTGCGTATGTTTGAGAAAGCTGAAGTCTGCGTCTGATGAAAAGAAAAACAACAAAATGAGCAAAACCGTCAATGTTATATCCAATATACCCACACATTTTGGTCTCAGTGATTGCCAGAATGTGCTTCAAAGGGGAAGTAATTTCCTTGTTAGTGATTCATAATCTGCCTACCGTGCGAATCTTTCTGCTTCTCTCTCTTTCTCTCTGTCTCTCTGTCTCTCTGTCTCTCTGTCTCTCTCTCTATCTCTCTCTCTCTCTCTCTCCCTCCCTCTCTCTCTCTCTCTCTCTCTCTCTCTCTCACACACACTCTGCTTCTCTCTCTGTCTTCTCTCTGTCTCTCTCTGTCTCTGTCTCTCTCTGTCTCTCTCTCTCTTTCTTTGTGTCTTTCTCTCTCTCCATGTCTCTCTCTCTCTCTCTCTGCCTGTATCTGTGTCTGTGTCTGTCTGTCTGCCTGTCTGTGTGCCTGTGTCTGTGTCTGTGTTTGTCTGTCTCTGTCTCTCTCTCTCTCACTCTCTTCTTTCTCTCTCTCTCTCTTCTCTCTCTCTCCCTACCTTTTTCTCCCAACCTCTCTCTCTCTCTCTCTCTCTCTCTCTCTCTCTCTCTCTCTCTCTCTCTCTCTCCTCTCCCTCTCTGTCTCTGCCTGCCTGCCTATCTGTATGTGTGTCTGTCTGTCTCTCTCTCTCTCTTTCTCTCTCTTTCTTTCTCAGTTCAACAATTGTCTACAGACAGCTTTCGGTTTGTTAGATTATAATGTGAATGACAGGTCGGAGCAGTTTACTAAGGCTTTATGCGGGGCAGCTGCGTGTATGGTACGAACAGTGAGACAAGGACAAAAGAAACAGAATGATTGGTTTGATAAGGAATGTGAAAGAAAGAAACAAGAAGTTAAGAGGCTACTGAAAAGATTCCAGAGATGCAAAACAGAAAAAGAAAAAAAAAGAAAAAAGAGAAGCATATGACATATCACGAAAAGAGTATGTTAAACTAAGGAAAACGAAAGAAAGGGAATACAAAGATAAGAAAATAAGAACACTCAAAGATTCCATCAATGACTCCAGGACATTCTGGTCAATAATAAGATCTGTTAATAGAAAGGCCTTTGTGTACAATGAAATCTCTATTGAACAATGGTACAATCATTTCTGCAGTGTTTTCAATGATATCGGGGGAAATACTGCACAAGAGAGTAATATAGTAGAGGAAGAAAATAATTTTGAGCCCCTTTTCAATGAGCCTATAACTAAAGAAGAAGTGACTGCGAGTATCAGGCATTTGAAAGCAGGAAAGAGCGCAGGACCAGATCAAATAATCAGCGAAATGTTAAAACATGCAAATGCCAATGTAATTGATTTCCTTGTCCATTTATGTAACAAGCTTTTTGATAATGGCATTTTTCCGTCAGAATGGGCAAAGTCCATAATAATCCCAATTCATAAAAAAGGAGATGTGAATAATCCAGATAATTATAGAGGAGTCGCTCTAACAAGTATAGTGAGTAAAGTTTATACATATATTTTGAATAAGAGATTAACAAAGTGGGCAGAAAAAGAAGAGAAAATAGTTGAAGAACAAGCTGGATTTAGAGCAAAATACAGTACAATTGATCATATTTTCACACTTTACTCCCTTGTGCAGAAGCATTTACTTTTAAATAAGAAACTTTATGTTGCATTTGTGGATTTTAGGAAGGCATTCGATTCTGTGAATCGTAATAATCTTTGGAATATATTACGTAAAAGTGGTGTGAATGGAAAATTATATATGGCCCTAAGAGGAGTTTATAACTCAGTGTTTGCATGCGTGCGTGAGAAGTGTGTATATTCAGATTATTTTGAATGCCCTAAAGGAGTGAAACAGGGGTGTCAATTGAGTCCTCAATTGTTTTCATTTTTCATTAATGAATTAGCAGTGGAACTGTCAAGAAAAGGCAGGCATGGCATTCAAATTATCCCTGGGGTTATTGAGATATTCCTATTGCTGTTTGCAGACGATGTTATTCTTCTCTCTGGTACAGTCAAAGGCTTACAAAACCAGTTAAATGTCTTAAAGGAAGAATCGGATCGACTAGCTTTAACAGTTAACATGGATAAAACTAATATTATGATTTTCAGGAAGGGTGGACATTTATCAAAACACGAAAAATGGTTCTATGGAATTAACGAGGTTAAAGTTGTTAATTCTTATAAATACTTAGGAATAATATTTTCGACAAAATTAAGTTTAAATTATGCATGGGAAGAATCTTGTAATAAAGGGAAAAAAGGTGTTATTGAAATTCTAAAATCCTTACGGAAGCTCAATTCTATTGATTGTAATTTATATTGGAAAATGTTTGATACACAGATAGAACCTTTACTTACATATGCAGCTGAAGTATGGGGTCTTACTGTAAATCCACATATGGAAAAAGTGCATACATATGCTATTAAACGTTTTTTGGCTGTACCAATTCACTCTTCTAATACTGTTTTATATGGAGAAACTGGAAGATATCCTTTATACATTAGAACCTTTGTGAAGAGTATTAAATACTGGTTGAAATTGTTAAGGCTTCCACAATCTCGGTTATGTAAACAGGCATATGAAATGATGGTTACTCAAATGGAAATAGGAAAACAGAACTGGGCCTATCAGGTAAAAAAGGCTTTATCAGAACTTGGGTTTGGAATCGTGTGGTTGTCCCAGGGAGTAGGAAATGAGTGTCAGTTTATTAATGAATTTAAAGACAGGCTTATTTGTTCGTTTAAACAAAATTGGCACTCAGATATGGAAAACAAAGAAAAATATAGTTGGTTCTTCTCATTTAAAGATGTTTTTCAAACCGAAAAATATCTTAGTGTTGTTACGGATAAATGGCAAAGAACTAATTACGCAAGATTTAGATTAAGAACACTTGGTTTCAATGCAAATAAAAATTGGTTTCAACCTGGGACGTCCACAGTATATCCTTGCCCCTTATGTGGAAACAATGTCGATAATGAAAAACACTTTTTATTCCAATGCCAAATTTTTGACACAATACGTGGAAAATGCAAAGTTTTTGACTCCGACATGGCCAAAAGACAAGATGTATCTATTTTGTCATCTGATGACGAAGTCATAATCAAATCAGTGGCACTATACATTGCGGAAGCACAAAAAATAAGACATAAACACTTACAAGCCCGACAATAGTGCTAGACAATATCATACTGGGATTAATTTAATCTCTTTTGACTGATGTGGACTATATCACGTTAACTCCAAAAGAAGCCGCTTTATTATAGACTCTGTTTTGTAAAGAGCTGTTTTCATTTGCTTTATTTTGCTTTGTTTGCCGATAATTTAAGAGTAGCTAATAATATGAAAATAATGGTATATTTGTAGAATATGTTAGAAGTGGATATTGAAAGGGTATATAGACACTTAAGGGTCTACTATACATGTTAACAAAAACAAAAAAACAAACAAACCAAAAAACAAATAAATAAAAGGCATAGTGATGTTCCTTGTTAACAGAGTATTTTGGGGCAGTTATGTGAAGATTATATTATTATCACTAAATGTAAGGTTTGGGTGGTCTAGCCCAGATGTTTCATCATATTACAGTTTTGATGTGTGTGTGTGTGCGCACGAGCGCGCGCCCGCGTGTGAGCGTATATGGATGCGTGTGAGTGTGTGTGGGTGTGGGTGTGTGAAAAAGATTTTGGTTTGTCTAAACCTAGACAAATTATTGGCCTGAATGTGGGAACACTGTTCTGATATTTTTTGTTGTTGTTTTCTTTGCATTATGTAGTAGTGGTAAAATGGATGATTGTTCATTATATATGATTTGAATATGTTCGACTGTTCAAGGAATGGATGTTCGATTTTTTTTTTTTTTTGATTATGTGTGAAGAATTTGCGCACATACAAAGAGTGGATTATGTGTCGCACTACTGGAAAATTGTTATCCCCCTTGTCAAAAGACCTTTTCGGGTAATGACAATAAACAGTTTCAGTTTCAGTTTCAGTTTCAGTTTCTCTTTCTTTCTCACTCTCTCTCTCTTTTATGCCTGGCTCTCTGTCTCTCTGTCTCTGCCTCTGTCTCTCTCTCTCATCACCGTTGAAAAATAAAGCATCATTGTCATTGTCAATGTCATTGTCTCTCTCTCTGCCTGTGTCTTTGTCTATCTGTCTGCCTGTCTGCCTCTCTCTCTCTTTGCACTCTACCTTTTTCATTTCTCTCCATCCTCTTCTTTCTGTCTGTATCTCTGTGATATGCATATGCATCTAAGCGAAGCACACGTACCATTCAGAGACACATGGCTTCGTTATTTTGTTTGCTTGTCTGCTTGTCTGCTTGGTTCTGCATAACACAAAGATAATGCTTCATGAAAAGTCAAGGCATCTTCAAATTGTCTATGTTTGAGAAAGCTGAAGTCTGTGTCTGATGAAATCATAAACAAAAAAATGAGCAAAACCGTCAATGTTATATCCAATATACCCACACATTTGGTCTCGGTGATTGCCAGAACGAGCTTCACAGGGGAAGTAATTTCCTTGTTAGTGATTCATGATCTGCCTACCTTGAGGACCTTTCTGCTTCTCTCTCTTTCTCTCTGTCTCTCTGTCTCTCTGTCTCTATCTCTCATGCTCTCTCTCTCTCTTCTCTCTGTCTCTCTTCTCTCTGTCTCTATCTCTGTCTCTCTGTCTCTGTCTCTGTC
The DNA here is from genome assembly GCA_030674185.1 of Monoplex corrugatus. NCBI lineage: Eukaryota > Metazoa > Mollusca > Gastropoda > Littorinimorpha > Ranellidae > Monoplex > Monoplex corrugatus. Next base: position 45,140,988 of record JAPXFY010000032.1, on the reverse strand, counting down.
TATCTCTCTCTTGTCTCTGTCTGTCTGTCTCTCTGTCTCTGTCTCTCTGTCTCTCTTTGTCTTTCTCTCTCTCTTTGTCTTTCTCTCTCTCTCTGTCTCTCTTTGTCTTTCTCTCTTTCTGTCTCTCTCTCTCTGTCTCTGCCTCTCTCTGTCTGTCTGTCTGTCTGTCTCTCTTCTCTCTCTCTTTTTTTTTTCTCTCTCTTTGTGCCTGTGTCTGTGTCTGTCTGCCTGTCTCTCTCCCTAACTTTTTATCCCTACTTCTCTATCTCCCCTCTCCCTCTCTGTCTCTAACTGCCTGCCTGTCTGTATGATTGTCTGTCTCACTCTCGCTTTCTCTCTCTCCCTTTCTCTCCATCTCTCTCTATCTCTCTCTCTCTCTTTCTCTCTGTTCTCTTCTCTTCTTTCACTCTTTCTGTCTGTATGTCTCTCTCTCTGTTTTTCTCTCACAAGCTCTCTCTCTGTCTCTGTCTCTCTCTCTTCTATCTTTCTTTATCTCTCCCTCTCTCTATCTCTCTCTTTCTCTCTCTCTCTCTCTCTCTGTTTCTGCCTCTGCCTCTCTGTCTCTCTCTGTCTCTTTCTGTCTCTCTGTCTGTCTG
>JAPXFY010000032.1:45123030-45125530 GCA_030674185.1 Monoplex corrugatus | reverse complement strand
AATGTGGTTTCGAAAGCAGATGTATACTCAACTGGTGCTAAACAGAAGAAAAAGCACTTACATGTATTTATGTTCATTGTACTTACACGTATCCCTAATGCTATTGTAAAAGCAAATAACTCTAACAGTACCAAATAGAAGAATGTTAGAAAAAACACTAATCTTTCATTGTTCTTGCTCTTCTTGCACGTGTCACCACAGTAGAGATCACCAAATGGAAGAGACAAGCCTGAATTTTTGTACTTCAAGACTACCAATGATTTATTATTTGATTTGGAACCGAAAGGATGGTAGTATTTGAAATCACAAATCCACCTGCTGTGGTGGTCGTGATGAATTGCATCAGCATTTCATTAGCTTATCAATTAGAATTATGATGTAAGACCTACTGGTTGGTCATCATGGCTGTGTGTGAAAGAAAAGGAGGGAGGGAGAGATAGAGAAGGAAGGGTGGAGGGCAAGAGAGAGAGAGAGAGAGAGAGAGAGAGAGAGAGATGATTTAGATTTTAAAGTGACACTATACACCATAGCAGACACACACACATACATAATCTGCTCTTAGATACATACATATATATGGGCAGTCACATCAGGTTTCCTCTCACTGGGCCCAGCAGATAGGCTAGACAAAAGTATGATAAAAGCATCTGGCTTGCTAGTTAAAATAGGAATTGTGGAGTTATTATACCTAATGTATATGATGAAAAATGTGGCAGTATGTTTTAAGTGTTTAAGGACTGGTGTTCATTGAAAGGATGTTATTACACTTATCCATGATACTGTTGTGGTACTGTGGTAGACAGCAGAATGTTAAAAAAAACAATTATCTTTCATTGTAATTACACTCATCTCTAATGTTTGTGTAAAAGCAGATTTATACTCAACTGGTGCTAAACAGAAGAATTTTAGGAAAAGCACTTATTTATGTTCATTGTACTTACACTTATCCCTAATGCTATTGTAAAAGCAGATAGCTCTAACAGTACCAAACAGAAGAATGTTAGAGAAAACACATCTTTCATTTTTCTTGCTCTTCTTGCACATGTCACCACAGTAGAGATCACCAAATGGCATATGCCATAACTCTGCACATGATACGCTCCCAGCACCAACCCTGCCCCCCCCCCTTCCCATATTCCATGCACACACACACACACACACAACACACACACACACACACACACACACACACACACACACACACACACACACACAAACACACGCACAGAGGAAACACAACACACCATTGTGAAGTCACAAAATGACAGGTGCGGCAATCAAGCAGGTAAATGTCAGACTTGTAATAAGAATGTCCGGGTTTGGTTCCTTCTGAGTACCTCCTGCCTGATGAAAAAGGGTGGAGAATTGGATAAGTTCTCTGGTCAGCATGTGTGCAAACTTACCAGGGTCTGAAACCCCTTTGTGTGCATGCTCATGCAGAAAATCACATATGCACTATAAAGATCTTGTAAGTCACGTCTTGTGTGTTTGGTGGCTTATGAAAGCTTGGCCCAGTAAGCATATCCACCAAATCAGAGTATGCAGACTGCACCAGTATACTGCCTGCACAGCGTGGACAAAACTGCACATACACACATGTGAGAAATTATGAATGCTATAGAAAGATCATATGTTTTTTTCTAAAAAATAACACAAACTGAGCAGATCTATGCAACTAAACAATAAGCAAAGATCAGGGAAAGGGGAATGATTGTTTTGTACACGTTACTTTTTTTTTCTAATTAATCGTCTTCATTTTTATGGTAGAAAAAAACAAAAACAAAACAAAACAAAACAAAACTTATGTCTCACAACTTGTATAATCTTTCAGAACAGTATTCAGAATTCATTTTGTCACAATAAAGAATTCATATGCCCATATAGTGAATATTTTCGTCACATGGAAAATGTGTTGCAAGTGCATGATTTGTGCCTGCTGGCGGGCGTGTGTGTATGTATGTGTGTGTGTGTGTGTACAAAGAGACTGAGTTATCAATTACAGTGCAAAATATGTACTTAATTGATTTAATTACAATCTGAATTTCATTAACAATTCCTGGTTTTCCTTGCTAGCATTAAATAAAAGTACAGACATGTGTATCTATATATAATCAAAACTTTCAGCCATTATTTATTGACACAGATAAAGCATGGGGCGCGTGCGCGAGCACACACACACACACACACACACACAACACACACACACACACACACACACACACACACACAGAAAAAAAAATCAATAGCGTTCATTGCCTATGATGTCATTGTATTGAATGATATAATATTGGAGCAACCAAGTTGCTAGGAAAGATAAAAAGTAATTGATAGATCTGTTTTCCTTTAAAAATCCCAGTATAACAATTTAGATCTAGTTCGTCATCACATTGGTAGTATCAGTGAAATACAAATGGCTACATATGTTTATAATGTCACACGTGGTAAAGTACAGGAAAGGCTGTGGTTACGTCCCTTGCTTCGGGGGGCGTCGGGGGGGGGG
>JAPXFY010000032.1:45098030-45103030 GCA_030674185.1 Monoplex corrugatus | reverse complement strand
TGGTTGGTTAGTTGGTTGGTTGGTTAGTTGGTTGGTTGGTTGGTTGGTTGAATGGCTAGTTGGTTGGTTGGTGGGTTGGCCGGTTGGTTGCTTGCTTGCTTGGTTGTATGGTTGGCTGGTTGGTGGGTTGGTGGGTTGGTTAGTTGGTTGATTGACTAGTTGGCTGCTTTGCTTGCTTGCTTGGCTGGTGGATTGGCTGCTTGGCTGCTTGGCTGGTTGGCTGTATTTTTGTTTGTCGGTTCAATATTACTCGGTGTCAAAAGACGTAAAAATCAGGAAGGAAAAACCTACGCTGAGACGTAGTTCCAAATTATTAGCAGACAAAGACAAGCAAGCAGTCACACAGCGTCAGTTTGTCTAACATAAACAAGGCTAATCCTGTGGACATTTCCCCCCTTCCCTAATGCTTCTAACGACGTTCACGTTGACACAAGTAGTGTACTACGACAGTCCACAAAATGAACAAACTAACACATCCCTGTTAGCTCAGTGGGGTAAAGACAACATCAGAACTGTCCAGGCTGAACCTATATGGACAGTCACGAACATCTCCATGAAACATAGGATCAGACTCCTATGTCTGCTGGTATATTTCTTCTTCCTGTGTATCCTTGCCAAACATGGATGTTTACGGCGGTTTTGACAAGTCGAATCCAAGTCAAAGAAATGAGGTGTAATCTTCATCATCATCAGGTGCCCTGCCGCATGGCGTTGGCGATCATGGACTTCCATCTGTCTTTATCTCTCGTTGCCCCACCCTCCTCGTCTCCAGCCACTCTGCAAGTCCGTCCAGCATTTTCTCCCTGGGTCTACCTGGTAATCTTAAGACACTAAATATGAGATACACTGATCATGTCACTAATGAACAAGTGCGTCAAACCATCAAGCAGCACATTGGGCTATACAAAGATCTGATGATTTTAATTAAAAAAAAAAAAGACTGGTAGAACTATGTAAGATGATCTATTGGCCTTGGTCAGTCAATCCTCTACGGAACATTTGAAAGAGAGCGACGGAAGGAAATATTGTTATTGTTATTTATTTTTTGTTTAGAGCCCAGCCGACCGCATAGAGCCACATCAGGGCTATCATCATCACCAAGTGCCCTGCCACATGGCGTTGGCGATCATGGCCCTCCATATGCATCTATTTCTTCTTGCCGCAAGCACATATTCCATCCTCTTCGTCCTCAGTCACTCTGCAAGTCTGTCCAATATTTTCTCCCTGGGTTTACCTGGTGTTCTCTTTGCCTCTAGTTTTCCTGTTGTGATCAGGTGCTCCAATTCCCCTTTCCTCATAAAATGGCCTATAAATGTTGTCTGTCTTTTCTAAATCTTCCTTATGTGTGATCTACTTCTGTCTGCCTCCATCAAAACTGTCTCGTTTGTTTTCTTTGCTGTCCATGGAACTCTCAACATTCTTCTTAGAAACCACATCTCGGCTGCCTCAATCTTGTTCTGGCTTTGCTTGTTGACTGTCCACGCCTCATATCCGTACAACAGTACATGTATTGTTTCTATATAACATTCAAGAACTCTCTTTCTGATGTTAATTGATAGGCATTTGTTGGTAAGAATGCTTGTCATCTTCTTGAATGCTGTTTTGGCTTGGCCGATTCTGCAGGCTTTTTTTCTGATGTGCATCTGCCGTCTGATGAAATGATCGTTCCCAGGTATTTAAATTTATCAACCTGAAGGAAAGATTGTTATTGTTATTTCTTTTTTGTTTAGAGCCCAGTCGACTCTATAGAGCCATATCAAGGATATGACCAGTTCAAAAGATACACAATACTGCAACAGGAAAAAGAAAAAGGAAAAGAAAATTTGGTACATACATCAATGCATTTCCGCATTCTGTACCAAGGGCAGAATCGAACACCAGATCTTCCGATTGGAAATCTGACGTCTAAAACATATGAACACTGCCCTCGTCGATGACGTTTTCTTCTTTTTTTTTTTCTTTTTCTTCTTCTTTTTCTTTATTTTAAGTCTGCCAAAGTAACCACAGTTCAGAAGCAGCAACACTATACGTTTTGGGGCCAAAAGCCTTTTCGTGTATTTGACAGAGCCTTAGGGGAGCCACAGTCATCATTGAATGGTTATGGGAGGAAATGACGTATGCTGATGTCTTTTTTTCATAGCTGTCTCCTGGGAAATTATCAATACCATCTGACGTGGTGCATGTCCTATGTCCCACGTGTTGTCTACTCGGATATCAAGGATGTGGTAGTCGAATGGATTAACATCAGATTTCTAACGGGAAGGTCGTGGATTTAGTTCTATGTGGATACCTTTGCCTGGTAAGGTAAAGAGTGACGGTGAAGTTTTTAAAATATTTTTTCCTAATCTCCCGAATCAACATATATGGAGACCTGCCAGTGGCTAAATCCCGTTAGTGTGTGTGTGTGTGTGTGTGTGTGTGTGTGTGTGTGTGTGTGTGTGTGTGTGTGTGTGTGTGTGTGTGTGTGTGTGTGTGTGTGTGTGTGTGTGTGTGTGTGTATGTGTGTGCGTGCATGCATAATATTAGTCGTGCGCATGCACGCATACGCGCCCAGCGAAGATTCTGTCTTAGCAATAGCATAGTGGAGTGCGGTCAGCTCACCTAACACCTTGAGTTCTTCATACAACACACACACACACACACACACACACACACACACACACACACACACACACACACACACACACACATACACACGCACACGCACACACACACACACATACGCACACACACACACACACACACACACCACACACACACACACACACACACACACACACACACCACCACCACCACCACCACCACCACCACACATATCAACATAACATACGTCTTTAATAAAACAGAAATCTGTAAAATTTTCTATTGACAGTGATGCTGAAAGAGACCGGTTTGGAGGTTAGACTTGAAGACTGAAAGAGAACAAGACTACCTGATATGCCAGGAAAGAGGAATTCCAGAACTGTTGGATGTAGTAGAAAAAAGAATGGAAACCGTGACATTTACGATATTAATCAAAGAACATGACTCTTGAGAGTCACGTAGGAATTATCTCCCATATTGCAGAACTTCTCAAATCCAACACAGTTTGCGCTACCCAGTCAGCTAGCATAGAAGCAGATACAAAGCACAAAAACCGTAAGCTCAGATATCATCATCATCATCATCATCAGGTGCCCTGCCGCATGGCGTTGGCGACCATGGGCTTCCAACCATCTCTATCTCTCGTTGCCCCCAGCATCTCCCCCACCCCCTTCATCCCCAGCCACTCCGCAAGTCCGTCCAGCATTCTCTCCCTGGGTCTACCTGGCACTCTCTTTCCCTCCAGCTTTCCCGTTGTGACCAGGTGCTCCGAATCCCCCTTCTTCAAAAAAGGGCCTATAAATGTTGCTTGTCTATTCCTAATCTTCCTTATGAGTGATCTACTTGTGTCTGCCTCCATCAAGACTGTCTCGTTTGTTTTCTTTGCTGTCCATGGAACTCTCAACATTCTTCTGAGAAACTACATCTCGGCTGCCTCGATCCTGCTCTGGCTTTGCTTGCTGACTCGCATCCGTACAACAGTATTGGTTCTATATAACATTCAAGGACTCTCTTTCTGATGTCAATTGATAGGCATTTGTTGGTAAGAATGCTTGTCATCTTCTTGAATGCTGTTTTGGCTTGGCTGATTCTGCCAGCTATTTCCAATGTGCATCTGCCGTCTGATGAAATGACCGTTCCCAGGTATTTGAACTTATTAACCTCTGTCAAGGTTGTGCCATTTGCTGATACAAGCAGATACAAAGCACAAAAACCGTAAGCTCGGATATAACTCTTACAAACACATCTGCACGTTTGTAGCATCGTCGGCAAAGGAGACGAAAATCAGAAGAGTGAAGACAGCGAGATGGTATGTAGAGAGTAACGAATTCTGAAAGATAACACTAGGATGTTATCACCAGAATGATGGAAATATTGAGACTGGCAGCAAATTGGCCAGTTGTTAATGTCGCAGGCTGGGATTGAACTCAAGATATCAGATCCTGAGTCCACGGCTCTGTCCAAACAACCAATCAGTCTGAGGTCAGAGTGACCCCGAGAAGTACAGAATCAGGATTTTTTGTAATGAATTTTTTTTTGAAAATAAAAAATAGAGAATGCAAGAAAGGCTCGAACATTTGTTTATAATAATTGTGACCTCCCACCACCAAATCAGTCTTAACTCGCAGTCATTTGAACAGCACTAGGAGCTGAAAAGGTGACTGAGGGTCTATCTGGGGTGTTTTGACTTTTTCTCAAAATTGATTTCTGTAGACTATAATCTACCCCCTACATAAATTTTCTTCTTGAAAAAATACTATTAATAATTTTAAAATGGTATTTTAATACACTGATCGCAGCAGAAAGAACGCAATTTCTTATCAAAAGTACCTATTTTTATCTCTTATTATGAACCGTAACCTGTACAGTACCCGCACATGTAATATACTGATGGAAAGGTCTTTGGTGCACCTTTCAGATAATGACAGCGAAAATTATAAACAAACTGGGTCAAAGCCACCAAATAAAGAAATTTAAGGAAAATGTGTAGGAGAGCACACAAAACTTTAGAGGCCGTTTTCTCAAAATGGACGTCATACAACTTAATGACTTTAAACATACATAACTTCTACATTTTTTTAGTACAAGCTTTATTCAAGTACCAAAATAATCAGCAGAATGTACACTTTCCAGTGATATGTATATCTCAAAATGCTCAAAATGCTAGTTAAGACTGATTTCGTGCTGGGAGGTCACAAATATTTTGTTATTTGTTGCTGCTGCTGCTGTTTGCTTGTTTGGTTTCTTTTTTCAAATTTGTGTTTTAATTTTTGTATATGTTTGTTTGTTGGGTTATTTGTTTTTGACAGACATTTAGGGCACTCATCACTTTACGAGATAAGTGACAAGATTTGTGGTTTCAGCAACACTCCTCTCCTATCATTGGACACTTCATCATCTCTGAGGAAAGTACGGAC
>JAPXFY010000032.1:45080530-45085530 GCA_030674185.1 Monoplex corrugatus | reverse complement strand
TGTGCATACACGCACCCAAGAATAATAGGAACACTTACATTTTGTTAAAAGAAAAGTGAAAGAAAAAGAAAAAAAAAGAAAGATTACTTATATGTGAAGACACAACCTTTTCAGTAAACATTGATTGATGAAAGGACGACAACTCTAACATATGGATCGTGACGACAAAGAACACACTCCTTCCCTCCTCCCCAATTTCAAGACTGGGCCAGCGCGTAGATTTTTTTCGCAGGCTTAGGGAGTCTGTCAGATAATTGTTCCCAGATTTGGTTGGAGCACATATGGAATTGTCCGAATGCTATGAATTCCTCTTGAACAAACTCCCCAAACTCTAAACTAAGAGTCAGAGTTAGAAATTATTTAATGCAATGTAATGACGTATGTACATGAATAATTAATTATAGACCTGGACAGTTTCAGTTTCAGCTTCTCAAGATGACGTCCCCGCGCCTGGAACGAATTTCACATGCACTAACGTTACAGGTTCTATGTGTATGGTGACTGTGGCACATGTCTAAAGCCTGCACATAAACCCACGAGCTGGCCAGATCCTGAGGCCCTACCTAGACTATGTTTTACCTAGTATATGTTTTATACTGGTATTTTACCAGAAGCTGAAAAGCATTCTTACCAACAAATCCTTGTCAATTACCATCAGGAAGAGAGTTAGTGAATGTCATATATAACCGATAATGTTATACGGTTGCGAGGCGTGGACAGTCAACAAACAAAGCCAGAACAAAATTGAGGCAGCCGAGATGTGGTTTCTAAGAAGAATGTTGAGAGCTCCATGGACAGCAAAGAAAACAAACGAGACAGTCTTGATGGAGGCAGACACAAGAAGATCATTCGTAGAGAAGATTAGGAAAAGACAGACAGCATTTGTAGGCCATTTTTTTTTAGGAAAGGGGAATTAGAACACCTGGTCACAACAGGAAAGCTGGAGGGAAAGAGAGCGCCAGGTAGACCCAGGGAAAAAAAAATATTGGACGGACTTGCAGAGTGGCTGAGGACAGAGAGGGTGGAAGATGTGCTTGCAGCAACAAGGGATAGATGCATACGGAGGGCCATGATTGCCAACGCCATGTGGCAGGGCACTTGATGATGATGATGATGATTGTTGATGATGATGATGATGATGATGACGATGATGATGATGATGATGATGATGAACGTACGTACATGTAGACAGAATCCTACCAGGGCACCACACTAAAGGGGGTACGTATCTCACACATGAACGCAATATTGTCAATCAGTTTGTTCAGCTGGATTGTGCAACGAAAGTAGTTGTTTCCACCAACGCGTTGTCCCAGTTTCTGATGGGTCCTTAGGGGAACCGGGTCATCAAGCCTGAAAGACAGGATTTATGAGATCAGCTGCCGTCTGGTGTCTTCGCTACCTCCATGGGGAAATCATCCAAGTATTGAAGCTTGGTGGTACACAACAGGGTTTTTTGCCTATCATTGCTGGTTTCTACAGGGGAACCAACCCCCTCGCCACTGATATGTCGGAGGCTGTTCAAATGAGCAATGGTTAGTAACAATGACTACAACAATGTTACAGCTCTTTCTTTTTGTTTTCTTGATATTTGGCGCGGATTTCTCTCTCTGTGTCTCTGTCTTTCTTTCTCTGTCTGTCTGTCTTTCTTTCTCTGTATCTCTCTCTCTTTCTGTCTCCGTCTCTGTCTCTGTCTCTGTCTGTCTGTCTGGCTCTCTCTCTCGCTTTCTCTGTCTCTCTGTCTGTCTCTCTTTCTCTCTGTAAATCTATCTGTCTATCTGTCTGTCTGTCTGTCTGTCTCTCTCTCTCTGTCTGTCGCTGTCTGTCTGTCTGTCTCTCTCTGTCTCTGTCTCCGTCTGTCTCTGTCTGTCTGTCTCTGTCTTTCTCTCTCTCTCTGTGTCTCTTTTTCTCTCTGTAAATCTGTCTGTCTGTCTGTCTGTGCCTCTCTCTCTCTCTTTCCTTCTTTCTCTCAATTTATCTATTTGTCTATACATTTGTCTATCTATTTGTCTATCTATCTATCTATATATCTATCTATCTATCTATCTATTCATCTACCTACCTACCTACATATCTATCTATCTATCTATATATCTATCTATCTATCTATCTATCTATCTATCTGTCTATCTATCTCTCTGTCTATATATTTCCCTCTCTCTCTTCCTCTCTCTCTCTCTCTCTCTCTCTCTCTCTCTCTCTCTCTGTGTCTCTGTGTGTCTTTCTCTCTCCCTTTCCCCCTCCCCCTCTCTCTGTGTCAAAACATTCAAACAATCTTCCCTTCATATAAAAAATGTTCACAGAAAATTCAGACTTTGTATTGAATTATCAAAGTGACTGTTATCTTCAAGAAATATCAGATGTAGTAAAACTTGATATGAAGCAAACACCAATAACAAACAGCTGCAACAGCAAAAACAGAATGTCCATATTGTCAGAAGTTTGTGAGAAAGCGCTATAAACACATTTTTTCACCTACAGTGCTGATTCTAGGCTTTTGTTGATCCCCGTGGTTTAACCCTTTGACTCCAGCAGCTTATCCACCTACTGCAAAAACGTAACCCTTTGACTCCCGCAGCTTATCCACCAACTGCAAAAACGTAACCCTTTGACTCCAGCAACTTATCCACCTACTGCAAAAGCGTAACCCTTTGACTCCCTCACCCTATCCACCAACTGCAAAAACGTAACCCTTTGACTCCCTCACTCTATCCACCTACTGCAAAAACGTAACCCTTTGACTCCCTCATCATATACACCTACTGCAAAAACGTAACCATTTGACTCCCTCACCCTATCCACCTACTGCAAAAACGTAACCCTTTGACTCCCTCACCCTATCCACCAACTGCAAAAACGTAACCCTTTGACTCCCTCACCCTATCTACCAACTGCAAAAACGTAACCCTTTGACTCCCTCACCCTATACACCTACTGTAAAAACGTAACCCTTTGACTCCCTCACCCTATCCATCTACTGCAAAAATGTAACCCTTTGACTCTTGCAGCTTATCCACCTACTGCAAAAACGTAACTCTTTGACTCCCTCACTCTATCCACTTACTGCAAAAACGTTACCCTTTGATTCCCTACCTCAATCCACCTACTCCAAAAACGTTACTTTGACTCCCTACCTCTGTCCACCTACTGCAAAAACGTAACCCTTCGACTCCCTCACCCTATCCACCAGCTTCCTTGGCGCCTTGACTTCCAAACTATTTTCTTTTCTACGGCAGAGAAGGTTTGTGTGTTCTTTTAAATCAACTGTGATGTATCTGTACCCCCACTGTAATAACAGACATTATTTCGAGGCACCAACACTTCTTGTAATAAGTAGGACTCATCATCATCATCATCATCATCATCATCACCATCATCATCATCATCATCATCATCATCATCATCATCATCATCATCATCATCATCATCATCATCATCATCATCATCATCGTCATCATCATCATGATGTGCCCTAACACATACCGTAGGCGATCATGGCCCTCCACACGAATCTATCCGATCTCGCTGCAAGTACATGTCCCACCCTCTCTGTTTTCATCCACGGCTTAAGTCTGCTCAATATTTTCTGCCAGGGGTCTTCCTGGTGATCTGTTTAGCAGATAACACCATCAGTTTGACCATAACACAACGGGTATAAGGTCAACAGTGAACAGAAATGATCTGTTTCACGCGACGCACACCATCAGATTTACCGGGGAAAAAGACCCGTTACGAAAAAATCGAAAGGGAAATAATTATAGTGTGCCCTCATGCAACATAACAGCAAACGGCACAACCTTGACACAGGTTAATAAGTTTAAATACCTGGGAACGATCGTTTCATCAGACGGCAAATGCACATCAGAAATAACCGGCAGAATCGGCCAAGCCAAAACAGCATTCAAGAAGATGACAAGCATTTTTACCAATAAATGCCTATCAATTAACATCAGGAAGAGAGTTCTTTAATGTTATATAGAACCAATACTGTTGTACTGATGTACTGATGTGAGGCGTGGACAGTCAACACACAAAGCCAGAACAAGATTGAGGCAGCCGAGATGTGGTTTCTAAGAAGAATGTTGAGAGTTCCACGGACAGCAAAGAAAACAAACGAGACAGTCTTGATGGAGGCAGACACAAGTAGATCATTCACAAGGAAGATTAGGAAAAGACAGGTAGAATTTATAGGCCATTTTATGAGGAAGGGGGATTTGGAGCACCTGGTCACAACGGGAAAGCTGGAGGGAAAGAGAGCACCAGCTACACCCAGGGAGAGAATGCTGGACGGACTTGCAGAGTGGCTGAAGACAAAGAGGGTGGAGGAGATGATTGGGGCAACAAGAGATAGAGACAGATGGAAGTCCATGATCGCCAATGCCATGCGGCAGGGCACCTGATGATGATGATGATGATGATGATGATGATGATGATGATGATAATGATGACTGCGGTTAATTTGGTCCCTTTGCCAATCAAACCCCATGCAAGGACAGCAGCTGTCTTGACTCACACGTCTTGGGTTACTATTTTATTTTAGGATCATCGCACTCTTTTTCCCATCCCATTTTCCACGCCACCTTAATGGCCACGGAAGCTGGCACAGATTTTACAATGCCATGATGATGATGTCGATGAGGGTGATAATCATGATGCTATGGAGTTCCATCTAGGATTGAGACTGCATGACAGGGCTGTGCTCTACGCTTACTATCATAACAACATCATATCCTGGCGTCGACCAGGCCCGAGAGATTACAGACACCTGCAGTGCTGATCAGAAGATTTGTGCAACACCCTCAATGACACATCCGTGAAGCGGATGAGACTCGACTGTGTGGTCCCAGTCTTCCCACAGCACGCCCGACTCTGAGTAGGAGCCGGTTAGAGCTCCCCCCCAAAAAAACAAATAAACAAAGAAAGAAACAAACAAAAACAAAAAAGCAAAAAACAAACAAGAAACAAAACAAAAACAAACAAACAAACAAAAAATAAACAAA
>JAPXFY010000032.1:45070530-45073030 GCA_030674185.1 Monoplex corrugatus | reverse complement strand
CCCGTCTCTCTCCCTCGCTCTCTCTCCTCTCTCTCACTCTCTCTCCTCTCTTTCCCTCCCCTCTCTCTTTCTCTGTCTCTCTAATACACACGGAATGCAATGTGAATTTTACAATTTTCAATGTTGCTTTTGTTTAAAATGAAACTAGCTCCCTGTCTTGTTTGGGCTGTATACTTAAAAAAGATGTCACATCATGAAATCGTCAGATTGTCAATTGTCTCAAAGCTATGAAATGTAAATAGCTCGATCATGTGCTTCCATTTCTGATCAATGTTCGTTATCTATCATCTCAAAGGAATTAAATGTATAGAATTAGAATATTTGCCACCATTTTCAATCAACGTTTGCCATCTATATGATGATCGCCATGAAAATTGTCTGAGATTATGTGACCCTGCAAGTCCTGCTCTCATTATTATTATTATTATTATTATGAACATTTAGTACGCCTAATCAAATTAATGCCCTAGGCGTTTACAATGGCAAAACATATAACCAGAATCACAAGCACACACACACACGCCCACAGAAGCACCCACACACACACAAACACACACACACACACACAAACACACACACAGCATGACATGCAAATACAATGACACATTGACGCTAAGACACTATAATGACACCATTACATTACATGGGGGGAAGGGGGCAGAGATTACCAGTTTTGGGAAACAGGTGAGTTTTAAGGGAGCGTTTGAATGTGGACAGAGAGGGTGAGTATCTAAGAGAGCGAGGTAACTGATTCCAGATGGTTGGAGCTTGATAGGAAAAAGAACGCTGCCCAAACCTTTTAGTGCGGACTATGGGGATACTATAGAGACGGGTATCAGATGAGGACCGCAAAGCTCGAGATGGCGTGTGGAGATGTAACAGATGGGTGAGATACTCAGGACAGGAAGACTCAATAGATTTGAAGCAGAGGCAGGCAATCTTGTAGGATATTCTTTGCTGAACAGGGAGCCAGTGGAGAGAACAGAGCAGTGGTCATCTGCTTTCTCTGTCTCTGCTGTTTCCATGTCAATGGGGAGCAAAACAGGAAGCACAGACTGCCATCGCCCATATGTCCACACTCCATGTCAGAAGTGTGAACTCTATGTGCCTAGCCTGCATTGCTGGAGTTTGGAGTCTTGAGTTTGTTCAATAGGGAGTCATGGCACTCAGACAATTCCATATGTGCTCCATCCAAATCTACCAAGAATTATCTGGCAGACTCTATAAGCTGGTGCAAACCCCCCTATGCTGACAAGGTCTTGAAATTGGGGAGGAGAGAGGGAATGAACTTTTGAAACACTAAGCTGACACCACCACCAGAATGATGTAAACATTAAGATGGGCAGCAAACAGGCTAGTGGACCTATCAAACACTAAACTGACTCCACCAGAATGGTGGAAACATTTAGATGGACAGCCAACAGACCAGTTTTTAACGTTGCAGGTTGGATTTGAACTCGAGATATCAGATCTTGAGTCCACAGCTCTATCAAAAGAACCAACCAGACTAACGTGTTGACTACAGTGGAATATTAAGACAAAACCATCACTATATAAAAGGAAAAAAAAATACAACATAAAAGATAAGAGAGAAATGGAGCTTTATATCAACGTTTTCTATGTCATTTAACCATGATCATAGTGAGGGATAATGGGAGTTGAATTGATCGCTTGAGATATTTTGAGATGAGATGTTATTTTAGGGAGAAATCAGCTGGAAAAAAAAAGAAAAAAAAGAAAGAAAATCACAACAACAATAACAAGAACAACAACAACAAAAATCGATCGCCTTCTGTTGTCGTTGTTGTTGCATTGGCTAAGTGGTTTTTAAAACTCTGTCTGTCTGTCTGTCTGTCTGTCTGTCTGTCTCTGTCTCTGTTACTCTCTCTCTTTCTCTCTCTCTCTCCCTCTCTCAGTTTCTGTCTGTCTGTCTGTCTCTCTCTCTCTCGCTCTCTGTGTCTCTGTCTCTGTCTCTCTCTCTTTCTCACTCTCTGTCTCTCGCTCTTGCTCTCTCTCTCTCTCTCTCTCTCTCTCTCTCTCTCTCTCTCTCTTTCTCTTAATGGTAACACTCCAGTCATAATTATTTCCATCCATTGAGAGATTTGTGTGATTGGTGATCCTGTATTTAAGTAGTGAATGCACCAGCGTCAACCTGCATATAGTAGCGACTTTCTTCTATTGGTTTTTACTGTCGCTTATACTATAGGCTAGGTGTTCATAGGTGTGTTTCCTTTCGCCAAAGTTATCTTCATCTTGATTTTATTTTCGTTTAATTTTTTTGTTTCTTCATATATGTAATTATCTACTATTGGTTTTGAGTAGTTATGCAAGTCAAAAATCAACATAAAACTGTTTTTTCTGTTCTTCAATGGAACAGTCGATCAGTGAATATTAATCATCCTCATCTTCAACAATATTTATCCGTAAATAAGCATCATATTGTTGCCTTACAGTAACTGAATGTGGCAAATTGTAAATTACCTAAGTTAGAAGATTATCA
>JAPXFY010000032.1:45027674-45035174 GCA_030674185.1 Monoplex corrugatus | reverse complement strand
GTGCCCACTATGCTGTTTATCAATTTGTATATTTCTACTTGTTTTGTTTTCCTCCTTACCGGTAGCTATAAGCTGTTAATTCTCAGTCATGATCGCTCAAGCCTAACAAGAGTATTTAAATCAGACGCGATCTCCAAAGAATCTCATTATTACACAAAGTCTCTTTTTTTCACTCTGTTCACTACCTCCCCTGCACTTCCTTCAGCGGAGAGTGTATAGTCTCGATTTATTGTGTCTCACATCCTGGGGCAGAATAATTGATCTACAACTCCATTGGCATGACAGTAATATAAGACCTCCTAGTGTGAATAGGAATATCTGGGCTCAGCACTTCCAGAAAATGATGTTGACTGATTGCTTTACTCATGATCTAAATAACATATCCTTACTTCAGTGTATGGATTGAGGTCTGCATTATGTCTGTCTTATGGCTGTGCATGTTAAAGATCCCACGGCAGTATAAAATCGTGAAGAGCAGGGCATTGCCCGGCTGCTGTGTAACCCGTTGAAGACCAATTAGCCTTCTTCCCCATCAGAAGTCTTGGTTAAAAAATGTGAATATGAATAAAAAGAATTTGAAAAAAAAACGGGGGGGGGGATGGGCACTGCCCTCGTGATGCTAGTCCTAGGAAAAGTTGAGGTCTCTGCCACCTCACTCCCCTACGACCCCAGGGTTATGGAACTATCTAGGTATGACCTCAGGATCTGGCCAGCACATGGGTTTATGTGCAGGCTGAGGGCTTGTACCGTGATCATTCTAGATCTTCTCCGTCACATGGTACCTATAACGTTAGTGCATATGGAATTCATTCCAAGCGCGGAGATGTCATCTTGAGAAATTGAAACTGAAATTGAAATCTGTCTCCTGGGTTTTTTCTCCGACTTGTTAATTAAAGCATCGATTATGCTTATCATTCATTAAATGAATGTATTCATTTAGGTCTTGTTTGTAAGTCTTGACCGACTTCAGCCGATTAATTGAGGTCTGATTAATGTCTACCCACCCCTCACCCCCAACCCTGCCTTATCCTTATTCTAGCAGATAAATTAACTAATTTCGGACCAAAAGCAATAAATTGCCAGTCGTGACCACAACGTACGGTTTTAGGCTGTTGCTAGGACAACAGAAGAAAGTCGGTCTTCGCCACACAAGAGTTTCAAGGGGAAATTACTCTCTGAACTTCCTGTAAACGTGACAATCTTCTGTTTCACAGCTCAATAAGTGACTAGCGAAACGTTCATGGACGAACTTATTGCTGCAGACGATGGAGATACAAGCGATGATCCTGACGGTGAGTTGGAGGTGGGAGATGGGGGGGTGGGGGGGGGGTGTGGCAACTCGAACGAAAATGTTATCGGAAGTAGAGGCAGTGATGTGTGGAATTGTGGAGATGGTGATGATCGTTCATTGTTTCTGAACACCACGAGAAACAACAATTAAAACATTTGAAATACCGGTAGGGGCCTATATATAGGCGTGTCGAATCAAATATTCAGATATCAATATGTTTTGCAAAAAAGCAGTTCCACAACACACACACACACACACACACACACACACACACACACACACACACACATAATATATATATATATATATATTATATATATATATATATATATATATATATATATACATATATAATATAATTTTTTCCCACACATTTACAGGACTTTGAGCACATTTACTAAGAAAAAGCGGGTAAGTGGATTTTATGTGAAGCAACTTTAACGTTGGCTGCAGATCAAAAGTACTTCATCATCATCATCATCATCATCATCATCATCATCATCATCACTATCATCAGTGCCCCGCCACATGGCGTTGGCGATCATGGCCCTCCACACGAAGCTGACCCCTGTCGCTGCAAGCACATCTTCCACCCTCTCTGTTCTCAGCCACCCTATAAGTCTGTCCAATATTTTCTCCCTCGGTCTGCCTGGCGTTCTCTTCCCCTCCAGCTTTCCTGTCAAGTACTTGGTAGGAACAATAAACTCAGCAAGTATTGCATGATCAGAATTTGTCAAGGTGTGCGTCATCTTTATCCTTATAGCTCTAAACGATTAATTTAAGTCTTGATAATATGCCTGTTTCTTTTATATGAGTGAATTAATGAAGATAATAACAATGTCATCATCATCATTTGTCCTGCCACTGTGCGTTGGCGATCATGGCCCTCCATACGAATTTTTCCCCTGTCGCTGCAAGCACATCTCCCACCCTCTGTCCTCAGCCACCCAGCAAGTCCGTCCAGTAATTTTTCTCCCTGGGTTTACCTAGTGTTCCTTTCCCTCCAGCTTTTCCTGTTGGAACCAGGTGCTCTAATTCTACTGTAATCATAAAATGTCTTATAAATGTTCCTTGTCTTTTCCAACTCTTCTTTATCCAATATACCTTTCTTTATTCCAGTGGATTAATTACGATCTGATCTATGTCTAATCCTCTCCATGTACCGTTACATCAGTGGGATAATTAAGATCTTAATTGTGTCTTCTTCCTCCCTCTACTTATTTCAGAGGGATAATTAATGCCTTGATTGTGTCTGCTTCCTTCCCTTACCAACATCAGTGGGATAATTCAGGTCTTCGTTGTGTCTCCCCGTACTTTTTCTTAATTCTGGGAGATAATTAAGGTCCTAATCGTGTCTGCCTCCTCGCCTGCTAACTTCAGTGGGATGATTACGTTGTAATTATGCCTGTCCCCTTCCCTACTAATTTCACTTACTTCAGTGCAGTAATTTAATTCTTCATTATGTCTCTTTCACCTTACTTCAGTGGAATAATTGAGGTATCTGTTATGTCTCTTCC
Organism: Monoplex corrugatus; assembly: GCA_030674185.1. Classification (NCBI taxonomy): domain Eukaryota; kingdom Metazoa; phylum Mollusca; class Gastropoda; order Littorinimorpha; family Ranellidae; genus Monoplex; species Monoplex corrugatus. The sequence goes on along the minus strand of JAPXFY010000032.1, from coordinate 45,032,366 downwards.
TCCTTACTTCAGTGGAATAATTAAAATCTTCATTAGCTCTTCCCCCTTATTTCAATGGAATAATGAAACATAATTACGTTTGTCCTTCCTAACTTCAGTGGAATAATTAAGGTATCCATTATACCTCTTCCCCCTTACCTCAGTGGAATAATTTAAATCTTCATTATGTCTCTCCCCCTTACTTAGGTGGAATAATTACGGTATCTATTATGTTTCTTCCTCATCACTTCAGTGGAATAATTAAAGTATACATCATGTCTCCATCCCTTACTTCAGTGGAATAATTAAGGTGTCCATTATGCTCCCCCCCCCCCTTCACTTCAGTGGAATAATTAAGGTGTCCATTATGCTCCCCCCCCTTCACTTCAGTGGAATAATTCAGGTGTCCATTATGCTCCCCCCCCCCCTTCACTTCAGTGGAATAATTAAGGTGTCCATTACGTTTGTCCCTTGCTTACTTTCAGAGGACTAATTGATGTCCTCATTATGCCTCAGTACGGTGGAACAGGGCAGTGATCTATCCACAAGACTCTGTCTAGACTATATCTGCCTGACAGCTTACACCATGACTAAAGAAGCAAATGGTCGCCCCCCTTCCCTCCCCATTGCCCCCTCCACTCACCCCTGATTAATCATTGACGCATTTACGCGGATGCTGCCTTTGTGGCAGGAAGTCCAGTGTCATGTGGCAGTTACTTCCTCTTGTGTCGTCATCTTGTTGGTTGGTTGTGCGCGGTGAAATGGAAGGGGTGGTGTTGGCACTGGTGATGGTGATGGTGGTGGTGGTGGTGGTGATGGTGATGGTGATGGTGATGATGATGGTTGGTGGTGAGTTGATGTTCTCAGTATTAATTACGTTTTTTCATTATGTCTCTTCCCCTTATTTCAGTGGAATAATTATGGTAACCATTACATTTTCCCTCCTTATTTCAGTGGAATGATTAAGGTGTCCATTATGCCTCTTCCCCCTTACTTCAGTGGAATAATTAAGGTGTCCATTATGCCTCTAACCCCCTTACTTCAGTGGAATAATTAAGGTGTCCATTATGCCTCTAACCCCCTTACTTCAGTGGAATAATTAAGGTGTCCATTATGCCTCTAAACCCCTTACTTCAGTGGAATAATTAAAGTCTTCGTTAAATCTCTTCCCCTTACTTCAGTGGAATAATTAAAGTCTTCGTTATGTCTCTCTCCCTTTACTTCAGTGGAATAATTAAGGTATCCATTATGATTGTTCTTCCTTACGTCAGTGAAATAATTAAAGCCTTAATTATGTCTCCACACCGTTTCTTCAGTGGAAGAAAGTTTTCATAATGTTTCTTACCCCTTACTTCAGTGGAAAACTAAGGTGTCCATTACATTTGCCCCTTGCTTACTTTCAGAGGACTAATTAAAGTCCTCATTATGCCTCAGTACGTGGGACAGGGCAGTGATCTATCCACAAGACTCTGTCTAGACTATATCTGCCTGACAGCTTACACCATGACAAAAGAAGCAAGGGATCGCCACCTCCCTCACCCTCCATTTCTCCCTTCCCCCTCTCCCCTCACCCCTGATTAATCATTGACGCATTTACCGCGACGCTGCCTTTGCGGATCAAGGGAGACAGTCCAGTGTCGTGTGGCAGTTGCTTCCTCTTGCTGTCGTCATCTTGTTGGTCTGGTTAGTGCTTAGTGACACTGGAAGAGGTGGTGCTTGACACTGGTGATGGTGATGATGATGGTGGTGGTGATGGTGATGGATGAAACCGCTGAGCTAGCTTGGAATGTTGAGGTAGGTGACACCCTCTTGTCACATTTCTTTCTGGGGTTAGATGTGTTATAAAATGTTTTTCTACAACTATATATATCTACATATATCTATATCTACATCTATCTATCTATCTATCTATCTATCTATCTATCTATCTATCTATCTATCTATCTATCTATCTATCTATCTATCTATCTATCTATCTATCTATCTATCTATATATCTATGTGTGTGTGTGTGTGTGTGTGTGTGTGTGTGTGTGTGTGTGGTGTGTGTGTGTGTGTTTCCCCGAAGTCAGTGGGACTCAATACTGCAGTACTCATGCTCAGACTTTGAATGGAGCATGGAGTAGTCAAGCTGCTAGGCGAGCTGATCGTAATGTATCATGTTGTTGCTTCGTCTGCATCTTTGGAGATTGTGCACGGTTGGTGTGTTTCATGTTTCCATAATCCAGACTTTGGCATGATTTGACAGGATCTTTTACATGAATATTTAATCCAAAACAAGTGTGATTTTGGAAGGTACATATGGAGATTCGAACCCACAACCTTCCAGTAGGTGGTCCACTGCACCATGACAACTGGTAAGGTGTCTAAACATTGCTGTTGTTTCATTTGTGTTGTGATGCTCAAGGTGATGACGTCTCGTCTAACAGCTTTTTCTGGAATCCAAAAGAAGTGTGACTGCCCAAAAACAAAAAAACAAAAACAAAAAAAACGAAAAAAGAATCAGAACGCGTAATTCATACAACCAGACAAGACAGGCGGAAATTTTTGGCCAACTGGCCTTTGTCAAGCGTGAATGTAAAATCACAAAAACCCTTTTTCACAAGACAGGTCCAGCCTCATCTGACTAGGTTATTTTTTCTCCAGGAACTTCAGTTTTCCCTTCAGCCCCTGGGCTGTTTGTTTAGGATGTTTTTCTTCCTGTTCCAAGGTCAGACCGGATTCGTTGCACTAGGCACGATCCATTTACATCAGCCATATCTCTTGATTATATATTTTCCATTCAATCGATCATACGCTTATAGTTTCTATTATGCATTATTTAATAGTCGGATACGATACATTCAAAAAACTACTCTTAGCTAGTTCGTCACATTTTTTTGTTTTAGCCCTGGGTCTTCTTCAGGATAAAACAATGTTATTATGGTGTGACTGCATTTCAAATTGCAGAGTTCATCTCACTTCTGCTTTGACATCATATTTACTTACAAACACATTATGGTATTATTTTAGTCAGTTTAGTCCTTTTCTCACACTGAACGAAGTATTGCAGAAATGACTCATGTAGAAACAGGCCCATACATGTACTTCAGTCTGAGCCAAGATGTTGACAATGTCTGGCAAGGCAGACGAACTAGCTTGTAGTGAAAGCTTAGGATTAATCAACGTACAACCCCTCAAGTAGAAACAGGCCCTTACGGGTACTTCAGTGTACTCCAGCATCGGACAGCACAGCCGTTCTCACACTTACGTAGACTGTAAACAAGACAGTTAACCAATAGAGCCATCTGTAAACGCAGCTCTGCTGGGACGTTTTCAAAGATCGCCACAGTGAAATGGAGCGGTCCATTGTCTCAGTGGACAGGTTGTGGCCTGTGCTTGTCCACGTAAACCCCTCCTTCAAGCATTCTCAAATAGAACGTTCTCGAAAGTCGTCTTAAGATAGGTGGGGTCAGAGCCCCAGCGTGTTCTGATCCACGCTCTGTAGATAAAAAGGCAAATTAACACAAAGGGAATACAGACCCACAGAGAAGACAGACACAGAGAGACAGAACAGTCAGTCAGTCACGGTTGTGTTAAGAGATGGGCCACTCAACTTGGCAGAGGTGCTGAGCCTTTGCCAAAAACATGTAGTGAAGGTACGTTGATGTTTTATTTCAATGTAGGGTTTAAGGCTGATAGGCAAAGAAGTAGGATTGCTTTAGGACGTAGGCAAATAAGAATATGTTTAATTAAAGAAACTATATTGAATTGTAATGCTATGTGTGGACTGCTTTTGAAAGTTATTGCTAGTGTACTCAGTGCGTTTCTACTTGTCTCTCTCCTTCCTCGTTGTTGTGTGTGATCTCTATACAGAAAGGCAATTCCACATAAACATCCCCCCACATCCCAAAACAAAACCCAAAATTCCCTCCCGTGACAGATGGAGAAATTTAAATTTCTCTGGTGATAGAAGCAGCAGGGAAGTTTCAGTCTTCTCCTAATTTTTGTATTTGTATTGTATTTGTATTTGTATTTGTATTTGTATTTGTATTTGTATTTGTTTGTTTGTGATTTTACGCTTGACAGAGGCCAGCTGGCTGAAAATTTGCGCCTGTCTTGTCTGGTTGTAATAAATACGCGTTATGATTCTTTTTCAGTGTGTTTTCAATGGCTTTCTGGTCACAGGGATTTGAACTGAGTGAACTTCGGGTTGGTGGTATGTTGAAGAATCGGTACAAGTGGCGTGGAATCAATGCCACTGAAATGGTGAAAAAGATGGGGGCAGGGGGGGGGGGGGGTCAGAAAAAGAGACAAAGGTGGTAGAAGGTGAATGAACCTACAGAAGCGATAGAAGGTGAAGGAACCTACAAAGGCGGTGGAAGGTTTAGGGAACAATACAAAGGCGGTAGGAAGGTGAGGGAACCTACAAAGGTGATGGAAGGTGAGGGAACCTACAAAGTGTGGTAGAAGGTGAAGGAACATACAAAGGTGTTAGAAGGTGAATGAAACCTACAAAGGTGGTAGAAGGTGTGGGAACCTACAAAGATGGAAGAAGGTGAAGGAACATACAAAGGTGGTAGAAGATGAAGGAACCTACAAAGGTGATAGAAGGTGTAGGAACCTACAAAGATGGTAGAAGGTGAAGGAACATACAGAAGCGGTAGAAGGTGAAGGAACATACAGAAGCGGTAGAAGGTGAACGAACCTACAAAGGTGGTTGAAGGTGAACGAA
>JAPXFY010000032.1:45020174-45022674 GCA_030674185.1 Monoplex corrugatus | reverse complement strand
TTTTGTTTTGTTTCGTTTCGTTTCGTTTCGTTTTGTTTTGTTTGGTTTGTTTCGTTTTGTTTCGTTTTGTTTTGTTTTGGTTTGTTTCGTTTTGTTTCGTTTTGTTTCGTTTTGTTTTGTTTTGTTTTTTTTCTTTTCTTTTTTGTTTTTCTTTTGTTTTGTTTGTTTTGTTTTACGGGCGGGGGGGGGGGGGTTAGGTCGTGGGTCAGGGTAATCTATCTACAGGAACGTGTAGGCTAACGTCTAGTAGACAGATCAGACTATGGTATGAGACACAGGTGATTATCAGCCATTATTCATGGACTTATTTACTGTGGCCTGTTCTTACCAGTGAGCTTAGACCGCACTGTATCATTGAAGACAGCTTCCTCTACTTGAAGAGTGGCACAATGGTTCAGACGTTCGCCTCTAATAACAAAACACGAGATTTCAGGGTTCGCTCCCGTAGAGGCTGGGGACGAGGAGCGTGGGGGAGACGCTAGGGCAACGAGAGATAAGACGATGGAAGTCCATGATCGCCAACGCCATGCGGCAGGGCACCTGATGATGATGATGAGAGGCCTCGACTTTTCTCTGTATTTCGATTGGAAAATCGAACTGAACTTCTAGTCCTTTCGAAGGGGACGAAAAACTAGTGGACCCATGTGCCTTCTGTGTGCAGCTAAAATCCCACGGCAATTGAACTTGTGAAGAGCAGGGCATTGCCGCAGATTTGTATAAACGTTGGAGAGATAGGTTGATTTCCCAGACCCACCATTGAAGATCAAATAGCCTTGTTGCCTTTCTGAAATCCTGGTAAAAAAAAGTGAATATGAAAATGATTGAATCGAGGGAGAGGGGATGGGCGCCGCCCTCGTGGTGCTGGCCCCGGGAAAAGTTGAAGTCTCTACAAGCTCGCTCTCCTACGACACCAGGGTTATGGAACTATCTAGGTAGGACCTCAGGACCTGGCCAGCTCAGGGTTTATGTGCAGGCTTAAGGCTTGTGCCGTCATCATTCTGGATCTTCTCCATCACATGGCACATTGACGTTAGTGCGTATGGAATTCATTCCGAGCGCGGAGACGCATCTTGAGAAATTGAAACTGAAACTGGGAAAAAAAATTAGAGAAGTGTTCTGAGCTTACTGGTTTTTGTGCTTTGTATCTGCTTCTATCTAGCTGAATGGTAGGCAAACTATGTTAGATTTGAGAAAGTTCCACAACATGGGAATAATTCCTACATGACTCTACGAAGTTATGTCTTTGGCCTTAATTAGTTGGTGTGTTAGTGTGCAGGTGATGACGGTCACGACAAATCCAGACACAAACAATGGATATAAAACGGACTAAACTCCTGCGCTGTCCAGTGGGTAGATGGAATGCCATGTCATATGAGCAGTAGTAAGACTACCATTAGCGAATAAGCAGTACAAAGCACAAAACGTAAGCTCGAAATTTCTTAATTTTTTTTTTCCAGTTTCAGTTTCAATTTCTCAAGATGGCGTCTCGCGTCGAATTTCCATACGCACTAACGTCATATGTGCCATGTGTCTGATGACATGGGATTCCATCTTACCATGGACGGCGGAGGATTTTAGTCCGTTTTTATCCATTGTTTGGTGTCTGTGATTTGTCTGTGACCGTGCGTTCGCGCTTGACAAGTAGTTGGCCGAAATTTGCGCGTTGTTTTGTTGTGATTTGATGTTGGTAAGTTTGTGGAGTGCTTACTATGATTTTTTGTTTTTTCTGGTTTGTGTTTGCTGGGGAGGACGCACTCTTGTTTTGGATCTATGTTAGATTTGGAAGTTCCACAACATGGGAGATAATTCCTACGTGACTCTCAAGAGTTATGTCCTTTGGTTGATATTAGTTGGTGTGTGGTTAGTGTGCAGGTGATGACGGCAGTCTTCGTGGTACTAGTGGTAATGGTCTTCAGTGAAGATGTGAGGTGTCTAGACATTTTATTTTTAGGATCATTGCAGTCAAGGAGGTTACCTTTGTGCTCACCTTTTTTTTTTCCCACCGTCCCATTTTCTACACCACTTCAATGGCCACAGAAGCTGGCACAGTTTTTACAATGCGATGATGATGATGGCGATGAGGAAGATAACCATAATGCTACGGAGTTCCATTTAGGACTGAGACTGCGTGACAGAGCTGAACTCTACGCTTACTGTCATAACACATCCTGGCGTCAACCAGGTCCTAGAGATACAGACGCCTGCGGTGTTGGTCAGAAGATTTAAGAAACACCCTAGATGACGCATCCGTGAAGTGAATGAGACTCGACTCGACTGTGTGGTCTCAACCTTCCCAAAGGGCCCATAGCACGCCCAACTCTGGGTAGGAGCTGGTTAGAGCCGAAAAATCCCACAATATGTTTTGAAGGGAGTGATGGGGATTCGAACCCACAACCTTCAGTCAGTAGTCCGTTGCGTTAACCACTACACCACGGCGACTGGTAAGGTGTCTAGACATTGCTGTTGCTTCATCAGTGTAGCGATGCTTAGGGTGATGGCG
>JAPXFY010000032.1:45002674-45010174 GCA_030674185.1 Monoplex corrugatus | reverse complement strand
AAACTAGCTAACTGTAACTATGAACAGGAAGATGAACGAATTATAAATATTGAACTATTGGACTTTTAGATAGGCTGACGAAAAATTCAAATATCAATAATGATGAATCAAATATGTCGGAAATTGTGTGAGTAGAAAGTATCGGAATGTATCGCTTTATACTAATGCAAGAAAGTAAATGACTGGTTGTTATTTTCTGTCCACAAAGACAGGCAATATTTCTGGTGTACTTTGTTTTGAATGCATCGAGTTTCCACCTACACATAAGGGACTGTATAGATCTGTTTGTAGTAGACTGTTTACTGATTTTGCTGAATTTAAAATCCATGCTATTAGTATTGTACTTTTTCTGATTATCTTGAAACAGTTTCCAAACATAGGCGTTTACTAAATTACAAGATTCATTTTTAGAGGGAGAAAGCTTTATGTTGTTTGATTCTGGTGAACCCTTAGCTCCTCGTTTGGCACCCTGTCAACCACATCGTTATGATGAAACGAACAATGAGATGGTATCCAACAAAAGTAAGATCAGTTCCTCTTAGGGATAAGTAATGAATTAAATGGCTAATTTCTATTACCATTTCAGATCTGGTGTCTAATTCCATCAATTCAAGAGCCTGAAGCACTGATTCAGAATCAACGCAGAAAAGGATCTGTGATATATTTCGAGGATAATTTACTAAGTAATTCAAAGCCATTAGTATTGCAAAGAGTTCAGCTGTAAATATTGATTTGTTGGGTCCAATATGGAAAGATTTCTCTATTTTAAGAGCTGGTATTAGAAACGCAGAACCTGCTATTTTCTCAATTAATGAGCCATCTGTGTAGATTTTTAAATGATTGGGATAAAAGTGTTCAATATGACATTTGTATGTGTGTGTGTGTGTGTGTGTGTGTGTGTGTGTGTGTGTGTGTGTGTGTGTGTGTGTGTCTCCCTATGTCCATTGTGTGGTGTTTGTGTGTGTGTGTGTGTGTGTGTGTGTGTGTGTGTGTTATACGTGTATGTGTATGTGTGTTTGTTTGTGTGTCTGTCTGTGTGTGTCCCTATGTCCAATGTGTGTATGTGTTTGTGTGTGTGTGTGTGTGTGTGTGTGTGTGTGTATGTGTGTATACGTGTATGTGTGTGTGCGTTCGTGTGCATGTATGTGTGTCTGTGAGTGTCTGCATGTGTATGTGCGTGTGTGTGTGTATGCATGTGAATGTGCGTGTGTGTGTATGTTTTGTTTGTATGTGTGTGTCCCTATATCCCATGTGTGTGTGTGTGTCTGTGTGTGTGTCTGTGAGTGTGTCTGTGTCTGTGAGTGTGTCTGTGTCTGTGTGTGTTTCTCTGTGTGTGTGTGTGTGTGTGTGTGTGTGTGTGTGTGTGTGTGTGTGTCTGTGTGTGTGTGTGTCTGTGTGTGTGTGTCTGTGTGGTGTGTGTGTGTTTCTGTGTGTGTGTGTGTGTGTGTGTGTGTGTGTGTGTGTGTATGTCTGTGAGTGTGTCTGTGTCTGTGTGTGTTTCTGTGTGTGTGTGTGTGTGTGTGTGTGTGTGTCTATGAGTGTGTCTGTGTCTGTGTGTGTTTCTGTGTGTGTGTGTCTGTGTGTGTGTGTGTGTCTGTGTGTGTCTGTGTGTGTGTGTTTTTTTTCTGTGTGTGTGTCTGTGTGTATGTGTGTGTGTGTGTGTGTGTGTGTGTGTGTGTGTGTGTGTGTGTGTGTGTGTGTGTGTGATGGTGGTGGTAGTGATGGTACTTCTGGTGATAATGATGTGGGTAAGCCTCCTTGATGTCTGGGGTCATTCTTTCTCCTGCCCACATAAGATTGATATCTCTCTCGGTAATGATTACTGTCCGTGGAACTAAAAGTTGATTGCTTCCTGAAGAATAGTCTTTCGACCTGAAATGATTCAGCTTACTTCTGCAGATATAGAGTTTCTTCCTTGTAACGTTTTGTTTGGGACCAGAGGCGTCATTTTTATGACAACTTCATGACATTTAAAAAAAAAAAATTCTTTAGAAAATGGTGATAGTTTTGTCATTTTAGTTATAGTACAACTATTTTCTGGTACTTTTGAGACATGATTTTCAGTCTTTCACGATCATCATCATCATCATCAAATACCCTGCCACATGGCGTTGGCGATCATGGCCCTCCACATGCATCTATCCCTTGTTACTGCAAGCACATATTCCACCCTCTGTCCTCAGCCACCCTGTAAGTCCGTCCAATATTTTTCCCTGGGTCTACCTGGTGCTCTCTTTCCCTCCAGCTTTCCCGTTGTGACCTGGTGCTCTACTTTCCCTTTCCCATAAAATGGCCTATAAATGTTGACTGTCTTTTCCTAATCTTTCTTATCAATGATTATCATGTGTCTGCCTCCATCAAGACTGTCTTGTTTGTTTTCTTTGCTGTCCATGGAACTCTCAACATTCTTCTTAGAAACCACATCTCGGCTGCCTCAATCTTGTTCTGGCTTTGCTTGTTGACTGTCCACGCCTCACAACCGTATAACATTATCGGTTATATATATAACATTCAAGAACTCTCTTCCTGATGTTAATTGAATAGCACTTGTTGGTAAGTACGCTTTTCATCTTCTGTAATGTTGTTTTGGCTCTCAGTCACACATACTCCCTGTCCAGTCTTGTTGTTCAGCTTTAGCCTTTTCCTCACCCATTCAATGTCCTCTTTCACAACTGTGGATTAGTTCAGGTCATCCTTGGAGAAAACAAACGAGACAGTCTTGATGGAGGCAGACACAAGTAGATCACCTATAAGGAAGATTAGGAAAAGATAAGCAATATCTATAGGCCATTTTATGAGGAAGGGGGATTTGGAGCACCTGGGCACAACGGGAAAGCTGAAGGGAAAGAGAGCACCAGGTAGACCCAGGGAGAGAATGCTGGACAGACTTGCAGAGTGGCTGGGGATGGGGAGGGTGGGGGAGATGCTGGGGGCAACGAGAGATAGAGATGGTTGGAAGTCCATGGTCGCCAACGCCATGCGGCAGGGCACCTGATGATGATGATGATGATCCTTGGAGCAGGCCTTTATGATGTCTCAGATGATGTGACAGGGTGATCTGCCCACAAAAGGTTTAGGTAATTTAAGCCTGTTTTTTATATGTGTATAAGTGTCTTTAATTATGTTTAAATTTGTGTTCAGTTTTTTTTTTTTTTTTTAATTTTTAAGTCCTCATGTGCGATGGATTGGACGAAATGGTCAACGCCAGGGCATCTCCTTAGGGGGTTGTATGCGCGAATGCATTGATGTGTGTATTTAATTTTCCTTTCCTTTTTTTCCTGTTGAGGTATCGTATATGTTTTGTGAATGTTTGTAGCCCTGATATGGCTCTGTCCGCTAAATCTGCCATCAGCATTGTCTCCATACCGTGCGTTCCTGTCAGTTCACACTCTATGACAAAAACAGCAGTGATCACTCACCGTGAAATTGACCATGGGGTTTGTTTAGTGTAGGGTTGCTCGTGCGAGGCGAGGGACTTAACACGTTTGTCTGATTTGATGACGTCTTTGAGAAGAGTGGCAGAGTGGTTCAGACGTTCGAGGTTCCAGGGTTCGCTTCCCGTAGATGCCTCGACTTTTCTCCTCAGTTTAACTGGAAAATCGAACTGAACGTTTGGTCCTTTGGAAAGGGACGAAAAACGAGTCGGACGACAGTTGAAAATCGTGAAGAGCAGGACATTGCCTGGCTGAATGGGTATAAAACATTGAAGAGATAGGTTGATTTCCCAGGTCCCACTCTTTGAAGACCAATTGGCCTTGTTACCTTTCTGAAGTCTTGGTAAAAAAAAAAAAAAAAGTGAAATTGAATATGAATTTGAAGCGACGGAGAGGGGGCGGGCGCCGCCCTCGTGGTGCCGGGCCCCGGGAAAAGTTGAGGTCTGTATTACCTCACTCCCCTGTGACCACAGGTTTATGGCACTATCTAGGTAGGACCTCAGGACCTGTCCAACTCATGGGTTTATGTGCAGGCTTAAGGCTTGTGCCGTGATCATTCCGGATCTTCTCCATCACATGGCACCTGTGACGTTAGTGCATATGAAATTCATTCCGTCCGCGGAGACGTCATCTTCAGAAACTGAAACTGAAACTGATGACGTCTTTAGTTCTTATGATTAGTGTATATGATGATGATGGTGGTGGTAATAGTTATGACTGTGCTGGTGATGATTGTGGATAAACGTTGGGGTTTTGTGGATGATGCTTCTGCCTACATGGGTTTACCCCCACCCACCCCTAGCGACATTCAATTTTGTGAGATTTGGGTGTATGTGAGTGTTTTTGGTGTGTGTGTGTATGTGTGTGTGTGTGTGTGAGAGAGAGAGAGAGAGAGAGAGAGAGAGAGAGAGAGAGAGAGAGAGAGAGAGAGAGAGAGAGAGAGAGAGAGAGAGAGAGAGAAAGATTACTATATTGGTGTTTTGGTAGCAAAGGTACAATCCATTAAAATGTTAAAACCCGTTAAGTACCATGGACTATGTGATGTACAGGAAATTTATCTTAATTTCAGATGATACAATGTTTCATCTACTCATCCGAAAACAGTTTTAAATATACTTATTCATATTCATATTCATATTCATTGCTGTTGTCACAGTAGATTTAGCCCATAAAACGCAGGCCGCTGTCCCCTGTGAGAGCGCGTCGCCGCAGTGCGGCGCCACCCATTGTTTTGACTGAATACTTCAAAAAGGCATGAAGAAGAGTAACAGTGAGAAGCTGGGGTAGATATGTGACCTCAGCTAACGTCCTGTAGGCACTAAAGAGTACACAGTGCTATTCTTTTTTAAGAAATCTACACATGCATCATGGTTCATCGTCATCATCATCAAGTGACCTGCCGCATGGTGTTGGTGATCATGGCCCTTCACATGTATCTGTCCCTTGTTGCCGCAAGTACATCTTCCACCCTCTCTGTCCTCAGCCACACTGCAAGTCCGTCCAATATTTTTTCCCTGGGTCTACCTGGTGCTCGCTTTTCCTCCAGCTTTCCTGTTGTGACCAGGTCCTCTAATTCCTCTTTCCTCATAAAATGGCCTGTAAGTGTCGCCTGTCTTTTCCTAATCTTCCTTATTAATGATCTTCTTGTGTCTGCCTCTATCAAAACTGTCTCGCTTGTTTACTTTGCTGTACATGGAACTCTCAACATTCTTCTGAGAAACCACATCACGGCTGTCTTAATCTTGTTCTGGCTTGATCATGGTTATCTTAATCAAGTAATCCATTTGCTTGGTTTTGTGCAAGGTAATAGTCGATCATTATCATTCAAACATGTCAATGATACTCATTCACAAGCAATCTCTTTCCAGTCACGTTAAACCACCACCACCACCACCACCACCACCACCACCACCACCCAACTCACCCCACTTCGCCTCCTCCAACCTTTCAGTGGATTAGTTCGAGTCTCAGTTGTGTCTTGTACGTTGGTACAGGGTAATCTGCTCGAAAGACTCTGTCTAGACCACACACACACCTGACAATTCAGTCTTGGTACCATACACGAGCGATCGTCAGCCATTTATCTTAGGCGTATTTGCTGTGACGCTGCTGCTCCTGCGTGTCAGGGGAGGCGACTCTATGGCGTGTTGGGAAGATGCTTACCTCTCTTTGTTATTAGTCAGTATGGTTAGTGTGTGTGTGTGTGTTTGTGATGGTGACAACGATGGTGCTCTCTGTGGACATAGTGTAACTTGAAAAAAAAATGCAGGGTGTGTGTGTGTGTGTGTGTGTCTGTCTGTGTGTGTGTGTGTGTGTATATGTGTGTGTGTGTGTGGTGTGTGTGTGTGTGTGTGTGTGTGTGTGTGTGTGTGTCTATCTGTGTGTGTGTGTGTGTGTGTGCGTGTGTGTTTGTGTGTGTGGTGCTTCTGTTTGCGTAGGTTTGTTTTTATTGGTGATATTGAGTTCATTGAGTTCGTTTGTATTTCTTCTTCTTCTTCTTCTTCTTCTTCTTCTTCTTTCTTCTTCTTTCTTCTTTCTTCTTCTTCTTCTTCTTCTTCTTTCTTCTTCTTCTTCTTCTTCTTCTTCTTCTTCTTTCTTTCTTCTTCTCTTCTTCTTCTTCTTCTTCTTCTTCTTCTTCTTCTTCTTCTTCTTCTTCTTCTTCTTCTTCTTCTTCTTCTTCTTCTTCTTCTTCTTCTTCTTCTTCTTCTTCTTCTTCTTCTTCTTCTTCTTCTTCTTCTTCTTCTTCTTCTTCTCTTCTTCTTCTTCTTCTTCTTCTTCTTCTTCTTCTTCTTCTTCTTCTTCTTCTTCTTCTTTTCTTCTTCTTTCTTCTCTTTCTGTTATTCTTGTTCTTCTTCTTTTTCTCCTTCTTCTTTTTTCGTCTTTGTCTTCTTCATTTTGACTTCTTTTATTCTTGTTCTTGTTCTTCTTTGTCTTTGTCTTCTTCTTCTTCTTCGTCCTCTTTTATTATTGTTATTCTTCTTTTTCTTCTCCTTCTCCTTGTTGTTGTGTGTTGTTGTTTTGTTGTCTGTTGTTCTCTTCTTCTTCGTCTTTGTCGTCGTCGTCGTCGTCTTTCTCTCCTCCTCCTCCTCTCTTCCTTTCTCTGTGATCTGTCTTACTTGTCTTGTTGCCTTCTTCTGCTTCTCCCTCTCGTCGTTCCCCCTTAATTCTATGAACAGTCTTTGGCAAACTGCACCAGACAACCGGCCATGCCCTTCACTGGACACCAGAAGGAAGATTAAGAAAGGAAGACCAAAGAACACCCAGCAAGGAACAACAGCAGGAGACCTGTTATTGTTATTGTTCCTGTTGTTGTTGTTTTATTGTTATTGTTCCTGTTGTTATTGTTATTGTTATTGTTATTGTTGTTCTTGTTCTTGTATTGTTCTTGTTCTTGTATTGTTCTTATTCTTGTTATTGCTATTGTTCTTGTTATTGTTATTGTTCTTGTTCTTGCTATTGCTATTGTTCTTGTTCTTGTTATTGTTATTGTTATTGCTCTTGTTATTGTTATTGTTCTTGTTCTAGTTATTGTTCTTGATATTGTTATTGTTATTGCTATTGTTCTTGTTCTTGTTATTACTATTGTTCTTGTTCTTGTTCTTGTTCTAGTTCTTGTTATTGTTCTTGTTCTAGTTCTTGTTATTTTTATTGTTCTTGTTCTTGCTATTGCTATTGTTACTGTTATTGTTATTGTTGTTGTTGTTGTTGTTGTTTAAAGCCCAGCCGACTGCGTGGATCCATATCAGGACTTTAATCGCTTCAAAACGTGCAGGAGACCTCAATGCCCTTACACACACCTGGGCTATCGTACAGACGATGATCCAGAATAGACAGAAATGGACAGCCTTCGTTGCTTCCTTCCATGCCGAGTAAGGAAAGTCCTCTAACCCAAGGTGGACAAAGCTGTGTCATTTGACAACTGCTCTGTCACCGGCTGGCTTGGTTTTAAATTGTGTGATGATGGAGGTAAATCTGGTGCTGTGATAGACTTGGATAAACAAAATGTGACCTCCCACCACCAAATTAGTCTTAACTCGCAGTCAGTCGAACAGCACTAGGAGCTGAA
>JAPXFY010000032.1:44967674-44972674 GCA_030674185.1 Monoplex corrugatus | reverse complement strand
GAGCTATACTTTACGAGCTATACTTTACAGGCTATACTTACAGATATACTTTACAGAGCTATACTTTACGTTTACTTAAAGGTTGGAGGAAAATGATAAACAACAATCGATACGCAGATGAAACCGTGCTAATTGCAGAAAGTGAAAGGGACCTACAAAACCTTGTGAATATACTAGAAATAGAAAGCAAAGGTAAGGGGTTGGAACTAAACATCAGGAAGAGTGATGTCATGGTGATCAGTAAAAAACATGAAATCCCCTCATGCTAAATAACAGCAAACGGCACAACCTTGAGAGAGGTTGATAAATTTAAATACCTGGGAATGAACATTTCACCAGATGGCAAATGCAAATCAGAAATATCCAGCAGAATCGGCCAGGCAAAAACAACATTCAAGAAGACGGAGAGCATTATTACCAACAAATGCCTATCAATTAACATCAGGAAGAGAGTTCCTGAATGTTATATAGAACCAATACTGTTGTACGGTTGCGAGGCGTGGTCAGTCAACAAGCAAAGCCAGAACAAGATTGAGGCAGCCGAGATGTGGTTTCTAAGAAGGATGTTGAGAGTTCCATGGACAGCAAAGAAAACAAATGGAGACATTCTTGATGGAGGCAGACACAAGTAGATCATTCATAAGGAAGATTAGGAAAAGGCAGGCAACATTCATAGGCCATTTTATGAGGAAAAGGGAATTAGAACACCTGGTCACAACAGGAAAGCTGGAGGGAAGGAGAACACTGGGTAGACCCAGGGAGAAGATACGAACTTGCAGAGTGGCTGAAGACAGGGAGGGTGGAAGAGATGCTTGAGGCAACAAGAAATAGAGACAGATGGAAGTCCATAATCGCCAACGCCATGCGGCAAGGCACCTGTGATGATGATGATGATGATGATGATGATAGCTCTGTAACGGCAGTTCCAGTCTCAAAACAAAACTCGATAATTGTATGTCTACTTTTTTTCCTTCCTGATCATCATCAGCATAGCATTGAGAACAGAATTTTATTCTGTGTCCTGCTCCCTTAATGACCTCACTTCCGTTGGATTTGTTTTTTTGTTTTTTTTTGTTTTTTGAAGTGTGTTGGACAACTGGAATGGGTGACATTAGGTTTTGTGACACAGGGATGGTGCAGAATAAGGTGGCAAAAAACAGTCAAAAAAATTGATACTGCTGCTGCTGCTGCTACAGCTACTACTACTATTACTACTACCACTACTACCAGTACTACTACTACCACTACTACTACTACTCTACACATGGACACACACAGAGCGAGAGAGAGAGAGAGAGAGAGAGAGAGAGAGAGAGAGAGAGAGAAAGACAGAGAGACAGAGAGAGAGAGGGAGAGAGAGAGAGAGAGGATTACATAAATGTGTGTGTGTGTGTACATGTTGTGTGTGTGTGTGTGTGTGTGTGTGTGTGTGTGTGTGTGTGTGTGTGTGTGTGTACATATACATACATACGCGCTCACACATGCGCGCTCACACACACACACACACAAACACACACACACACACACACACACACACACACACACAGTGAGAGGGAGAGAGAGAGAGAGAGAGAGAGAGAGAGAGAGAGAGAGAGATAGAGAGAGAGAAAGAGAGAGAGAGAGAATGACAGACAGAGAAAGACGACAGAGACAGACAGACAGACACAGACAGAGAGACGCCAATTTACGTAAAACTGCCCTCATGCATGTCAAGTTTTATTTCAGCCGAATTCTTGGCAAAGCAGTTATATTGACCTTGCCAAATACTAAATCTGATACTAAATTAGAATATCATTTTTATGTATAAAAGAAGATTTGTTGAAAAGAGTAAACCGTCTTGTTGAAGTTATATCATCTCTGCTTCCAGAAAGAAGAGAAACGGGTTCGTGTAGAGGTAATGATACCATCTTTCAATCTAAGTGCACAGGTTCAATTCTGATTCAAGGAATAGGGAGGAGGGTGATGGCCATGGAGAGGACTGTATCACTCCGGTCTCCATTTGTCTCAGCTTTGCACGTAACAGCGTTTAAGTCTGAGGAAGAATAGTTTTCTGCTTTAGATGAAGGTGGTGGTGATCTTACCAGTCGCAGTGATGTAGTGGTCAACGCAACGGACTACCGACTGGAAGATTGTGGGTTCGAATCCCCATCAATCCTTTCAAAAATATATCATTGTGGCATTTTTCGGATCTATCCGGCTCCTACGCAGAGTTGGGCGTGCTACGGGCTCATTGGAAAGACTGGGACCACACTGTCGAGTCTCATCCATTTCACGGATGCGTCATTCAGGATGTTGCTCAAATCTTCTGATCAGCACCACGGATGTCTGTATCTCTCAGGCCTGGTTGACGCCAGGATATATTACGATAGTAAGCGTAGAGTACAGCCCTGTCACGGAGTCTCAATCCTAGATGGAACTTCACAGCATCATGATTATCATCCTCATCGACATCGTCATCATCGCATTATGGAAAAAGAAAACCTGTGCCAGCTTCTGTGGCCATTAAGATGGCATAGAAAATGGGACCCAAGGTAACCTCCCTGAGTGCGATGATCCTTAAAAAAAATTTTTAAAAAAGGGATTGTGATCTTCTACAATTGCTGCACAAGGTAGTAGTAAAACTGTGCTTGTTCTGGCTTGCTGCAAATCTCCTCCATCAAAAAAAAAAAAAAAAAGACTTTACAGTGTGGATGCTCTGCAGTAGGGTATGGTTTTTGCAAAGGGAGCACAAGGATAAGCCAAAGATTGATAGGCAGATGTGTGTGTGTGTGTGTGTGAGAGAGAGAGAGAGAGAGAGAGAGAGAGGGGGGTTTCTACAGGTGTGTGTGTGTGTGTGTGTGTGTGTTTGTGTGTGTGTGTTTGTGTGTGTGTGTGTGTGTGTGTTTGTGTCTGTGTGTGTGTGTCTGTATTTGTTTGTGTATGTGTGTGCGGTTGTGTCTGTGAGTGCTAGTGTTTGTGTATGTATGATCATGTGTGTGTGTGGTGGTGTGTGTGTGTGTGTTGTGTTGTAGGTGTGTGGTGTGTTGTGTACCTGTCATGTACGTGTTTTGTGTGTGTGTGTGTGTGTGTGTTGTGTGTGTGTGTGTGTGTGTGTGTTTGATGTATTGTGTGTGTGTGTGTGTGTGTGTGTGTGTGTGTGTGTGTGTGTGTTGTGTGTGTGTGTGTATGTGTGTGTTCGTTCGTTCTTTGATTTAACGTCTTTTCACTATGAGTGATATTAGACGAAAAAAAAAAAAGAAAAACAAGAGTATGAGAGATGAGAGATGGGCGGGTTGGATTTGGGGCAGAGAGGAGACAGAGTTATAGACATAAGTAGGTGGGAAAATAGAAAAATGGAACAAGAACTTAACACTAACATTTAACATCAACAATGTGAATGGAAAATTTAACTCCAAAGTACAAACTTCATAAACTTAAAGTAATGCATTAACAGGACTGTGAACCAACGATTCTGAAATTTTAACTGACAAAAATTGATCGGAAGTTACTTCTTTTAAAATGAGTTTCAGAATAATTTTCTTGTGTGAACATTTTTGGTAAAAAAGAACGTAGCATTTTGCAGTAAAATAGACAGTGAAACAGTGTGAATTGTTCGCTGCAAATACACTTGACATTTTTACATTATTTTGTTTTCAATGCGTTTAGCTGAATACGAAAATGAACAGCAACAATCGATCTCAAATGATATATGGAAGAATACTGCAAAGTTTTATCATTTTTTGTGACACAAACTGTTCATTGAAATGTTCATGAAATCGAATCCATGAAGCTGATTCTAGCAAGTTGCAAGCTTCTTTTACGGAAGTATTAATACGTAATTCTGTAGTATTATCAGAATAGTGTGCACCTTGCTTAGCTGCTCTGTCAACTACTTCGTTACCGTGAAGACCAACGTGAGAAGGCACCCAGCATAAACTGAGATCTGTACCTTTTATCCTTAAACGATGTATAAGATGATTTGCGTCAGTAATTAAGTCAGGTCTTGTGTCTGTATCAAAAGACTGTAAGGCATATAATACAGATTTTGAATCAACAAACAGAACTACTTTGAAAAAATACATGCAACGCTTGTAAAATAGCGACTAATTCCGCTGTAAAGATAGATATATTTGCCCCAATGAAAAATGACTTTATTGTTTTATATTTTGGAACATAAAATGCTGCTCCAGCACATTTATTTTCTAAGACTGATCAATCGGTAAAAATATGGAGGTGGGTACGGTATTTTTCATCGACGTGTTCTCTTGCTCTGCATATCGATATGTTGACGTTTTCATATTTCTTAGCATCTGTATAATCAATATCAAAAATAGCTTTTAGCATTTCCCATGTAGGGATAGGTGTTGTGGATGGTGTTTCAGCTATTTCATCCAGATTTATGTTAGACTGTTTGACCAGGTTAGATACGTAAGTTGCAACAGTCATTTGTGATGAAATGTTCTTTGCTCGTTTCGGAAAGTCAACATCTGACCTGATTTTTACTTCCTTACTCACAAAATTGTCCGTTTGTGAAGTAGTTCTGACTGCAAACTTTGCTGTCGCTAACTCACGATAGTTGTTCAGAGGCAGAATTCCAGCAGCTTTGTACGTTTCCAGACTAGAAGCATGGGCTGGTACACCTAGTGCAATTTTAAGACTTTTGCAGTAAGAAAGCTTTGAATCTTCTTTAGTAAATGTTTTGGTGCACTGAAGAACACTTCTTGCGCATAGGATAATTTAGATCTTACAAGTGCTGTTGACAGAAGAAGTAGTATGTTTGTATCCATTCCCCAGGGTAATCTGCTTATTATCTTTAGAAAATTTAAGGCTTTCCTTGCTTTTGTTAAAATATAATCAAAATGGACATTCCAGGTTAATTTCGATGTTATAAAGACTCCCAGAAATTTTACAACCTGCTTATAATGTAGCACTTCACCATGCAGTCTGAAAGTAGGCAAGTGACTTAAAGTACCACCAGGATTAAATAGCATCATGTTAGTTTTTTTCCGTTGACAACGACA
>JAPXFY010000032.1:44950174-44955174 GCA_030674185.1 Monoplex corrugatus | reverse complement strand
CTGTCTCTCTCTCTGTGTTATCGCAACTTATTTCTTAACTTATCTCACATTTTATGTGTTATGGTTCATTTTCTGATTTTTATGCTCACATTGTGTGTGTAAAGTACCCAGGACTAGCTGTGATACAGGTTCAGTGGGACCTGTTGCTATTATCCTGGAGTAATAAAGTAGTCTGAAGTATGAACTCTCTTTATCTCTGTCTGTGTCTGCGTCTCAGTCTGTCTGTCTGTTTCTCTGTCTGCCTGTCTGTCTGTTTGTCTCTGTCTCTTTCTCTCTCTTTCTCTCTCTCTCTCTCTCTCTCTCTCTCTCTCTCTGTCTCCCGCTTTCTCTGTCTCTTTCTCTCTCTCTCTCTCTATGTCTCTGTCTCTGTCTCTCTCTCTCTCTCTTTCTCTCGTTTTTCTCTTCTTCTCTTCTCTCTCTCTCTCTCTCTCTCTCTTTCTTCTCTCTCTCTCTCTGTCTGTCTCTCTTTCTCTCTGTCTCTCTCTGTCTCTCTGTCTCTCTGTCTGTCTGTCTGTATCTCTCACTCTCTCTCTCTCTCTCTCTCTCTCTCTCTCTCTCTCTCTCTCTCTCTCTCGCTCTCTTTCTTTCTTTCTTTGTTTTGTCGTCATTCCATCTCTCTGCTTCATCAATTAAGATAATAGTTTATTATAGAGCTTTTGAAAATTGATACGAGAAATTATGCAGTTAGATACGAAAAGGCTGAGCACCGAAGATGTGACCACACACATACACACACACACACACACACACACACACATGCATGCATGCACACACACACTCACATACACACACGCACACGCACAAACACACACACAAACACATTACACCACACACACACACATACAAACACACACACACACACACACACACACACACACACACACACCAAACAACACACACACACACTTATTATAGAATTACATGTTAACACCTCGGTAAATGAAGCTTACAACTCGCTAGAATTAGCATCATGGATTCGATTTCATGAACATTTAAATGAAAAATTTGTGTCCCAAAAAAGAATCAAACTTTCAGTTCAAAATATCTGTAAAAAAATTCAGTATTCTTCGTTATATCATTTGAGAACAATTGTTACCACATATTTTCGTATTCAAATGAACGCTTTGAAAACTAAATATTGTAAAAACGTTTTATGTATTTGCGGTGAACAATTCACATTGTATCACTGTTTGTTTTACTGCAGAAAGCTTCGTTATTTCTTACCAAAGATGTTTACACAAGGAAACTATCTTGAAAAGCATTTTAAAGAAGTAATATCAGATCAAGTTCTGTTAGTTAAAATTTCAGAATCATTGGTTCACAGTCCTGTTAATGCGTTACTTTAAGATTATTATTTTAATTATTATTATTTTATTTTGTTTTGTTTTGTTTTTTATGACGATGTTTTCTTTTACATTTAATGTTAGCGTTGTTCTAGTTTCATTTCTCTGTTCATCCATATCCTTTTTCTAAAAACCTTGCCGATTCCTTTTAATTTTTTTTTCCGTCTCTTACTCTGTTCCCCTCATCACCCTCTCCCCCCCCCCCCCCCCCCAAAAAAAAATCATCCTCCATGCCATTTTTACCCGTCTAATATCACTTATAGTGAAAAGACGTTAAATCAAGGAACGAACGAAACGAACACACACTTATACACACACACACAAACACACACACACACACAAACACACACATACAAACACACACACACACACACACACACACACACACACACACACACACACACACACAATCACCCCCAACACCAATCAACACACACACACACACATTCACCCCCCCCCCACACACACACACACATACAATCACCCCCTACCCCCACCCCCCCACACACACACCAACCACATTATCTTATCTTCCAGTGTTTTTCCAGACTAAACCAATGATCACCACCACATAAACCTCTCGTTTCTTCCGCGTTGCTGTCATAACGATAGCAATACAATGCAGTTTAAGCCAGGGTGCCATCCTCATGAAATTTAATAGGATAATGTCTCAGTGTCTGCTTCCTAGTCAGTCCTGTTATGTACGATGCTGTGCCACATGTTGCGGCTGTCCGTCGGGTCATAAGTAAGTTGCTTTAGCTCCACTTTCTTTGTTCTTGGCTTGGTTGTATACATGTGTCCATTATCCTAATGTATTGTTTATTGTTATGTCAATGAACTGCGTCGTTATTAGATTGGCTACATTGTGTTAGCTGTTGTTGAAAATATGTAAATGATTGATAGATGCAATAAGTAAATATCTAGATAACTAAATGGAAGAAAAATAACTAATGACCTAAATAAAAAAGATATACAACTTTGTATAATATTATACATGTATATGTAAATAAGTGAATAAATAAATGATTCAAGTGAATGAATGAATAAATGAATGAATGAACGAACGAACGAACGAATGAATGAATGAATGAATGAATGAGTGAATGAATGAATGAATGAATGAATGAATGAATGAATGAACGAACGAATGAATGAATGAATGAATGAACGAACGAATGAATGAATGAATGAATGAATGAATTAATTAATTAATTAATAGATAAGATTACTGATAAATGGATACATACAAATAACGAACCCAGTAATAGAAAACAAACAACAAAACAAACAAAAAAAAACAAACAAACAAACAAGCAAATAAACACTTTGATTTTCAAGTTAGTTCTGTTTCACAATACTTTACCATAATGTGTTGGTTTTTTTCTGTTTTCAGTGCCACATCTGAAGAAGACAGTAAATAAATCGAAAGCTCAATGGTGAGTGTTTGACATTTATAATTGAAAATATATTGCTAATACATTATGGGCACCATGTCTTCCCAAAATGTTGTCATACACACGAAATCTACTCTCGTGTTAAGTGCAGTCGCTGAAAACGATTTTGATTTTCATGAACTTATTTTTGACTTAGTCAGTTTATTCCTTTTTCTCATATTGGACACAGCAGCAGGGAAGTTTCAGTCTTTTTCTCAAAATTTTTATATCTGGTGTTTGTTTTGTTTGTAATCTTACGCTTGACAAAGGCCAGTTGGCCCAAAATTTGCGCCTGTCTTGTCTTGTTGTATTAAATACGCGTTCGTATTCTTCTTTCGTGTTTTTTTTGGTTCTTATTTTTGACTGTCTCACCTGTCGGCGTTACTGGGTTCAGTGTTGGTCATGCACACTTTGTCACCACCATCTCCCTCCAGATCGCTCTGTCTTGACTTTTGTGGACAGTTTGTTGAATCCAAAACAAGTGTGACTGCCCGCGTTCAATCAAACAGAAACCAGAAAAAAAAAGACGAAAGAGGAATAAGAACGCGTATTTAATATAACACGACAAACATGTATCTAGTGTTTGTTTGTTTGTTTGTAATCTTACGCTTGACAAAGGCCAGTTGGCCGAAACTTTGTGCCTGTTTCTTGAATGTTTAAGCCACTGATGTTTGTTGCGTTCTTGATGTCTGAGATCGGGGGTCTGCCTTTCTTCCTTTTTGCTTTGTTTTTTTTTCCTTGAAAGATGGTTGCCATGATGTCTGTGTTCTTGTTGCGTGACACATGGCCAGTATATTTTAATCTTCTCTTCTTTTGATGTCTGCTGGTGATTTTCTGATGGTATCAAGTAAAATTGATTTTTTAATGTACCTGTCATTTTCCATGCCATTTCTTTATATAACGTCGAACGAATGTGAATATGAAAAGGACAAATGTATTTTACAGAACGAATAAACAATGTAAAGACACACACACACACACACACACACACACACACACACACACACACACACACACACACACACACACACACACACACACACACACACACACACATACACATACACACATATGCATACCATACATACACACACACGCGCACATACAAACAAGCAAACACACACACAACACATTCTCTCTCACACACACACACACACACACACACACACCACACATCACCACAACACATACACAACACAACACACACACACACACACACAACCACACACACACACACACACACACACACGCACACACACCATTCACACACACACACCACTACACGTACACCTACACACACACACAAAACACACACACACACACAAACACACACACACACACACACACACACACACACATCACAAACACACACACACACACACAAACACACAACACAACACACAACACACACACACACACACACACACACACACACACACACACACACACATAGAGCAGCAAGGAACTCTGGGGAAAGCCAGACAGCAGAAGATCCTCAAGGGAGAAAACCCCTGTCAAAGGAGAGTTTCAGTACTTAGCTCTTTACACTCTAGGAAACAGACATATTGTCAAGCCACAGACCTATCAGACCTAAGCTAAAGAAAAGCTACACAATCCATTAATGGCTAGCAGTATAGTACATACAATCCACAGAGAACTGTACATTAACATATGTACATACAAACGTAGAATATGTGAAAAACAGTCGAAACTGTTACGTTTTATCAAAGAGGTAAATCAGTGTAGAATAAAAACAACCAACTGGCTTATAATCTAAAATATTTATTATTGACAGAGACACAAACAGACAGACAGCCGGACAGATAAACAAACTGCTCTTCAATTCTAAATCCCTAGATCTCATCTCTTTAACTGAAAGCAATTGTGACCTCCCACCACGAAATTAGTCTTAACTCGCAGTCAGTCGAACAGCACTAGGAGCTGAAAAGATGACTGAGGGTCTATCTGGGAGGTTTTGACTGTTTCTCAAAATTGATTTCTGTAGACTATAATCTATCCCCCACATAATTTTTTTTTCTTGAAAAAATATTATTAATCAATTTAAAATAGTATTTTAATGCACTGACTGCAGCAGAAAGAACGCAATTTCCTACCAAAAGTACCTATTTTTGTCTCTTATTATGAACCGTAACATGTACAGTACCCCCACATGTAATATACTGACAGAAAGCTCTTTGGTGCACCTTTCAGATAATGACAGCTA
>JAPXFY010000032.1:44925174-44930174 GCA_030674185.1 Monoplex corrugatus | reverse complement strand
ACGCCATGCGGCAGGGCACCTGATGATGATGATGATGATGATGATGATGATGATGATGATAAGAGGGCCATGATCATCAACGCCATGCGGCAGGGCACATCATGACGATAACATGTTTTCTTTCAATTTGTTATCAATTCATGTATTTATATTTAAAATTTCCTCAACATTTTAAGACCTCACCAACGCATAATGTTTTTGCGCACGTTCTAGAAATGTGGCAGATAATTGATTGCAGAGTTGGCTGGAGCGTATATGGAATTATTCAAGCGCTATGAATCTCTCCATGAACTAACGCCAGACAAGACAAGACAAGACAGGAGCAAATTTTCGGCCAACTGGTCTTTGTCAAGCGTGAATGTAAGATCACAAACAAACACCAAATACAAAATTATGACAAAAAGACTGAAACCCTTGTTTGTTTGTGATCTTACATTCACGCGTGACAAAGACCAGTTGGCCGAAAATTTGCGCCTGTCTTGTCTTGTTGCATTAAATACGCGTTCTGATTCTATTTTCGTGTTACTTTCGGGGTTCCTGTTTGGTTGAACGCAAGCAGTCACACTTGTTTTGGATATCGCCAGACACCAAACTGTCGTTGTAAATCGTCTGTTGGTTGGTGTCTATTTTCCCTCGATCTCAGTAGATGATCACATCGTTAACAGCATTAGGCGGTCAGTTGGTTGACTGGATTTTCCATCAGTTGGATCGTTCTGGCTACAAGATTCACAGAGAGAGAGAGAGAGAAAGAGAGAGAGAGACAGAGAGGCAGACACACAGACAGACAGACTGACTGACTGACAGACAGACAGACAGAGGAGGGAGACACAGAGAGAGAGACAGAGACAGACAGACAGACAGAGACAGAGAAAGACAGAGAGAGAGAGGAGGTGGAGAAACAGAGAGAGAAGTGGGGGAGAGAGTGAGAGAGAGGAGGAAGACAAAGAGATGGAGGGAGGAAGAGAGACAGAAACAGAGATAGAGACAGAGACAGAGAGAGAGAGAGACAGAGAGAGAGAGAGAGAGAGACGCTTGACGCTTGACGCTTGACGCGCTAAGCACGCCTTTTATTGACAAAAGCTTTTTACAGCTATGTTGCCAAGGGGTATTCACCCTCATACATTGGCGTTGTTGAGTAAGTCTCATTGAAAAAACAATAACAGAATGGAGAAAAATGATTCTATTTATGTACAAAAACAAAAAGACAATCAATGAAATAATTCTAAGACACTTTACCTTAGTGTCACACAAAAAATGTGATTGAAATAAAGCAAATAAACAGTCAAATATTTTGACCATCCAACATTTCCCTTTTATTCCAAGGTGTTCTTTTCACACAGATAGCTTTTCATTCCTGATCTTAGTTGCATCGGCTATGTATTTTGCTAAGCATGTGAGTATTTGTTCATTTTCAGATGATAGTACTGTTTTGAGATCCCTGCTTACTACACAATGGGATGCAAATAACTTGGAGTTTTCTCTTAATGAATTTAGAGCTGTACAATAAAAAATAAAATGAGTTTCGTCTTCTGTGGTCAGCTGGCACAGTTTGCATAAGTCATTATTTTCTTCATTACTAATAAACCATTTCTTATTTACTCCTAATCCCAGCGTTTTACATCGAAAGCGCGCAAGCAGAGATCTGTGCCATCTATTTTGTATTACTGTTACATATTTTTCCGGTTGAAAAATGTTTTTGAAGGAAAAATACCAATTGTATTTCGTGCCTTCTTCAATATCTGAATGCCAGTTTTGTTTATAAGAGTTTATAAGACAATCTTTGAATTCTGAAATGAAAGCAGTATCACTCCCTACGTCTTGTGCTAGCCAAACAATACCAAATCCGTTCTGCATAAGAACATTTTTAACATTATCGACCCAATTTCTTTTACCTCTTTCGTGTTGCTGTAGTAACATTTCATATGCCTGTTTACATAATCGTGATGGCGGAAGTTTGAGTATTTTTAGCCAGTACTTTATGCATTTAATAGTTGTTCGTAATTTAAGTGGATATCTACCAGTTTCACCGTAAGCTATTTTGTTGGAGGAGTGAAGAGGGATGTTTAAAAAACGTTTTATTGCAAATGTGTGGACAATCTCCATCTGTTTATTGTCATATAAGCCCCAAATTTCTGCTGCATATGTAATCATAGGTTCTATCTGTGTATTAAACAGTTTCCAATATAGTATTGGGTCTATAGTATTCAATTTTCTCATAACTCTAAGGATTTCAATCACCCCTCTTTTCCCTTTTCTGCACATCTCTGTCCATGCTGTGGTTAAGCTTAGTTTTGTGGTAAATGTTAACCCTAAATATTTGTAAGAGTTAGTTACTTTAACTTCATAATCTCCATATTTCCATTTTTCATTAATGGAAAGATGTCCACCTTTACGGAATACAATAATATTTGTTTTGTCGAGATTAACGTTGAGAGACAGTCTGTCTGCTTCCTGCTTTAGAACATTAAGTTGGTTTTGGAGTCCGATCACTGTGTCCGAAAGGAGTATAATATCATCTGCAAAAAGCATTAAAAATAACTCAACATGTCCAGGCAGCATTTGTATTCCATGTCTTCCTTTAGCTGATAGTTCTATTGCTAATTCATTAATAAAGAATGAGAACAGTAAGGGGCTGAGCAAACATCCTTGCTTTACTCCCTTTGGACAGTTGAAAAAATCAGTATACAAGTTTTTATCTCTAACACAAGCTATAACTGTATCATATACTCCTCTTATTGCCTTATATAATCCACCATTTACACCTTTATTTCTTAAAACGTTCCATAATTTGTTTCTATTTATTGAGTCGAACGCTTTCCGGAAATCGACAAATGCAACGAAAAGTTTAGAATTTTTATTAAGATACTTTAGAACTAGAGCATAAAGTGTAAATATGTGATCTACAGTGCTGTATCCTGCTCTAAACCCTGCTTGTTCCTCAACTATCATTGCTTCCCTTTGTGCCCATTTTGTAAGTCTTCTATTTAAAATGTGTGTATAAACCTTACCAATTATGCTTGTTAATGCTACTCCTCTATAGTTATCAGGATTGTTGTTATCGCCCTTTTTGTATATAGGTATAATGATAGACTTTGACCACATTGCTGGGAAATATCCTTTCATGAACAAAAAGTTGAAAAGGTCTTTCAAAAAACTACGCACTTCCTTATTTGCATGTTTTAGCATTTCTCCAAGGATGATATCAATGCCCGCACTTTTGCCGTTTTTCAAGTGTTGAATGCCTTCTGTAATCTCTGTTTTAGATATTGGGTCGTTGAATAAAGGTTCATCTGTTTCCTCTTCTTCTTCAATTACTGTATTTTCTTGTTGTTCTGACTCTTCTGTCTCATCAAAGACATGCGAGAAATGATCGTACCATTGTTGCAAGCTGATATTATTGTACAATACTGTTTTTCTATTTACTGCTCTTATTGTTGACCAGAATAATTTATGGTCGTTTATAGATTCTTTTAACTCTTGTAATCTTTTTTCATCATACTTATTTTTCTTTTCTTTCTTCAATTTATTATACGATTTTCTCTCTTCTACATACAACTGTCTGCGTTCTGTTAGATTTATCTTAGCTCTTCTAAAATTCCTCAACATACGATTGACATTTCTTTTCTTCCGTGCACATTCTTCATCAAACCAATCATTAGTCCTTCTTTTCTTTTTCCCAGTCATACGAATCATGCATGCAGCAGCTCCACACAAGGCTTGTGTAAACATATCAATGCATTCATCCACCCCCTCTATCATTCTTTCTTTAGCCCTTTCCAAACACTGCTTGAACTGGGCTGAGTCAGTCTCATCTTTGTACATTTGCACGCATTCTTCTGACCACACCACCCTCTCTCTCATCCCTCCTCTCTCCTCCTCCCTCCTCTCTCACTTCACTCTCTCCCTTTTTCCCATCATCAATCACCCAGGTCAACTCTACAGGAAAATGCCACGAGTGTAGGCTATCAGCTACACGTAAATCACACCTTTCTAACAGTTCATCAGAAACAACAAAATAATCAATAATGCTGCACCCATTTGGTGAGACAAATGTAAACTCACCCTCTTTATCCCCATTACAGGTACCATTTACAATGACAAGATCCAACATGAAACAAAAATCAAGTAAAGATGATCCAAACATATTAGTAGAAAAATCTTTTGATGAACGGACATCATGTTTATCTTCCTTGTCATTATCTAAATGAACATCACAAAAAGTCATCCCCGATGTTTCTGCTTGTACCCCACCTGTTCTTGCATTGAAATCCCCACATAAAATGATATATGCATTTTCTTTTTCAAATATATCCAATAAACTTTCCTCAAGCAATAAAATGCCATCCTTAATTACATTATTTCTATACACTGGGCTCCACTCAGGGGGAATATAACAAGCAATGTATAATATGTCTTTTTCCACTTGAAACAATTTCTTGTCAAATTTTATTGCTACTACGTTATTAACTGTTACGTTCACTGTCTCTTTTACAAAATGACTAAATCGTCTCTTAATCAGAAGTAGCACACCCCCTGAGTTTCGTCCTTGGTTTGATAGTTTTTTGGCTGGAGCACTATATGCAACAAAATCTGAGAAGATATTACTGAAATCAAAGTCACTGCTAATAAAAGTTTCTGTTAAACAGATTATATCAAAGTTATTCACATAATTAATAAAATCAGCATCGGACAATTTACTTAATAGATTATCCACATTATAATTCAGAAAAGATAACTGTTTTGTAGAATGATCAAGCCTGTTTCATTTCCCTGTACTACTCGACCTGAGTTCTCTGCCACTAGCCTGTGTTGTCATAAAGCTACGAAGCCCTGTCTGCCTTCCACCCCTATTACCCCCTGTTGACCTCCTCGTGCTGTACGTGTCACACCCCGTGTCTGTTTGTCACTTCTGCCCTGTCTGTCTACCTGTGTGTTCCCCTCCACTTTCTTGTTGGCTAGGCTATATCGTCGTTGGCTGTCATGACCTGTATTGTCAGTCA
>JAPXFY010000032.1:44907674-44912674 GCA_030674185.1 Monoplex corrugatus | reverse complement strand
CTAGCAATGTGTAAATACAGAGTGAAATCAGTATGTTTCTGTTTTAAATTTGTAACTGTGTGTATGTATGTGTGTGTGTGTGTGTGTTGTGTGTGTGTGTGTGTGTGTGTGTGTGTGTGTGTGTGTGTGTGTGTGTGTGTGTGTGTGTGTGTGTGTGGTTGAGGGGATGTGTGGTTTGAACCCACAACCTTCCAATTGATAGTCTGTTGACCTGATCACTACATTACAGTGAACACATGACTTTTGTTTTGTTTTGTTTTTTTGTTTTGTGTGTGTTTTTTTTGCTTGACCTTTAAGAACTGGCACTTCTCTGCCAGCTAGCTGCATGTTAATATACAGGCAGTAACGGAAACCCGAAGATAGCAATATTCATCATCATCATGTGCCTTTGTCGCTTGGCGTTGGCGATCATGGCCCTCTATACGAATCTATCCTTTGTCGCTGCAAATATATCTCCCAATCTCTCTGTCTTCATCCACTCCCAAAGTCCGTCCAGTATTTCCTCCCTGGGTCTACGTGATGGTCTATTTCCCTCCAGCTTTCCTGTTTTTGACTAGGTGTTCAATTGTCTTTTTTTTCTTGACAGAAATATTACCCCGAGTCTATTTTATCGTGGTATTGTGTCAAGATATTCACCGACAGATAAGCACCGTCTTATTGCCCCGATCATCAGGTCAGCACATATCTAATTACCCGTGTGCCGTGTCTTATTACCGGAATCAATTTATCGATTTGTGTGTATATCTTTAGGCAAGACGCAGGAAGAAAGAGAGCGGGGAGAAGAAGGAGGAGAGAGAGAGAAAAGAGACAGACAGGCAGACAGAGAGACAAACAAACAGAAGCAGAGACAGAGAGGAAGAAAGAGAGAAATAGAAACACAGGGAACAGAGAGAGGGAAATAAGAAGAGAGAAAGAGGAGAGGAAAACAGAGAAAGAGAGAGAGGGGTGACAAGGGAGACAGAGACAGAAGGCGAGAGATAGATGGAAAGAAAAACAAAGAGGCAGATAGAAAGAAAGAGAGAGAGAAGGGAGAGACAGGGAGAGGGAGAGACAGAAAGAGAGAGACAAACAGACGGAGCAAGTGGGACAGAAAGATAGGGGAGAGAAAGTGAGAAATGAGGGGGGGGGGGGAGAAGAAAGAAGAATGACAGAGAAAGATAGGGGAGAGAAAGTGAGAAATGAGGGGGGGGGGGGGAAGAGAAACGAAGAATGAAGAGAAAGATAGAGGGAGATAAAGTGAGAAATGAGGGGGGAGGAGAGAAACGAAGAATGACATTGAAAGAGAGAGGAGAGAAAGTGAGAAATGAGGGGGGGGGGGGGGGGAGAGAAACGAAGAATGACAGAGAAAGAGAGAGGGAGAGAAAGTGAGACACGAGGGGGGGGGGGGAGAGAAACGAAGAATGATAGAGAAAGAGAGAGAGGGAGAGAAAGTGAGAAATGGGGGAGGGGGGGGGAGAAACGAAGAATGATAGAGAAAGAGAGAGGTAGAGAAAGTGAGAAATGGGGGGGGGGGGGACAGAAGAACGAAGAATGATAGAGAAAGAGAGAGGGAGAGAAAGTGAGAAATGAGAGGGGTGGGGGGGAAGAAACGAAGAATGATAGAGAAAAAGAGAGGGAGAGAAAGTGAGAAATGGGGGGGGGGGGGGAGAAACGAAGAATGACAGAGAAAGATAGAGGGAGAGAAAGTGAGAAATGGGGGGGGGGGGACAGAAACGAAGAGAATGATAGAGAAAAAGAGAGGGAGAGAAAGTGAGAAATGGGGGGGGGGGGGGGAGAAAAAACGAAGAATGACAGAGAAAGATAGAGGGAGAGAAAGTGAGAAATGGGGGGGGGGGGGGAGAGAAACGAAGAATGATAGAGAAAGAGAGAGGGAGAGAAAGTGAGAAATGGGGGGGGGGGGAGAAAACGAAGAATGACAGAGAAAGATAGAGGGAGAGAAGAATGAGAAATGAAGGGGGAAGAGGGGGAAAAGAAGGAGAAACGAAGAATGACAGAGAAAGAGAGAGGGAGAGAAAGTGAGAAATGGGGGGGGGGGGGGAGAAGAAAACGAAGAATGATAGAGAAAGAGAGAGGGAGAGAAAGTGAGAAATGAGGGGGGGGGGGGGAAGAAACGGAAGGAATGATAGAGAAAGGAGAAGAGGGGAGGAGAAAAGTGAGAAATGAGGGGGCGGGGAGGAGAAACGAAGAATGACAGAGAAAGATAGGGGAGAGAAAGTGAGACACGAGGGGGGGGGGAGGAGAGAAACGAAGAATGACAGAGAAAGAGAGAGGGAGAGAAAGTGAGAAATGAGGGGGGGGGGGGAGAGAAACGAAGAATGACATGAAAGAGAGAGGGAGAGAAAGTGAGAAATGAGGGGGGGGGGGGGAGAGAAACGAAGAATGACATTGAAAGAGAGAGGGAGAGAAAGTGAGAAATGAGGGGGGAGGGAGAGAAACGAAGAATGACATTGAAAGAGAGAGGGAGAGAAAGTGAGAAATGAGTGGGGGGAGAGAGAAACGAAGAATGACAGAGAAAGAGAGAGGGAGAGAAAGTGAGAAATGAGGGGGGGGGGGAGGAGAGAAACGAAGAATGACATTGAAAGATAGAGGGAGAGAAAGTGAGAAATGAGGGGGGAGGGAGAAACGAAGAATGACATTGAAAGAGAGAGGGAGAGAAAGTGAGAAATGGGGGGGGGGGGGGGGGAGGAAACGAAGAATGACGAGAAAGAGAGGGGAGAGAAAGTGAGAAATGAGGAAGGGGGGGGGGGGGGAGAGAAACGAAGAAATATAGAGAAAGAGAGAGGGAGAGAAAGTGAGAAATGAGGGGAGGAGGAGAAACGAAGAATGATGAGAGAGAGAGAGGGAGAGAAAGGGAGAAATGGGGGTGAGAGAGGAGAGAAACGAAGAATGATAAAGAAAGAGAGTGGAGAGAAAGGGAGACAGGGTGGGAGGAGAGAAACGAAGAATGATGGAGAGAGAAAGAGGAGGGGGGGGGGGAGAGAAAAAGAGTTTGTGTGTGCGATGTCCGTGAGTGCTTGACTTGTGTGTTGTTGAGGGAGGTGATGAGGGATCTATGTATCTGTCTCTGTCTCTGTCTGTCTGTCTGTCTGTCTCTCTCTGTCTCTGTCTCTGTCTCTGTCTCTGTTCTCTCTCTCTCTCTCTCTCTCTCTCTCTCTCTCTCTCTCTCTCTTTCTGCTTTCTGTCTCTTC
This sequence comes from Monoplex corrugatus, assembly GCA_030674185.1. Taxonomy (NCBI): domain Eukaryota; kingdom Metazoa; phylum Mollusca; class Gastropoda; order Littorinimorpha; family Ranellidae; genus Monoplex; species Monoplex corrugatus. Next base: position 44,909,486 of record JAPXFY010000032.1, on the reverse strand, counting down.
TCGTTCTCTGTCTGTCTCTGTTTCTCTCTGTGTCTCTGTTTGTCTCTCTGTGTGTCTGTCTGTTTATCTCTTATTCTCTCTTTCTGTCACTGTCTCTGTCTGTCTGTCTGTCTATTATTATTGATCTATCTACTATCTCTATCTCTCTCTCTCTATCTATCTATTCTATCTATCTATCTGTCTGTCTATCTGTCTATCTATCTATCTGTCTTCTGTCTATCTATCTCTATCTTTTATCTATCTATCTATCTGTCTATCTGTCTATCTATTGTTATCTATCTGTCTACCTATCTGTCTATTTGTCTATCCATCTATCCGTTTATCTATCGGTCTATCCATCTATCGCTTTATCTATCTGTCTATCTATCTATATGTCTATCTATCTATCTATCTGTTCTATCTGTCTATCTATCTATCTATCTGTCTATCTATCTATCTATCTATCTCTCTCTATATTTATATATATTATCTGTCTATCTATCTATCTATCTATCTATTATATATATATCTGTCTATCTATCTATCTATCTATCTATCTATCTGTCTATATATCTATCTGTCTGTCTATGTTTGTCTTCTTCTTTATTGCTCTTTCCTTGACTTGCATATGCATACATACATACCTATATATATATATATATTGTGTGTGTGTGTGTGTGTGTGAGAGAGAGAGAGAGAGGTGTGTGTGTGTGTGTGTGTGGTGTTGTGTGAGAGAGAGAGAGAGAGTGTGTGTGTGTGTGTGTGTGTGTGTTGTGTGTGTGTGTGTGTGTGTGTGTGTGTGTGTAGTGTGTGTGTGTGTCTGTGTGTGTGTGTGTGTGTGTGTGTGTGTGTGTTGTGTGTGTGTGTGGGTGTGGGTGGGTGAGTGGGTGTTGCGGATGACATATGTCACAAAGTGAGAAATAGTTGTACGTTGGGATACCCATAGATGGGTTTCTATGGCTTGAAACGAATAGGTATAAATACAATACAGTCATACATTCTTTTTTTTCTTTTTGGAAAAAAACACACATAAAAAAGATATGCTGAGTACAACGCTAAGACGTTGCGAGCACGTAGGGTTTATGCTCGGATTACAGTTTATGTCATAATCATTTTGGATCTTCTCCATCACATGGCATCTGTGGCGTCAGTCATCATCATCATTATCAGGTGCCCTGCCGCATGGTTTTGGCGACCATGGACTTCCAACCATCTCTATCTCTCGTTGCCCCAGCATCTCCCCACCCTCTTCATCCCAGCCACTCTGCAAGTCCGTCCAGCATTCTCTCCTTGGGTCTACCTGGTGCTCTCTTTCCCTCCAGCTTTCCCGTTGTGACCAAGTGCTCCAAATCCCCCTTCCTCATAAAATGGCCTATAAATGTTGCTTGTCTTTTCCTAATCTTCCTTATGAGTGATCTATTTGTGTCTGCTCCATCAAGACTGTCTCGTTTGTTTTCTTTGCTATCCATGGAACTCTCAACATTCTTCTGAGAAACCACATCTCGGCTGCCTCGATCCTACTCTGGCTTTGCTTGCTGACTGTCCACGCCTCGCATCCGTACAACAGTATTGGTTCTATATATCATTCAATGACTCTCTTTCTGATGTTAATTGATAGGCATTTGTTGGTAAGAATGCTTGTCATCTTCTTGAATGCGTCAGTACATATGGAATTATCCGAGCGTAGGGTGATGTTATTGTGAGAATCTGAAATTGAAGAAGTTAATTATATTCTTAATGATCATAGCAGTGTTAAAGGATAGACGCATGTGGCAGACTGATTTGCGATTATTAATTAAGTTTGTGTATGGATTACCATGATCATCATGATCA
>JAPXFY010000032.1:44897674-44905174 GCA_030674185.1 Monoplex corrugatus | reverse complement strand
TCTTCTTCTTCTTCTTTCTTTTTCTTTTTTCTTTTCTCTTCCTCTTTTTACCTTTCCCCTCTCCTTCTTCCATAACTTTGTCTCTTCTTTCCCCTCTTCCTTATTCTGCATCTTTTTCTGTGTTTTGTTGTTGTTGTTGTTGATGTTGTTTGCTTCTTGTCTTTGTCTCTTTGTCTTTCGTGTGTCTGTCTATGGTTTGTTTGTTTTGCTTGCTCGCTTGCTTGCTCACTTGCTTGCTTGCTTGCTTGCTTGCTACATGTATTGTCATCTTCATCATTATCATCAGCAGCAGTAACAGTATCACATAGACCACAAACCAAAAGAGGCATAGTCGGTTAAAATTATCAAACAAAAGGAACACAAAACAAAGAAACGCCAAACACAAAGGAACAAACAAAGAAACGCCAAACACAAAGAAACAAAGAAACACAACACAAAGGCACAAACAAACAATAAACACTAAACGCAAAGGAACAAACGAAGAAACGCCAAATACAAAGGAACAAACAAACAAGGAAATGTCAAATGCAAAGGAACAAAAAACAAAAAAAGAAACAAAGAAAACTCTGAACATAAAAGAAAAAACAAAGAACACCAAACACAAAGGAACAAACAAACAAACAAACAAACAAACGCCAAACACGAAAGAACAAACAAACAAACAAAGAACCAGAAAAAATGCAGAAATGATTAAAAACAACAACAACAACAAAAAGAAAATAAATACACGAATAAGATGAAATAACACCAAAAATAACTTCATCAAGCCTGAAGACAATGTTGTTGTTGTTGGTGGTGATGGTGTTGTTGTTGTTTTTTCGACAGAGACCGAAATACTGCAGAGTGCAAGTCGTAGCAAAACAAGACATAGCCTGAGGAAAGGAACAAAAAATGCAAAACGAAAAGATGATCAAGCCATTCTGACAATATCCCTTTTTACGCGAACACCATCATCAAGAATATCCAGACAGTGTGCTTCTCACTTCTCAACATCTAGAGTTCAATTTTAACTGGCAATGTTAAAAGATGGTCTGTTAAACAAACTGTCCATCTTAATCATTATTTTCATCATTATGGTGGCGTCACGTCTGTGTTTTTCATATGTTGGAGGGTGGTGCCATAGGGAAAAGAGTGGCAGAATTGTTCAGACATCCGTCTGCCAATAACTAAACTCGAGGTTCCAGGATTCACTTCCCATAGAGGCCTCGACTTTTCGCCTCAGTTTGACCGGAAAATCGAACTGAACGTCTAGTCCTTCGTAAGGAGAAGAAAAATGAGTCGGACCCGTGTGCCTTCTGGTTGCGCACGCTAAAGATCCATGGGCAGTTGAAAATCGTGAGGAGTAAGGCATTGCCCGGCTGCCTTAGTATGAAACATTGGAGAGATAGGTTGATTTTCCAGGTCCAACCCTTGAAGATGAATTAGCCTTCTTGCCTTTCTGAAGTCATGGTAAAAAAAAAGTGTATATGAATATGAATTTGAAACGAGGAAGAGGGGAAGGGCGTCGCCCTCGTGGTGCTGGCCAGGGAAAAGCTGAGGTCTCTGCAACCTCACTACCCACGACCCCAAGGTTATGGCACTATCTAGGTAGGACCTCAGGACCTGACCAGCTCGTGGGTTTATGTGCAGGCTTAAGGCTTGTGCCGTAATCATTCTGGATCTTCTTCCATCACATGGCACCTGTGACGTTACTGCATATGGAATTCATTCTGAGCGCAGAGAGGACATCTTGAGAAATTGAAATTAAAACTGAAACGTATGTCACTTCTCCTCCACCACCATTCCACCCCCCCCCCCCCCCACCCCCATTCTAAAACCGTGCTAACGGATACGGGTTTTGCGCAGAGTCAGGGAGTCTGCGAGATTGGTACTGGTAGACTTGGGTCAAGCGTATTTGTGATTTCTCAACTGGAGCGAATCTGTCTCGAAGAAACTCCAAATGAACTTCAAACTGCAACCTTGGAAAAGGTATCAGATGAGATTGAAACATGACGTAAAGCGAGCACGATTTGTGACCCGTTCTGACAAAAGGTACAATAAGTCGGGCGAGGCCTTTTGCCTCTGTGGGCTGAAAACTCTGAACAGGGACACATTTGTCCATTTTGAGTTTTCTGCATTTTCATGCTCTATAACCACTTTTACACCATGTCCTAACACAATAAAGTCAAATCCAATCGATAAGTATCATTTTTTTGTGCTTGAATGTGTGGTAAGTGCTACTATCACCTTTCAAAATATTCACAAGTTCTGTATCATTTTGGTGATTGAAGTACGCTTTTCTTAACTTTCTTTTTCTTTTTGTTGTTTTGGATGGATGGACAATTAAGTAAACAAAGGAAGTATGGAATTTCAGCTGATTTGGTGGATATTTAATGCTTGTTGCTAAGGAGTTTCTGACCATACCCTTTCAATTCAGACCTATTCTCTTCAACACTGTATTTCTCAAAATGGCTGACTTGACCCTCTCATCTTTGAAAGCCCATAACGTTTTTGTTTTTGTAGCCTGAAACTCAACTTTAGTACCATTTGAAAGCTGAGATTGTAAACTTTATACTAATACCAAAACCTAAAAATGCTTAAACTGAGACTTATTGTGCCTTTTGTGAGAATGGGTCACATTTAAGGTTGTCCAACACAAGTTGAACACAGATCGCGAACAGTCCCTGAAAAAGCACTGTTGGTACAACGCCCTCAAGAAGTGCCGATCTTAGGCGCTGTTTGGGTCTGTGTCACCTTGATTTTGTGTTCATGTTCATGTTCGTGTTCATGTTTGTTTTCATTTTCATGTTCATATTCAGATTCATTTCATATTCACGTTCATACTCATGGTCATATCCATGTTCATTTTTTTTTTCATGCTAATGTTCACATTCATAATCTTGTTCATATTCATATTCACGCTCATATTCATATTCACGTTCGCATTCATGATCTTGTTCTTACATTATTCTTATTCACGTTCATGTTCATACCCATGTTCATATTCATATGCATGTTCATGTTCAAATTCATATTCATGTTCGTATCTATATTCAAATTCATACTTATGTTCATGTTCATATGCACATTCGTGTCATATTCAGATTCATTTCATATTCACGTTCATAGTCATACTCATATTCACATTCAAATTCATATTCAAATTCATATTCACATTCACATCACATTCACATTCACATGCATATTCATATTCATGTTCATGTTCATATCCATATCCATACCATATCCATATTCATTTTCATTTTCACTTCACATTCACATTCATATTCATGTTCATAATCATATCCATATTCAATCTATATCCATATTCAAATCTATATCCATATCCATATTCCATATTCATTTCAATTCATATTATTTTCATATTCATATTATTTCATGTTCATATTCACATTCATATTCATATTCATGTTCATAATCATATCCATATTCATATCCATATTCATGCTAATATTCATATTCATATTCATGCTAATATTCATATTCATATTTATTTTCATATTCATATTCACATTCATATTCATAATCGTTTCCTTTCGTTACAATCGATTTACCACGTGAAACTAGGGCTGTTCTTCCCGTTGAGAACGCGTCGCTGCAGTGCAGAGCCACTCATCCTTTGTTGTTGTTGTTGTTGTTGTTTTGTTGTTGTTGTTGTTGTTGTTGTTGTTTTGTTTTTTTGTTATAACCAAGACTTCAGAAAGGCAAGAAGACTAATTGTGACATGCCAGCACGAAATCAGTCTTAACTCACATTTTGGGCATTTTGAGATATACACATCACTGGAAAGTGTACATTCTGCTGATTATTTTGGTACTTAAATAAAGCTTGTACTAAAAAAAATGTAGAAGTTATGTATGTTTAAGTTCATTAAGCTTATGACGGCCATTTTGAGAAAACGGCCTCTAAAGTTTTTGTGTGCTCTCCTACACATTTTCCTTAAATTTCTTTATTTGATGGCTTCGACCCAGTTTGTTTCTAATTTTTGCTGTCATTATCTGAAAGTGCACCAAAGAGCTTTCTGTCAGAATATTACAAGGGGGGTACTGTACAGGTTACGGTTCATAATAAAAGACAAAAATAGGTACTTTTGGTAGGAAACTGCGTTCTTTCTGCTGCGATCAGTGCATTAAAATGCCATTTTAAATTGATTAATAATATCTTTTCAAGAAAAAAAATCTGTGGGGAATAGATTATAGTCTACAGAAAATTAATTTTGAGAAAAAGTCAAAACACCCCAGATAGACCCTCAGTCACCTTTTCAGTTCCTAGTGCTGTTCGACTGACTGCAAGTTAAGACTGATTTCGTGGTGGGAGGTCACAATTGGTCTTCGAGGGGACTGACCTGGGAAATGAACCTATCTCTCTTTACTCACACTGGACAGATCAGCAGGGAAGTTTCAGTCTTTTTCTCCTACATTTTTTTATCTGGTGTTTGTTTGTGATCTTACACTTCACAAAGGCCAGCTGGCCGAAACTTTGCGCCTGTCTTGTCTGGTTGTATTAAATACGCGTTCTTATTCTTTTTTCGTGAGTTTTTTTTTCTGGTTCCTGTTTGCTTGAACGCGGGCAGTCACACTTGTTTGGGATTTCTATCTCTCCTATGTTTTATACCAGGGGAGCTGAGCGAAAGTCCCAATCTTTCGCGATTTTCAACTGCCTTGAAATCTTTAACGTGCGCAGCCTGAAGGCACACAGGTCCGACTTGTTTGTTTATGGTTGTTGTGTGGTTTTTTTTTGTTTTTTTTCGCCCCCTTTCGAACAACTAGATGTTCAGTTTGATTTTTTGGTCAAATGAGAAGAAAAGTCGATGAGATGTTCAGTTTGATTTTTTGGTCAAATGAGAAGAAAAGTCGATGCTTCAACGGGGGAATGAACTCTGGAACCTCGTCCAAACCGTTCTGCCACTCTTTTAAACTAACACGCACTCCACTTCCCAACCGTTCTCATCTTCGGGTCAAAGTAACTGAAGTTCCATTCAGGAAGTGCTGATAAAATGTTCGAAACGAATGTTGGGCTCAGACAGACAACGCAAACAGATATACTTTTGGGTAACAAGACTTTGTTGTTGTTTTTAAAGAGGAGGGATGGGCAATGGGCTGGAGAGAAAAACAAATCCGACACTGATGGTTTTGGAAAGGATTAGGTAAGAGAGACAAAACTCTGAAGACTTATGGCCAGATTACCAAGGGGAAAGAAGCACGTGTGACGTCACAACGCCCAACCAATCCCTGTTTGACAAGGGAGTGAAATCCCTGTGTCAGGGCTTACATGTAACTAACGTCGTTAAACTGATGTGCTTCCTGTTTATGGCAAGCTGGTTAGGTACACAGTGGTATTTGTCTTCCTTAAGACTACGGGTGTTTTGATGAAGGGAGTCAATGGACAAATGGATGAAGAGAGAAACAGATAAACAAATAAGAAACCAGGTAAATGTGATGCATGTTATGTTTGCAGGCAAGATTTAGAGTGTCATCATCATCATCAGGTGTCCTGCCGCATGTCGCTGGCGATCATGGACTTCCATCTGTCTCTATCTCTCGTTGTCCCAAGCATCTCTTCCACCCTCCTCGTCTTCAGCCACTCTGCAAGTCCGTCCAGCATTTTCTCCCTGGGTCTACCTGGTGCTCTCTTTCCCTCCAGCTTTCCCGTTGTGACCAGGTGTTCCAAATCCCCCTTCCTCACAAAATGGCCTATAATGTTGCCTGTCTTCTCCTACTCTTCCTTATGAGTGATCTACTTGTGTCTGCCTCCATCAAGACTGTCTCGTTTGTTTTCTTTGCTCTCCATGGAACTCTCAACATTCTTCTTAGAAACCACATTTAGAGTGTGTTAATGCAAAAAAAAAAAAATTCCCTGGGTCTACCTGGCGCTCTTTTTCCACGCTACTTTTCCTGTTGTGACAAGGTGTTAAATTTCTCTCGTCTCATAAAACGTCGACTAAATGTTGCTCGTCTTTTCCTGATCTTCTTCTTTAATACTCTTTTTGTGTCTGCCTCCTTCAAGACTGTCTCGTTTGTTTTCTTTGCTGTCCATGGAACTCTTTTAACATTTTTCTTAGAAACCATATTTTTTTTAACTTGTTTTTATTCTTTTTCAAAATACATATCATTTAAAAACCACATTTCAGCTGCATCAATCTTGTTGTGACTTTGCTTATTGGCTTGTCCAAGCTTTGCATCAGTACAACAGTACTGGTTCTTTATAACACTGAAAAATTCTCTTTCTGATATTAAATTAATAGGCTTTTGTTGGTAAGAACGCTTTTCATTTTCTTGAATGCTGTTTTAGTTCGGCCATATCTGCAGGCTATTTCTAATGTGCATCTGCTGTCCGGCGAGATGACTGTTCCCAGATATTCAAACTTGTCGGCTAGTCTCAATGTTACGCCATTTGGTGTTACTTTAATTGAAGGGATTTCTTTTTCTTTGTAATATTGTTTACTGTTACTTCTGTTTTCTTAGCATATAGCTCTAGTCCTTTCTTTATGTTTTCGATTTCTATTATGTTCGCAAGATTTTGCAGGTCTTTTGCACAATAAGAACGGGTGTCGTTGTATAACGAATATTCTTTATAATTTTTTTAGCTAATTTTTATCTCGGGACATTAAGTATGAAAGTAAGTAACTAAACAAAAAAAGAAGGAAGGATGAAAAGAAGGAAGGAAAGAAGGAAGGAAGTAAATAAATAAGTGAATAAGTAAGAAAGTAAGTACGTAAGTGCGTAAGTACGTAAGTGTGTAAGTAAGTGCGTAAGTATGTCAGTAAGTAAGTGTATACTAAGTAAGTTAGTAAGTAGTAAGTAAGTAAGTAAGTAAGTAAGTAAACAAGCAAGTAAATAAGCAAGTAAGTAATAAATAAGTAAGTAAGTAATACGTCACAAGCAAGCAAGTACGTAATCGCAAGCAAGCAAGCAAGCCAGCAAATAAGTAAGTAAGTAAGTAAGTAAGCAAGTAAGTAAGTAAGTGAGTGAGTGAGCAAGTGAGTGAGTGAGTGAGTGAGTGAACGAGTGAGTGAGTCAGTAAGTAAACTCGTAACTAAGTGTGTAAGTAAGCACGCAAGTAAGCACGTAAGAAAGTAAGTAAGTAAGTAAGTAAGTAAGTAATAAGTAAGTAAGTAAACACATAAGTAAATACATAAGTAAGCGCGTAAGCGCGTAAGTAAGTAAGCCAGTAAGTCACTCACTTACTTACTTACTTGCTTACTTGCTCAGTCAGTCAGTCATCAGTCAGTCAGTCAGTCAGTCAGTCAGTCAGTAACTCAGTAATTACGCCAGTCAGTAAGTAAGTAAGCGAGCACGTCAGTAGACACGTAAGTAAACACGCAGGTAAGAAAGTAAGTAAGTAAGAAAGTAAGTAAGTATGAAAGTAAGAAAGTAAGTAAGATATTGAGCAAGTCAGTAAGTAAACGAAGAAATACATGAATGAATGAATGAATGAATGAATGAATGAATGAATGAAAGAATGAATGAATGAATGAATGAATGAATGAATGAATGAATG
>JAPXFY010000032.1:44892674-44895174 GCA_030674185.1 Monoplex corrugatus | reverse complement strand
TCATCGTCATCGTCTCATCGTCGTCGTCGTCGTCGTCTCGTCGTCGTCGTCGTCATCTCATCATCATCATCATCGTCGTCGTCGTCGTCGTCATCATCATCATCGTCGTCGTCGTCGTCGTCGTCATCTCATCACATCATCATCATCATTGTCGTCGTCGTCGTCGTCGTCGTCTCTCATCTCTCATCATCATCATCATCTCTCATCGTCTCTCATCATCTCTCGTCTCGTCGTCGTCATCATCATCATCATCATCATCATGTGCCATGCCATATGGCAATGGCGATCATGGCCCTCCATGAGATCAGTCTGTTGTCGCTGCAAAGTATATCTCCTACCCTATCTTCCTTTTCACTCTTCTATCATCATCATCATCATCATCATCATCATCATCATCGTCATCATCATCATTCATCATTCATCTCATCATCATCATCATCATTCATCATCAGGTGCCTTGCTGCATGGCGTAGGCGATTACGGACTTCCATCTGTTTCTATCTCGTGTTGCTTCAAGCATCTCTTCCACCCTCCTTGTCTCCAGCCACTCTGCAAGTCCGTCTAGAACCTTCTCCCTGGGTCTACCCGGTGCTCTCCTTCCCTCCAGCTTTCCCGTTGTGACCAGGTGTTCGAATTCCCCCTTCCTCATAAATGCTATAAATGTTGCCTGTCTTTTCCTAATCTTCCTTATGAATGATCTACTTGTGTCTGCCTCCATCAAGACTGTCTCGTTTGTTTTCTTTGCTGTCCATGAAACTCTCAACATCTTTCTTAGAAACCACATCTCGGCTGCCTCAATCTTGTTCTGGCTTTGCTTGTTGACTGTCCACGCCTCGCAACCGTACAACAGTATTGGTTCTATATAACATTCAAGAACTCTCTTCCTGATGTTAATTGATAGGCATTTGTTGGTAAGGATGCTTTTCATCTTCTTGAATGTTGTTTTGGCTCGGCCGATTCTGCTGGCTATTTCTGATGTGCATCTGCCGTCTGGTGAACCACTCTTTCTAGAACTTGTAAATATTGGCATAAATATATACTAGATAGATAGATAAATGAATGAATAAATCTGTGGAGAAGTTAATTGATTAATTCATCAATTCAGCTAAACACGATACGTTCAACAGGAAATCTTAGAATAAAGGCGTTTGCTGTCGTTTGGGACGACATAGAAAGAGAGACTCACGTAAGAAAATCAAAAGACTCAGATTCGAACAGAATAGAGACACACAGAGATGAGAAGAGAGAGAGAGAGAGAGAGAGAGAGAGAGAGAGAGAGAGAGACAGACAGACAGACAGACAGACAGATAGACAGAAGACAGACAGACAGACAGACAGACAGACAGAGGGAGAGAGAGAGAGAGACAACACACAAGTTTTTACCATCGCCACTCTCACAAATTGTCAACACGAAGAACGACGCAGAAAGTAAGAAGATTATAACTAGACGAATACCATCAGATCAGATCAGTATGATAAGGTGTCAACTGCAACAAACTGGATAATTTAAGAAATGATCATTAAAAACATTAATTAAAGAAACAAAATCCGAAAAGCGTGAATAACAACGATAGAAACAGACAGACAGAGGGAGAGAGACAGAGACAACACACAAGTTTTTACCATCATCACTCTCACAAATTGTCAACACGAAGAACGACGCAGAAAGTAAGAAGATTATAACTAGACAAATACTATCAGATCAGACCAGCATGATAAGGTAGAGAAATGATCATTAAAAACATTAATTAAAGAAACAAAATCCGAAAAGCGTGAATAACAACGATAGAAACAGACAGACAGACAGGCAGTAGACAGAGCAGCCAGCCAGACAGACAGACAGGACAGGGCAGGCAGTCAGCCAGCCAGACAGATAGAGATAGACAGAAAGAAAAAACCAGGCGAACAGCGTATTTCGCCACTACTGCTGCTGCTGATGTTATTATTGTTGTTGATGTTGTTTGCTGTTGGTGGGATTTCTTGTTGTTGTTGTTATTCTTATTAGGGTTTTTTGTTGTTTTTTTTTTGTTCTTGTTTTTTCTGATTGTTTGTTTGCTTGTTTGTTTGTTTGTTATTGTTTGTTGGTTGGTTTGTTTGTTTGTTTGTTTGTTTGTTTGTTTAATTGTTTGTTTGTTTGACTGTTTGTTTGTTTGATTGTTTGTTTTTTGTTTGTTTGTTTATTGTGCTTTGGCAGTTTGGCAATTTTGGCAGTTTGTTTGCTTGGTTAATTGTTTGTTTGGCAATGTGTTTCGTTTGGCAGTTTGTTTGTTTGGCAGTTTGCTTGTTTGTTTGTCTGTTTGTTTGGTTCTTTGTTTGTTTGTTTGTGTTTTTTGTTTAGCAGTTTGTTTGTTTGTTTGTTTTGTTTTGTTTGTTTATTTGTTTGGCAATTGTTTATTTGTCTGTTTGCTTTTTTGTTTGTTTGATTGATTGATTGATTGTTTGGTCGGTTGTTTCTTTCTTTCTTTCTTTCTTTGTATGTTTTTTGTGTTTGTTTGTTTCT
>JAPXFY010000032.1:44855174-44885174 GCA_030674185.1 Monoplex corrugatus | reverse complement strand
CAAAAGCTAACACAATAACAACAAAAACAACACATCAACAACAACAGCATGTCATTGTGTCATTTGTGAACGCAGATGGATACAAAGTTTACACCATACTTCGTATGAACAAAAGGATTCCTTGTTGGATTCGTCTGAGAGAGGGGAAGCAAGGACAAGACCATATCAAACACTTCCTATGATCTTGATCAAACAGAGAAGTAGTCTTGTAACTATCCTCACTAGCAAGAGCCTAAAAAACAAGCTTAACCTGTGGGGCCAAGACTCTGCCTGATTCAGTGGCTCAGGAACTCTCAAGCTCACCATCTTAGACGAGGTGGTCAACAATGTTTTAAAGATTCTTGCAAAAGAGTTTCTCGTGTACAAGTCTTCGTATACACTTAGTGTCGAAAGGACTTCGTGAACTGCAATTAACAAGTAAACGAAGAAAGGATGACCTCAAGTAACCTGCAGCCTATCGACACACACAATAACTAAAACCACAGCATTCTCCAAGCAAAGCCACTTTTTGCCAGCAAGAGAAAAGAGAAAAGGGGGAAGTTTGGAAGTGATGCTAGCTGCCATGAATTCCTCCACCATCCTCATCTCCTTCTCCCCCACCCCCAGGGGGGAAGGTAGGGGTGTACAGCAGCAATCCACCACCCCATCTCTCATCCCCACCAACGACACAGGGGATGCTGAGCCCCCATTGTCAGGTTAGTTTGTATTCTCTATTTTGATTTGTGTGGTTTCTGTCCATTTTCTGTATCAATTATGTTTATATTCTATATTTTGATTTGTGTGGTCTGTATCCATTTTCTTTATCAATGAAGTTTATGATATATTTGATTATGGGGTTTGTATTCAGTTTCTTCATGAATTAAGTTTATATTCTCTGTTTTGATTTGTGTGGTTTTTGTCCATTTTCTGTATCAATTATTTTATAGTCAATATTTTGATTTGTGTGGTCTGTATCCATTTTCTTTATCAGTTATGTTTATATTCTCTATTTGATTTATGTGGTTTGTGTTCATTTTCTTTACCAATTAAGTTTATATTCTCTATTTGATTTGGTTGGTTTGTGTCCATTTTCTTCATCAGTTAAATTCATATTCTCTATTTTGATTTATGGGGTTTGTATTCATTTGCTTTATCAATAAAGTTTTATTTTCTATTTTGACTTGTGTGGTTTGTGTCATTTTCTTTATAAATTAAGTTTATATTCTCTATTTGATTTATGTGGTTTGAATTCATTTTCTGCATCAATTAATTTGTATTCTTTATTTGATTTAGTGGTTTGTATTCATTTTCTTTATCAATCAAGTTTATATTTTCTATTTGATTTTGTGTTTTATTCATTTCTTTATCCAATTAAGTTTTATATTCTCTATTTGCTTCATGTGGTTTGATTCATTTTTCTTTATGAATTAAGTTTATAATATCTTTTGCATTGATGTGGTTGTATTCATTTTCTTTGATATTATAATGTTCTTTTTGTTAACGCGCTTACGCTGCAAATTTCGGCTCGCTCTGCATTACATCATAATCAGACTTTTAAGGAATATGGTGAAGTTCAGTGTTTGATGAAATGACCACACTCCATGTGTTGTTGTATGGTACAGAGAACTCAAGATGTTAAGGTGTACTGACCACTATCTGTTGTTATGGAGTACAGAGAACTCAAGGTGTTTAGGTGAGCTGACCACTATGTTGTTGTATGGAAGTACAGAGAACTCAAGGTGTTAGGTGAGCTGACCACTATGTTGTTGTATGGAGTACAGAGAACTCAAGGTGTTAGGTGAGCTGACCACTATGTTGTTGTATGGAGTACAGAGAGAACTCAAGGTGCTAGGTGAGCTGACCACTATGTTGTTGTATGGAGAAACTCAAGATGTTAGGTGAGCTGACCACTATGTTGTTGTATGGAGTACAGAGAACTCAAGATGTTAGGTGAGCTGACCACTATGTTGTTGTATGGAGTATGGAGAACTCAAGGTGCTAGGTGAGCTGACCACTATGTTGTTGTATGGAGTATGGAGAACTCAAGGTGTTAGGTGAGCTGACCACTATGTTGTTGTATGGAGTACAGAGAACTCAAGATGTTAGGTGAGCTGACCACTATGTTGTTGTATGGAGTACAGAGAACTCAAGGTGTAGGTGAGCTGACCACTATGTTGTTGTATGGAGTACGGAGAACTCAAGGTGTTAGGTGAGCTGACCACTATGTTGTTGTATGGAGAACTCAAGATGTTAGGTGAGCTGACCACTATGTTGTTGTATGGAGTACAGAGAACTCAAGATGTTAGGTGAGCTGACCACTATGTTGTTGTATGGAGTATGGAGAACTCAAGTGTTAGGTGAGCTGACCACTATGTTGTTGTATGGAGTATGGAGAACTCAAGGTGTTAGGTGAGCTGACCACTATGTTGTTGTATGGAGTAAGAGAACTCAAGATGTTAGGTGAGCTGACCACTATGTTGTTGTATGGAGTACAGAGAACTCAAGATGTTAGGTGAGCTGACCACTATGTTGTTGTATGGAGTATGGAGAACTCAAGATGTTAGGTGAGCTGACCACTATGTTGTTGTATGGAGTATGAGAACTCAAGGTGTTAGGTGAGCTGACCACTATGTTGTTGTATGGAGTATGGAGAACTCAAGATTTTAGGTGAGCTGACCACTATGTTGTTGTATGGAGTATGAGAACTCAAGATGTTAGGTGAGCTGACCACTATGTTGTTGTATGGAGTACAGAGAACTCAAGATGTTAGGTGAGCTGACCACTATGTTGTTGTATGGAGTATGGAGAACTCAAGATGTTAGGTGAGCTGACCACTATGTTGTTGTATGGAGTATGGAGAACTCAAGATGTTAGGTGAGCTGACCACTATGTTGTTGTATGGAGTATGGAGAACTCAAGATGTTAGGTGAGCTGACCACTATGTTGTTGTATGGAGTACAAAGAACTCAAGATGTTAGGTGAGCTGACCACTATGTTGTTGTATGGAGTATGGAGAACTCAAGATGTTAGGTCAGCTGACCACTATGTTGTTGTGAGCTGACCACTATATTGTGAGCTGACCACTATGTTGTTGTATGGAGTATGGAGAACTCAAACTGTTAGGTGAGCTGACCACTATATTGTTGTAGGAGTATGGAGAACAATAATGGCTACAGAGTCTAGATTTTTTTCTCAATACTATAATGTTGATGATGATGACAAAGATGATGCTATAGAGTTCCATTCTGGATTGAGACTGCGTGTATTAGTTGTGCTCTGCACTCACATTCGTAATACATCCTGGCGTCAACCAGTCCCGAGAGATACAGACACGCGAGTTGGTGAGGAAATTTGAACAACACGTCATTGCGATGATAATGATGATGGTATAGAGTTCCATTCTGAATTGAGACTACGTGACAGGGTTTGTGCTGTGCGCTTAATTTCGTAACACATCCTAGCGTCAGCCAGCCCCGAGAGATACAGACACCCACGCGAGTTGGTCAGGAAATTTGAGCGGCACATTAGTGACGCGTGTGTGAAGTGTATGAAATTCGAGTGTGTGTGGCTACATTCTTCTCAATCAGACTACCTTCATATTCTGGGTCGGAGACGAATGGAGCTGGTAATAGAACACACACACACACACACACACACAAGCGCGCGCACACACAACACACACACACACACACACACACACACACACACACACACATACACACACACACACACACACACACATACACGCACACAGAGAAGAAAAAAAACAACACACACACATACACAAAACACACACACACAAGAGAAACACACACACAAAACACACACACACACCAGAACACACACAAACACACACACAACACACACACACACACACACACACACACACACACACACACACACACACACACACACACACACACACACACACACAACAAAACACACACACACACACAAACACACACACACACACTTACAAAACACACACACACACACACACACACAACACACACACACACACACACACCACACAAACCACACACACACACACACACACCACACACACACACACACACCACACACACACACACCACACACACACACACACACACACACACACACACACACACACACACCAACACACCAAACACACACACACACACACACACACCACACACACACAACACACACACACACACACACACACACACACACCACACACACACACACACACACACACACACACACACACACACACAACACACACACACACACACACACACACCACACACACACCACACACACACACACACACACACACACACACACACACCACACTACTCCAAACACACACACACCACACACATCACACACAACCACACACACAACACACACAACACCACACACAAACACACACACACCAACACACACACACACACACCACACAACACAACACCACACACACACACAACACCACACACAACACACACACACACCCACACCACCAACCCACACACAAACACACCACAAACACACACACACACACACACATCACACACACAACAAACCCACCGCAAACACACAAGAACTACAACACTTTCATTTCATTCATTCATCACACAAGTACACACTCGCCTCAATACAATCCAAGCACCACACACACACACACACACACCTTTCTCTCTCTCTCCTCTCTCTCTCACACAACACACCACACACACACACACACACACACACACACACACAACACACACACACACACACACACACAACACACACACAAGGTCCTGGCAGGCCTGATGGGAAATTAAAGTGAAGTTGGCTACAATTTTCAGCAGTTTCAGTTTCAGTTTCTCAAGTTTAACGTCTCCGCGCTCGGAATAAATTCCATATGCAGTGACCAGAAGCCCTTCAAACAGATTTGGATGCTTTCACAATCTGGTGCTCAACGTGGGGCATGACATTCAATGCGAACAAGTGAGAGGTTATGAGGGTGTCTCGTAGAAAAGACCCAATGAGATAGTTCTACACCATCAGAGGGCAGATCCTTCAAGAGGTCCAGAAGGCCAAATACCTTGGCGTTAACATCACAAGTGATCTACAGTGGTCCTCTCACATCGCAAGCATCTCTAAGAAGGCGAACAGGAACCTTGCCTTTATCCACCGTAACCTGAAAGATGCCCCGGCCAAGCTGCGTGAACAGGCCCATCTCAGTTTAGTCAGATCGATCGTTGAATACAGCTGTACGGTCTGGGACCCGCACCTTCGTAAAGATATCGACTCTCTGGAGATCGTGAAGCGTCGTGGTGCGCGGATGGTGTTCCGCGACTACAGTTACAACAGCAGTGTCACAGAAATGTTGAAAATGCTAAACTGGGACAGCCTCGCAGACCGTAGGAGGGACGCCAAACTCATCTTATTGTACAAGATTATTAACCACCTGGCAGAAGTCCCCACCGACAACATCCTAATCCCATCAGACCCCCGAACCCGAGCCAAACACCCTTACAAATACAAGTCGATCCAAAGCAAAAACCACGATATATCGCCACTCCTTCTTCGTCAGCATCATTGGACCCTGGAACGACCTTCCTGCAGAAGTAGTGGAGAGCCCGACTGTTACATCCTTCAAATCAAGGCTCAAATCTCCTCCGACAGCGCGTCGATAACAGCGCCACCACCCATCGCTGCGATACTCCCGAAGGGAGGTTTAGCGATTACAGAACAGAACAGAACAGGTCGCTGATGCCATGTGATGGAGAAGATTCGAAATAGTTCAGGCACAAGTTTTAAGCATGCACATAAAGTCTAAGAGCTGGTCAGAACAGTAACGTTTATATAACGGTCAGCATGTGTGTGTCTTTCAGTTTTTAGCATTGTAAATAAACATGCCATGCTTTCTTCACACAGTTCAAGCTCTTTTTCCCTTCCCCCCCCCCCCCCAAACCAGACTGCATTTTATTAAAGGGAAGTAAATGTCAATGTAGGTGTGTTAATGTTGTAGTTGTGCCCCTTGGTTTGGGGTATACCAGATTCTCTGGGAAAATTGCTCGTGAGTTATTGTTCTTTAAATCTTCCTGTTAGTCATGTACATAGTCATCTATATGCTCTCTGGTTTTCTGTATAGTGTGTGTGTGTGTGTGTGTGTGTGTGTGTGTGTGTGTGTGTGTGTGTGTGTGTGTGTGTGTGTGTATGTGTGTGTGTGTGTGTGTATTTTGTGTGTGTTTTTTTGTGTGTCTCTGTGTGTGTGTGTTTTGTGTGTGTGTGTGTGTGTGTGTGTGTGTGTGTGTGTGTGTGTGTGTGTGTGTGTGTGTGTTTCTCTGTGTGCGTATGTGTGTGTGTGTGTGTGTGTGTGTATGTGCATGGGTGTACGTATGTGTGTGTGTGTGAATGTGTGTGCATGTGTGTACTGTGTGTACGTGTGTTTTGTGTGTGTGTGTGTGTGTGTACGTGTGTGTGTGTGTGTGTGTGTGTGTGTGTGTGTGTGTGTTTGTGTATGTGTGTGTGTTGTGTGTGTGTTTGTGTATATATTTCACGTAGATATTGTTTGCTCGGTTCCATTTTTGTGCATTTTTGACTTTGATGTAAACCGTGTTTGTCTTTCTGTGTTTTTATGTAAGTTATTTCTTCACCTTTAATCTGTGATGCTATGTTTTTAATAAAAGAAACTTTTCCTCTATGATCTCAAACAATATCATTTCGTATCATGTTATTTTCTATCATTATCTACGTTCTGTGATTTTACGTTTCTGAACGATTTTTGTTGTTGTTGTCTTTGATTGGCTGATTCGCTTTTTTGTTTGTTTGTTTGCTGTTTGTTTGTTATTGTTTGTTGTTTGTTTGTTTGTTTGTTTGTTTGTTTGTTTGTTTGCTTGTTTGTTTGTTTATTTGTTTGCTTGCTTGCTTCCTTGCTTATTAATTCATTCTCGGTTGCCTTTGAGTCTGACTTTTGTTACTTTCGATTCGCGTATGTAGTCTTTGATACTGCCGTTGCTATGAATTTCTTGTCAGAGAGACTGTTTGTCTGTTTGTTTGTTTGCCTTCTTGCGTGTTTCATAAAACGGGCGAGTTGTAGGAAAAGAGGACATCGACCGTGCAGAAAATTAAATTTATTTGACAGATGCAATCTTTTCTACAAAGCAGGAAAACATTGAAAAGGATGGTTGTAATTACAAAAATGATTATGTGAATAAATAAATGAATGAATAAATATGTAAGTAAACAAATAAATAAATAGATCAGTAGGAAATTCTTATCAAATACACAAGGCCAGTGGACGCTTATTATTTTGTTTCAATTGTTAATTTATTTCATTCGATTTGTTTTGATTTGATTTTGTTTTATTTTATTTTCATGTTTATTACATTATATTTTGTTTTGTTTTATATCATTTTATTTCATTTCATTTCATTTTAGTTGATTTTGTTTTATCTATTTTACTTTGTTTTATTCCATTATATTTTACTTTATTTATAATATATATATATATATATATATATATATATATATATATATATATATATATATTTCATTTCATTTTCCTTTTGTTTTCTTTTATTTCATTTTCGTTTTGTGTATTTCATTTTTATTTCTGTTTTGTTTTATTTGATTCTTTTGGAAAATTATTGTCTTTCCGCAGTCATTGTCCTTCTTATCCATGAAAAATAGTGTTTGGATTTGGTTTGTTTGTATTCGGAATTTTGTTTGTCATTATTGTCGCTGTTGTTGTTGTTGTGGTGGTGGTGGTTGCGGTGGTAGTGGTAGTGATAGTGACAGTGGTGATGGTGTAGATGGTGGTAATAATAGTGGTGGTGATGGTGGTGGTTGGTGGTCGTGGTGGTGATGGTGGTGGTGCTTGTGGTGGTCGTGGTGATGGTGGTAGTGGCAGTGGTTGGTGGTCGTCGTGGTAGTGGTCATGGTGGGGTCGTGGTGGGGATCGTCGTCGTCGTTGTCTTCGAGTTCTTCGTAGTGGAGGAGGACAACTGCCACCTCCTGTCTAACCACCTTCTGTCTAACCAGTTAGCAATTGGTTCTGATGGGTTCTCCAGCATCGGCCACAAAAATATTGATTTAAAACTCTATTGTGACTGCACTTACCACAGCTGAGCTCTCCTGCTGGCCTTGGGCTGCCACAGTGAAATCACTGAAAACCGGGTGCAAGTGAACTTATCCGTCAATTTTAGACAAAGAAACCGGCTAAACGTAGCTGAAGCGTTCAACGAAATTCCCTCCACAAGGGAAGCAACTGCCAACTACTAAGCCATTAGCATAACAAAAGTAGAGGGAGTTATATACCCTAGATCGTCTGTTACTATGATCGAAGTAGCCCGTCCTCAGTGAGAGCTCAGCTGTCACTTCGATCGAAGTAGCCCGTCGTCAAAGCGTTTTAACCCATACGAACTGCAAGCTGGAACAGGAAGCATTACACCATGTCCCCTGTGGTCAAGAGGACCCAGACAGCTGGACAACACATTGTAGCGATGTCGCCTCTATCAAGCAAAGAGACAATAGACATGGTCCAGACTACAACTCCTCTGACCACTAGGCTCCATGGTGACCGGGAGGAACTGACTTCAAAATGGCCACGTCCATCCCCAGATGGGGCATGAGTGTGTAGACAGCGAAAAAAGAAGAGGACATTTGTTTGTTTGTTCCTTCCTTCCTTCCTTTCCTTCCTTCCTTCCTTCTTTCCTTCTTTCCTTCCTTCCTTCCTTCCTTCCTTTCTTCCTTCCTCCTCCTTCCCTTTCCTTCCTTCCTTTCTCTTCCTTCCTTCCTCCTGCCTTTCCTGCCTTCTTTCCTCTTCCTCTTTTTTTTCTTCTTTCCTTCCTTCCTTCTTCTTTTTTCTTTCTTTCTTCCTTCCTTCCTCCTTCTTCCTTCCTTCTTCCTTCCTTCCTTCCTTCTTCCTCTCTTCCTTCTCTTCCTTCCTTCTTTCTCCTTCTTTCCTTTCCTTCTTCTTTCTTCTTCTTCCTTCTTTCTTCCTTCCTTCTTCTTCTGTTCTTCTTCTTTTCTTCGTTCTTCGTCTCGTTCGTTCGTTGTTCGTTCGTTTGTTCGTTCGTTCCTTCGTTCGTTCGTTCGTTGTTCGTTCGTTCGTTCGTTCGTTCGTTCGTTTGTTCGTTCGTTCGTTCGTTGTTTGGCTGGCTGGTCGCTTGCTTGCTTGCTTGATGGGTTGGTTGGTTGGTTGTTTGCTTGCTTGTTTTTTCTTTCTTTCTTCTTTTTTCTTTCTTTCTTACTGTTTGTTTACTTCTTTGCTTTTTGCCTCTGGGTGTTTGCTTGTTTGTTTGCTTGTTTGCTTGTTTGATTGTTTTTTCGTTTCTTTCTTTCTTTCTTTTTTTGATTCTTTGTGTCTTTGTTTGTTTCTTTGTTCGTGGAATTTTTTTTTTTCTTTTTTTTTTTTTTTTGAGGGGGGGGGGGGGGGGGAGAGGGATGGCATGGTTCCTGATAAAGGCGTTGAAGGCATGGCGGGGACGAGTGATGTTGAGAAGCGCTAATATCTTCGCACATTAGCACAAAAATCTTAAGAGAAGAACTTGCACCGGATAGAAATTCTCTCACTCCGTCTCTGTCTGTTTGTCTGTCTGTCTGTCTGTCTGTCTGTCTGTCGGTCTCTCTGTCTCTCTCTCTCTTTCTCTTTCTCATTCTGTCTCTGTCTCTGTCCCTGTTTTTCTGTCTCTCTCTCTTCTCTGTCTCTCTGTCTCTCTTTCTCTGTGTCTGCCTGTCTCTCTGTCTCTGTCTCTGTCTCTCTCTTTCTGTCTCTGTGTCTGCCTGTCTCTCTGTCTGTCTCTCCCTCTTCTCTCTCTCTCTCTCTCTCTCTCTCTCTCTCTTCTTTCTTTCTCTGTGTCTGTCTGCCGTCTGTCTCTCTGTCTTTCTGTCTCTCTCTGTGTCTGTCTCTTTCTCTGTCTCTGTCTCTTTTTTCTTTCTCTCTCTCTCTCTCTCTCTCTTTTCTCTCTTCATTTTGAGTAGTGATATGATGGCCTAAATTGTGTTTGCAAAGGTATGGATTGAGGTGCCTGAGAACTTCAGTTTTTTCGAAGACGTATAACGTTTATTGTTGTGAAAGTCTAAACTCTTTTAACTAAACTTCTTGCTTTTGTTTCTGCAGGTTCTCCGTACAGCGCTGAGATCATCATCCTGTTCCTGATGCTAGTGATTTTCTTTGTGCTGGGCGTGGTGGGCAACGCCCTGGCATTCTATATCTATTATCAGAAGAGGGACAAGACCACCTCCACCCTCTTCATTCTCTCTCTGGCTGCCACCGACTTCCTCACATGTCTGATAATCATACCTTACACTGTGGTCACTGAGCTGCTCCAGTGAGTTTCTGTTGTGTGTGTGTGTGTGTGTGTGTGTGTGTGTGTGTGTGTGTGTGTGTGTGTGTGTGTGTGTGTGTGTGTGTGTGTGTGTGTTTGTCTGTCTGTGTTTCTGTCTGTGTGTGTGTGTGTGTGTGTGTGTGTGTGTGTGTGTGTGTGTGTGTGTGTGTGTGTGTGTGTGTGTGTGTGTGTGTGTTTGTCTGTCTGACTGTGTTTCTGTCTGTGTCTGTGTTTCTGTGTGTGTGTGTGTGTGTGTGTGTGTGTTTGTCTGTCTGTCTGTGTTTCTGTCTGTCTGTTCTGTCTGTCTGTCTGTCTGTCTTCTTCTCTCTCTCTCTCTCTCTCTCTCTCTCTCTCTCTCTCTCTCTCCCCTCTCTGTCGTTTGTTTCTCTGTCTCTCTCTGTATATCAGTCTCTTGTCTGTCTGTCTGTCTCTGTCTCTGTCTCTGTCTCTGTGTCTCTGTCTCTGTGTCTCTGTCTCTGTGTCTCTGTCTCTGTCTGTCTTCTCTTTCTCTCACTCTTTCTCCTGTCTGTCTGTCTCTGTCTCTGTAGTCCTGTGTCTTTGTCTGTCTGTCTGTCTGTCTGCCTCTCTCTCTCTCTCTCTTCTCTTATCTGTGTCTCTGTCTCTGTCTCTCTGTCTCTGTATCTCTGTCTCTGCTCTCTCTTATCTGTCTTCTCTCTCTCTCCTTCTGTGCGTGTGTGTGTGTATGTGTGTGTGCGTGTGTGTGTGTGTGTGTGTGTGTGTGTGTGTGTTGTGTGTGTGTGTGTGTGTGTGTGTGTTGTGCGTGTGTAGTTGGGGTGGTGGTGATACAAGGTGTTAGTTTTTTATAAGATATAATCATTCTTCTTTAGCACTTTTCTTCTAAGTATTCTTTGCTCATTACTCATTTTTTTCTTATGAGTACATGTAGAGCACGGAGAACGCAAGTTTATATGTGACCTCCCACCACGAAATCAGTCTTAACTCGCAGTCAGTCGAACAGCACTAGGAGCTGAAAAGGCGACTGAGGGTCTATCTGGGTGTTTTGACTTTTTCTCAAAATTGATTTCTGTAGACTATAATCTATCCCCCACAGAAATTTTTTTCTTGAAAAAAATATTATTAATCAATTAAAAATGGTATTTTAATGCACTGATCGCAGCAGAAAGAACGCAATTTCCTACCAAAAGTACCCATTTTTTTCTTTATTATGACAAGTAACCTGTACAGTACCCGCACATGTAATATACTGATGGAAAGCTCTGTGGTGCACCTTTCAGATAATGAACGAAAATTAGAAACAAACTGGGTCAAAGCCACCAATAAAGAAATTTAAGGTAAATGTGTAGGAGAGCACACAAAAACTTTAAAGGCCGTCATACAACTTAATGACTTTAAACATACATAACTTCTACATTTTTTTTAGTACAAGCTTTATTAGAGTACCAAAATAATCAGCAGAATGTACACTCTCCAGTGATATTATATCTCAAAATGCCCAAAATGCTAGTTAAGACTGATTTCGTGGTGGGGTATATGTATCAATAATAAATAATTTTAATATTTATATATAATCATATATATATTAGGTGCCTTGCCGCATGGCGTTGGCAATCATGGACTTCCATCTGTCTCTATCTCTTGTTGCCTCAAGCATCTCTTCACCCGCTTTGTCTTCAGCCACTCTGCAAGTCCATCTTGTATCTACTCCCTGGGTCTACCTGGTGCTTTCTTTCCCTCCAGCTTTCCCGTTGTGACCAGGTGCTCCAATTTCCATTTCCTCATAAAATGACTATAAATGTTGCCTGTCTTTTCATAATCTTCCTTACGAATAGTCTTCTTGTGTCTGCCTCCTTCAAGACTGTCTCGTTTGTTTTCTTTGCTGTCCACGGAACTCTTAGAAACCACATCTCGGCTTCCTCAATCTTGTTCTGGCTTTGCTTGGTGACTGTCCATGCCTCACAACCGTATAACAGTATTGGTTCAAAATAACATTCAAGAACTCTCTTCCTGATGTTAATTGATAGGTATTTGTTGGTAAGAATGTTTTTCATCTTCTTGAATGCTGTTTTGGCTTGGCTAACTCTGCTGGCTATTCTGATGTGTATCTGCCGTCTGATGAAATGATCGTTCCCATGTATTTAAACTTATCAACCTGTCCCAAGGTTGTGCCGTTTGCTGTTATTTTGCATTAGGGGATTTCATATTATTTACTGATCACCATGATTTCAGTCTTCCTGCTGTTTAGTTCCCACCCCTTAAATTTGCTTTCTATTTCTAGTATATTCACAAGGTTTTGTTGGTCCCTTTAATTTTCTGCAATTAGCACGGTGTCATCTGCGTATCGAATGTTGTTTACCATTTTTCCTCCAACCTTTAACCCAGAGTCTTCCTCTAGGTTTCTCATGATATTTTCGCTGTAAAGTGAAAAAAGATCTGGTGACAAAACACAATAAATATTCCTGATTATTCGTAGATCTTTTCCATCAATATTGAGTCTTTCTAGTTGGTTGATCAATTCTTTATGTCTTACCCGATTGAAAGCCTTGGTGTAATCAACAAAGCATAAATATAAATCCTTATTCATCTCGATTGACCTCTCTATGATAGTTCTTAGGATGTATATGACATTAATAGTTCCTTTTCCTTCCACAAATCTACACCGTTCATCTGCTATTTCTCTTTTGATTCTATTCCTTGTCCTCATCATGATTATTCTTAATAAATTTTTGTTACATGACTCATCAAACTGATTGTGCTATGGAGCTCGCATTCTTTAGCATCTGTCTATTTTGGAAGTGCAATGGAAATTGACTTTGACATATCTTTAGGGATTTTTCCAGTGTTGTAAATTTCATTTAGGAGGACTGCTATTTTTTCAATATCAAATACCTCCAGGGCTTCAATCTCTGTAGTAATGTTGTCTGGTCCTGGGGCTTTTCCTGGTTTCATCTTTTTCAGTGCTGCTCTAACTTCATCTTTCATTATGGGTGGTCCTTCAAAGTTCTTTCTTATAATGTCCCCATCTGTCTAATATTTTGTCTTTTTCCATGATAAGCGTACTATCTTTCAATTTTAAGCAACCAGTTGATGTGCATGTATTTTTCCTGTGGACAATTTCTTCAATTCCTCTGTACATACCTTGAGGATCCGTTTTGTTTCCATTTTCTATCTCTTTGCACTTTGTTTTCAGCCAAGCTTCCTTAGCGTCATCGCACCTATTCCTGATTTCTTTCTTTATCTTCCTGTATCTGTCCTCCCTCCCGTTTACCCTCTTCCGTTCTTCCATCAAGCCTAAAATTTCTTTTGTCATCCAGTACTTTTTCTCTTTTCTATCTACTCTAGGTATTTCTTCACAAGCGTCATTTATCGAATTTCTCAACTTTGTCCATTGTTCCTCACCAACGTCTTCCAGAGCACTGAATTTGTTTTGAACATGTACATTAAATTTTTTGGCGTATCACTCCATCTGTCTTTAAGAGTCCAAGGTTTTGTTTGATTTTGGTTTTGTTCTGTTTCCTGTTTCCTTAATTTCAGCCTAAATCATCTCACTACACGATTGCGGTCACTGTTGCAGTCTGCGCCTGGTAGTGTTTTTGCTGACAGTAAAGAATTTCTAATTTTTTTATTAATCAGGATGTAGTCAATCTGAGTTTTAGTATTATCTCCTGGACTCATCCAAGTCCATTTTCTTCTTTTATTCGTCTCAAATCAGGTGTTTCCTACTATGAACTCATTCACTTGTAGAATGGGCACAGAATATATATATGTCTATTATCCATCTATCTATCTATTTATCTACCTATCTATCTATTGTTTTTAGTAGTAGTAGTAGTAGTAAGTGTTGTTGTAGTGTTAGTAGTAGTATCATTATTATTATTATTATTATTATTTATTATTATTGTTATTATTGTTCTTATTCTCTTCTTTTTCTTCTGCTTCTTCTGTTTCTTCTTCTTCTGCTGTTTCTTCGTTGTTCGTCGTTGTCGTCCTCGTCGTCATCCTCGTCTTCATCGTGTTTCTTGCCCTGTTGTTTTTACGGTTGCTAATTTGTTGTGCTTGTTGTAATCGCTGTTGTTGTTGTTGTGTTGTTGTTGTTGTTGCTATTGTTGTAATCGCTGTTGTTGTTGTTGTTGTTGCTATTGTTGTAATCGCTGTTGTTGTTGTTGTTGTTGTTGTTGTTGTGTTGTTTTGTTGCTATGTTGTATCGCTGTTGTTGTTGTTGTTGTTGTTGTTGTTGTTGTTGTTGTTTGCTGCTATTGTTGTAATCGCTTTGTTGTTGTTGTGTTGTGTTGTTGCTATTGTTGTAATCGCTGTTGTTGTTGTTGTTGTGTTGTTGTTGTTGTGTTGTTGTTGTTGTTGTTGCTATTGTTGTAATCGCTGTTGTTGTTGTTGTTGTTGTTTTGTTGTGCTATGTGTAATCGCTGTTGTTGTTGTTTGTTGTTTATTTGTTATTGTGTTGTTGTTTTCCACGTCGATGTTATTGTTGTTGTTATTGCTATTACCGCTGCTTCTGCTGCTGTTTTTGTTGCCGTTTTGTGCTGTTATTATCGTTGAATCATGACGAGGACGGTAACCTGTCCGTTGTTTCAGATACTGGCTGGTGTA
Source organism: Monoplex corrugatus (assembly GCA_030674185.1). Lineage (NCBI taxonomy): Eukaryota > Metazoa > Mollusca > Gastropoda > Littorinimorpha > Ranellidae > Monoplex > Monoplex corrugatus. The sequence continues at coordinate 44,870,304 of JAPXFY010000032.1, read as the reverse complement.
CGACCTGGTGTGTAAGGGTTACCTGTTCTGCTTGACCTTCAACATCCCCCTGTCCGCTTTCATCATGGTGGCCGTGGGGTTCGACCGCTACTTCTGCATCTGCCATCCCTTCTTACACGCCATGACCATCCGCCGAGCCAAGATCTGCCTCGTGTGCCTGATCTTCCTGGCCTGTGGACTGGGCATCGTCCCGGCGTTAGGCCACGGGGTTTACTACACCGAAATGATCCAAGAGCTCGTGCCTGTTGTGGAAGGAGCAAGGCCCTCGTCTGCAGCTTCTATGGGTGTCAGTAGCACGACGTCTCGCGTGGGGTCTCCTTACGAGGTCCACAACAGTGCCAGTTCTTTAGACCTGGTGTCCATGGGAGGCAGCTCGCCGTACGATTCCACCCCAACCACCACCACCACGAGGGTGGACACCCTCAGCAGTGGTAACGGCTCCGAGGTTGTCTTGGAAGGGGTGGTGTACCGTATGGTCAACACAACCCGTGAAGTCTACTACGGCTACTGTGTGCCCAACACCCTGATCTTCAGCAAGCACTTCGTGAACATCTACCAGAAGTGTTACGCTGCTACTTTCCTCTTCTCCTTCCTGATCATCGCCCTCCTCTACGCGCTCATCTACCGCTCCATCCTCATCCGGAGAGCCTGGAAGGCCAAGCGCAAGAGGATGAGCTGCTACTCCTCCACCATCACCACCGGCCCCGAGACCGTCGCGGAGGAGACCCAGCTCACCAACATCAACAATGACAAGAACAACGGAGGAGGAACAGGAGGTGGAGGTGGAGGAGAGGCACCTCCCAACAAGGTGACGGCTCGCACGTCTGTGGCTCTGCGGGACCGGATGTTGTACGCCAACATCAAGACGGCGGCCATGTTGTTTGTGGTGACTGTGGTGTTCATCATCTCCTTCTTGCCCTCCTGGTTGATCGGGTTGCAGGCGATAGACATGTCTTACCTCCTCTTCTACATCTTCTTCCTCAACAACGTGGCCAACCCTTTCATCTATGCCTTCATGAACAGGACCTTCAGGGACGACCTTCGCCAACTCCTGAAAAGGATCAAGAACAGACTGTCTGGCTGGTGAGCAGGACGGTCTCAGGGTTCATTTCTCCCTCTGGAGCTTGTTGGAAGGCAGGCATGAGGGCAATGGCCCAGATCCAACTAGCTAACTACCGATTTTCTGTGGCGTTGAAGACGATGCTCTTCACTCTGACCTTGAAATAGAATGAACTTGTCTAGATTCGAAACGCTGGGAGAAACATTTTGGAAAGTTAGGAACATGTGATCTGAGTTTGTTGAATATCCATCCATGAACAGTTGGGGGGAAATCCTTGATAAACAGCTGTCAGATTTTCCGTCCACTGTGATCCCAACGCCTGGGTCACGTTCTCTCAGACTTACATACTATACTCACAATTGCCTCCCCCTGCCCAGCTTAACGCCTGAACAAGGTGTTTGATGAATGATTTAACACTGAAGCAGACGAGAAACATTCGAGAAACATTTGTTTAATGACGTATGTATTTACTTATACATGTAAAATGTGACAAAACGTACCCACTCGTAGACTTATGCATTCTGCACGATTCATTTCACTGGTCAAAGCCAGGATTTGAAACCATTTAATTTCTATATACAAACAGCCTATGAATCATTGTTATCGTATGGTATTCTACTTATGCCTATAGATACATAAACAAAGAGTGCAGCACAAAATACTGTCAGTCTGAATCAGCCATTCCTTTTTCAATAAGCACATTCAAAAGCTGAGGTCTTACTGGAGATGATGATTCAAGACAACTGGTCACGATAGAGACGACCTGAAGAGCTGCTAGAAGAACCTAAATGAAGGCTGATGAGATGAACGTCGTCAGATCTTACTTAAGGAAAAGAAAGTACACGATGATGTTAATCTCGTGGACAACTGCATGAGGATTACAACTATGCTAGCAAGTGGTGGAATAATTCCAAGAATGTCTGAAAGGACTCAGCCTGCTGAGCAGTGAATCATTTCCAATGGATGTTGTGGTTGCAAGACTCAAGACTTACTTAACTTTAGCTTGCGTGATAATGATGATTTTATCATGTTCATGAAATGGATTGAAAACAATGTGTAAACTTCGTTGGATGATGAAGTTGCAAGTTTTAAGCGACGGCTTGCGTGATAGAGACGATTTTTTGCTGGTTCATAAAAAAATATGGAAAACAGTAGCTCATGCTAGTATAAACGGATACAGACCCAACAGCTATCGATACAGAGTTTCTATGCTAAAATGTAGCTTCTAAGACAACAGCCTTTAAGAATGATCAGAAGAAACCTGTTGCAAAACCTTTACAGCTGTGTGAACCCAAAATGGAACTCCATACCATCACCACTATCCCATCCTCAATGCCAACAGCACCATCATAGCCATACGAAAAACAAAACCGTACCAGTTTGTGCAACCTTTCATGCTGTGTTCTCATGGTGCCCTCAACTTCGGTGGGCTTAGAAACGTGTTGGGGTGACCGAAATGAGGAACTTGGCCCCATTAACACAAGAGCAGTGCAGATGATGGGACAAAAAATGTGACAGTTAATGCGTGGTTTACGGAGGAAGAAGAAGAAAAAGCCCACCAGACTATACAGTTGGAATGTAGTCCTACTGGCATCAGTACAGTTAATGTATGGTTTACAGAGAGGACAAAACAAAAAAAAACTGCCGGACTATCCAGTTTGAATGTCATCCCACAGGCGTCAGTACAGTTAATGTGTGGTTTACTGAGGAAGAAGAGAAAACAACACCAAACTATTCAGTTTGAATGTCATCCTATTTGCATCAGTACAGTTAATGTGAGTTTAAATAAGGAAGAAGAAATAAAAACAAACAAAAAACACCAGACCATCCAGTCGGAATGACATCCTACTAGCATCAGTACAGTTAATGTGTGGTTGACACACAAAAAAGAAAAAAACATCACCAGACTGTCCAGTTGGAATATCATTGTCCTGTTTGCATCAGTACAGTTAATGTGTGGTTTGCGGAGAAGAAGAAAATGAACACTGGACTATCCAGTTGGAATGTCATTCTACTGGGGCATCAGTACAATTAATGTGTGGTTTACAGAGAAGGGAAAAAAACCCACACTGGACCATCCTTTTGGAATTTGTGCTATTGGAATCAGTACAGTTAATGTGTGGATTACTAAGGAAGAAGAAAAACAAAACAAAAAAAACACCCAACTATCCAGATGGAATGTCATCCTACTGGCATCAGTACAGTTAATGTGTGGTTTACAAAGACGACAACAACAAAATCACTGGACCATCATCCTCTTGGAATATTGTACTACTGGCATCAGTACAGTTAATGTGTGGTTTACAAAGAAGACAACAACAAAATCACTGAACCATCATCCTCTTGGAATATTGTACTACTGGCATCAGTACAGTTAAATGTGGTTTACAAAGAAGACAACAACAAAATCACTGGACCATCATCCTCTTGGAATATTGTACTACTGGCTGATGTTTGGTTTCCTGAGAAAGAAAAAAATAAAATAGAAAGACGGGACTATCCAGTCGGCATGTTATCTTAATGTCATCAGTAGAGTTCATGAATAATTTACAGAAAAAGAAACAAAAACGAACTATCAAGTTTGAATGTCATCATACTGGTGTCAGTATAGTTAATGTGTGGTTTACTGAGGAAGAAGAAACAAAAAACGAACTATCAAGTTTGAATGTCATCATACTGGTGTCAGTATAGTTAATGTGGGGTTTACTGAGGAAGAAGAAACAAAAACGAACTATCAAGTTTGAATGTCATCATACTGGTGTCAGTATAGTTAATGTGTGGTTTACTGAGGAAGAAGAAACAAACATCAACAACACCAACAAAACACCGCCTAGCCAGTTGAAATATCATCCTACTGCCATTAGTACACTTAATGTGTGTTTATAGAGGAGGAAGAAACAAACATCAACAACACCAACAAAACACCGCCTAGCCAGTTGAAATATCATCCTCCTGGCATTAGTACACTTAATGTGTGTTTATAGAGGAAGAAGGAAAAAACATCAACAACACCAACAAAACACCGCCTAGCCAGTTGAAATATCATCCTACTGCCATTAGTACACTTAATGTGTGTTTATAGAGGAAGAAGGAAAAAACAATAATAATTTATCCAGTTGGAATGTCGTCCTATTGCCACAAATACACTTAAATGTGTGGTTTACACAGAAGAAGAAAACAAACACTGGACTATTCAGTTGGAATGTTGTCCTAATGCCATATGTATATGTATGTATTGGCATCCGTCTGTCTCGGGAGAGAATGGAGATTGCGCCTTGGAAGTCATTCTGCGGTGGAACTGCAGCGTCGGCTGTGGCTGTAGAGCCCGATCCTCGAACGGCAGGTCCTGTTGCAATTTCTGCACGTGAAGATGGTGTCGTCCGAAGGCGCTGACCCTGCTCTCTGGCGTCTGCGTGCTCTTCTTACTTCCCACTGCTCCTCTCTCCTCTGCTCGGATGTCTTGATGGCCCGAATTGATGGCAAGTTTCCAGCTGCTGCGGTCTGCTGCTACCACTTCGAAGCCTGCTGGTGCAATGCCACCAGCCTTGAGGTCCCGCTTGCACACATCTTTGTAGCGGAGTATGGGCCTTCCCGTGGGTCTGCAGCCAGTAGCAAGCTCGCCGTACAAAATGTCTTTGGGTATTCTGCCATCTTGCATGCATAAGTATACTTAAATGTGTGGTTTACACAGAAGAAGAAAACAAACACTGGACTATCCAGTTGGAATGTCACCTTACTGGCATCAGTACATTTCATGTGTTGTTTATTGAGGAAAAGAAAAAAATCAGACTATCTATTTGGAATATCATTCTTCTGCCATCAGTACAGTTAATGTGTGGTTTGCTGAGGAAGGGGACAAAAACTACCAGACTATCCAACTGGAATATCGTCCCACAAGCATCAGTATAGTTAATGTGTGGTTTACAGCGAAGAACAAAATACTACTGGGCTATCCAGCTGGAATGTCATCCCACTGGCATGTCTCCCAATGCGCAGTTGCTGTGGCAATGTTGTACGCGTGTCAGTCAGTGTGATGACTGACATAAAGAATTGGAACTGACACACCTCACCGTGATATATGACAGTGCTCAATGAAACTGATCGATACGGAGTTTTCATGGTACAATATGGTGACTTAGATAAGGTGGGAACATTTATGTATGGTGAACATACTTGATATTTGAAACAAATCATAACAAAGTGGAATAACAGTGGCGGGAACACTTATGTATGGTGAACATACTTGATATTTGAAACAAATCATAAAAAAGTGGAATAACAGTGGCTGGAACATTTATGTATGGTGAACATACTTGATATTTGAAACAAATCATAAAAAAGTGGAATAACAGTGGCGGGAACACTTATGTATGGTGAACATACTTGATATTTGAAACAAATCATAACAAAGTGGAATAACAGTAGCGGGAACACTTATGTATGGTGAACATACTTGATATTTGAAACAAACCATAAAAAAGTGGAATAACAGTTATGTATGGTAGACTTACTGGATATACATTGACAAATCATCGAAAAAAGTGGGGGAAAAGTGAATTGGAAAAGTTACGTCTGAAGGACTTACTGTGTACAGTGTATCAATTGATCGAAACAAGTGGAAAAAATGAGTTGAAAAAAGTCAGCAGAGGAAGTGATGTGTGACCGACATACCAAGCATAGTAAAACTGATCACCTCCTCGCCCTTTACCCGACCCCCCCCCCCCCCCCCCCCCCCCCCCAAAAAAAATAGAAGAAAGATGGAGTGGAAAAGTTTGTGTATGGTAGTGTCGTTTACTGAGGAACAAGAAGAAAAAATAACTAACGGATTGTCCGGTTGGAATGTCATCCTATTGGCATCAATACAGTTAGTGTGTGGTTTACTGAAGAAGAAGAAATGAATATCGCTGGACCATCCAGCTGGAATGGACACAATAAACTCTCTTAATGTAGAAAAACAAATCACACACACACAAAAAAAAGTAGAAAAATGGGCCAAGCTATGAATGGACGCCTTACTGGACATACAAACAAAGTGCCAGAAACAAGAAGGAACATGTCTGGCAATGTCTCTTCCTTGACGTGTGACACGATGAAATCTACCTGCATATTACAGGTGTGTGAGAAATCTTACACAGTACAACTGTCCTCACCTATGAACAGGAATTCGTCTTAGAACGTAATCTTCCATAAAGACGTCAGACGTGTGTGTGGCATATTGTAGTTGTGAATTGATGTGACTGACTATCAGTGACTTACAGTTTAGTTGTGAAGGATTGAATATCGTTGGATTACAGTTATGAAAGGACTGAATCTCTTGGATTACAGTATAATTGCGAAAGCTGAATATCGTTATAGTAGAGTTTAATGTTGAAGAGACTGATCATCGTTGAATTAGTTTATTTGTAAAAGGACTGAATATCGTTAGATTACAACTTAGCTTTGAAGGACTGAATATCGTTGGATTACAGTTTAGCTGTGAAAAGATTGAATCTTGTTAGATTACAGTTTAATTGTGAAAGAACTGAATGAACATCAGTGGAATTTAGGTGAGGACTTTTGGGTCATGTGGTCACTGAAGAATAGGGTAAGACAATACTTTTTGTCTTTTTTGTGAAAGTCGCCAGCTACTGACTTTGGGTATGCCTTGCCGACAATATTCCCCCCTTGTTGTTCCACAACCTGCAGAGCTGCTTCTTCAGATTGCTATACCACCAAGTTATTTATGGCACACTTCATGACCGTGGAAAGATTTGAGTAATTTACAGAGTGCACTCGTGATTGGAGCTTACGCCTGATTCTCTGATCAAAGTGGGTATTAGCCTGTGTAGTTACATTAAGAAACTCTGGCAAGAGCTGGTCATCAGATGGTCCTCAGAGGACAAGCTGCTCTCAAGCAAGTGTGACTGACAAAAGTTGGTCATCAGATGGTCCTCAGAAGACAACCTGCCCTGAAGCTAGTGTACCTCTGACAAGAGCTGGTCATCAGATGGCCCTCAGAGGACAAGCTGCCCTCAAGGTAGTGTAACTCTGGCAAGAGCTGGTCATCAGATGGCCCTCAGAGGACAAGCTGCCCTCAAGGTAGTGTAACTCTGGCAAGAGCTGGTCATCAGATGGCCCTCAGAGGACAAGCTGCCCTCAAGCTAGTGTAACTCTGGCAAGAGCTGGTCATCAGATGGCCCTCAGAGGACAAGCTGCCCTCAAGCTAGTGTAACTCTGGCAAGAGCTGGTCAGCAGATGGCCCTCAGAGGACAAGCTGCCCTCAAGCTAGTGTAACTCTGGCAAGAGCTGGTCAGCAGATGGCCCTCAGAGGACAAGCTGCCCTCAAGCTAGTGTAACTCTGGCAAGAGCTGGTCATCAGATGGCCCTCAGAGGACAAGCTGCCCTCAAGATAGTGTGACTTTGACAAGAGCTGGTCATCAGATGGCCCTCAGAGGACAAGCTGCCCTCAAGATAGTGTGACTCTGACAAGAGCTGGTCATCAGATGGCCCTCAGAGGACAAGCTGCCCTCAAGATAGTGTGACTTTGACAAGAGCTGGTCAGCAGATGGTCCTCAAAGGAGAAGCTGCCCTAAGCAAGTCTTTCGGCCCTCAGATTGTGCAGTCTCCATTTCAATTCTTCTGTGTTCAAGAGTGTCTCCAGAGTCCTGTGGTTGAGCCGAAGACGTGAGGATGTAAAAGGCACCTGCGTGTCACAGATCAGGGGAAATATGGGGGTGGGGGAACTAAAGATTGTATTAGTCCTCCCGTTCCTGGTAGGCTGTGACCAACATGGTCACAACAGCTACTGCCTTTGATGTCTTCTCTTGCCAACCGTTCCTGTCATTTGACCAGGCTTCAGCCTGTCCTAGGTGCATGCCGCACACACTGTTGGAAGTAGTCCTTGGAATAATCTGTGAACTTCGTCTGGGAGTATACTGGATTTCTTTGGACCTGCTGGAGGGCACCACAGAGAATTTAATTCGATTACAACGTCCCATGGTCATTCAGTCCACTTGTTTATTTTGAAATGATTAAAATTATTGGATTACAGTTAAGTTGTGAATGGACAAAGAGTCAGTGGATTTCAGTTTAGTCAGATTATTAGTGAATATCATTTAGTCCACACTTGTTTATTTGTGAAATGACTAAATATTAGTGGATTTTAGTTAAGTTGTGAACGGACTAAGAATCAGTGGATTTCAGTTTAGTCAGATAATTAGTGAATATCATTTAGTCCACACTTGTTTATTTGTGAAATGACTAAATATTAGTGGATTTTAGTTAAGTTGTGAACGGACTAAGAATCAGTGGATTTCAGTTTAGTCAGATAATTAGTGAATATCATTTAGTCCACACTTGTTTATTTGTGAAATGACTAAATATTAGTGGATTTTAGTTAAGTTGTGAACGGACTAAGAATCAGTGGATTTCAATTTAGTCAGATAATTAGTGAATATCATTTAGTCCACACTTGTTTATTTGTGAAATGACTAAATATTAGTGGATTTTAGTTAAGTTGTGAACGGACTAAGAATCAGTGGATTTCAATTTAGTTGGAGACTGATTGAATATCGAAGGTCTCTCCAATTCATAGGACAGGTGTGCGGCTCGATATCCAATTAAGCAACAGTCATTGGATGTACATCATTACTGAGAGTGTGAAATTTGTACAGTACCGTCTGTGTACAGAGACACCATTTTCCGACATTTTCAGACTCAAACTGCTCTTTACAGGATCAAAGAGTTGCATTAGCATTATTCTGCTTACCGGATTGAACTGTTGTTGTCTGCAAGAGAAACTACAGCCAGGACTAGAGAATTTGACGGGGACATAACGTCTTGTCTTGTCAGCTCCGTGGGAAGAAAGAAGAAGAAGAAGAAGAAAAGATGTGTTAGCCATGTGTAACGAAGCTCAAATGGCAATGGGCAGGGTGACAAAATACAGGGGGGTGGGGGTGCAAAAGTAGGTATACATGTACAGTTATGAAAAAAGAAAACACGTACAATCCTCATTGCATTTATTATACAAACAAATGAATATTCATATACATGTAATAACAAGCACAGCCTTAATCCCTCAGATACTCAAACTGCTTGCCGTCGGTATTCACACACTCCTCTAATCGAAAGCGGAATTAAGCATTATAATAATGATGTGATACTTACTGTATACCTACTTTTGCACCCCCCTGTATAATGTCCCCTAGTTGTCTGTGCGGATCATCTGTCTACCTGGTTGTCTCTGCAGGTCATATTCCTACCTAATCATCTAAGAGAAGAAGAAGAAAAAAAGAAGAAAAAGAGGATGTTACTTGCTGTGTTCTTCTTTCTCGTTTGCTCGCCGTTTATATGGCACCTGTGACTTTAGTGCATATGGAATCCTTTCCCAGTGCGGAGACGTCATCTTGAGAAATTTGAAATTGAAACTGAAATTATGTGGTGAAGCCAGATTTGGCGATAAAAGTGGCCGAACTTGTTTTATTATTATTATTATAATTATTATAATTATCATCATCATTATCACTATCTATTGTTTATTTATTTGTTTAATTCATTGTTATTATTATTTTATCATTATTATCGCTATCCTAATTATTTTTATTATTGTCCATATCATTTCACGATTATCATTTATTATTATTATTATTATTATCATTATTATTATATTATTAATTATTATTAAATATTATTAATTGTTTATTTCTTATTTATTTATTTATCATTTTATACTTCTTGCTGGCTGCCATGGAACTTGTTGGTCAGAGAAGCTGTCGCCTGTACTCTGTCTGCCACGTTTCCTGTCGCCCCGTTTGATAGAGGCGACATCGCTGCAAGATCTGTTCATTTGGCCTCGTATTCAATGATCTGTGAAATTACCGCAATTTTGTTATCAGCAGGTCAGCAAGTAACGTGAAGGACTTCCTGGTTATTACGTCACTTCCTGTGCTGACAGCAAGAAAGGACTAACAACATTGTGTGATGATGCTTCTGTATGACCCACATCACACTGTGGGAATGCTTTTTGTATGACACATATTATTTATGCTGCTGTCTTTGTGGATTGTTAATGTTCAGACTATTATTGCCTTGGCGTCCTGCACCCTTGTTATCAAGAATTCTGTCGGTGGAAGCAAGATGCTCCTCTCAAATCAAAGTCACGTGTTGCAGAAATCTGCGTTTCATTGTATTTTTCCAGAGAAACGAGTGATGGTTAAGTTGCTGATTTTAGCTGGCGTATATTACTATTTCCATCGCTATGTAAGCGTTGTACAATGTTCATATATATATATATATATATATATATATATATATATATATGTATAGATAATATATATATATATATAATATATATGTATATATATATGTATATTTATAATACTACATGAATGTAACATAATATGTACATAATATTAATATTAATATGTATATATATATATATATATATATAATTACAATATTTATATAGCGCAAAATCTTGACAGAAATCAAATCTAAGTGCTGAACATACACATACGCACGCGAGCACACACACGCACACACACACTCACACATGGCTATAAATGGGGAAAAAGAATAAAAGCAATGGAAAATTATATACACGTTCAATATTAGTACAGTACGTTGTTGTTTCAGACTTTTGTGCTTATCCCTTTTAAAGATCAATGTTATTGTACTTTGATGTTAAGAAGTCATATTTTCTGGATAGAGAGAGCTCCGTTGATGATGCAGTCAGACCTATATCCCAGATAATGCAGAGAAATAGATGTGTACATGTATTTTGATGAAAAAAAAGTGTCGCGTATAAAGTATTTCAGCATTTATGTTTTTTTTTTTTTTTGTTTTTGTTTTTGTCTTGATTTGTTTTTTGTTTTTTTAACTGTAAAGAACTATACTGGACCTGACCAAGCCTATAGAGCACAAAATTACTATCTATGAAAAGCATTTGTTTGAGAACAAGATATTAACACGACTCGACAATGATCAAAAACACCTAGATCAGAGAAACGGTGGGAACAAGAACATGTGGCTATCTGAAGCTTCCTACACCAACGGAAATAGGCGCTGATTGGCTGCGTCATTTCTAGCCGCCATGATGATTTGTTCGTCTGCTATTACCACTTTGCGTGCCTAATGCAGGGTAGCTCTACTAAGGCTATTCCGTAGCGTGCTGAAGAGCGTGTATTAGTACATTTTAGATCTTCTTAAAAAAAATGATGAGGAGGAGGAGGAAGAGGATGACGACGACGACGATGAAGATGACGATAGTGACGACGACAACGACGACGACGACGACGACGATGATGATGATGATGATAATGACGACGACGACGACGATGATGATGATGATGACGACGACGACGACGACAACGACGACGATGATGAAGATGATGATGATGATGGATTCTCCCGTTGATCTGTAGGGATAAATAGGCATACTCCGGTGACTGTTGTGTGGGTCATCATAAGGGATAGAAGACAGATACAGGAAGCACACATTCTTCCACACACAATGGATTGCGAAGAGTGCTTGCTACCTTGGGTTCTGCTTCTGGTAGTCTTATCACTTTGGACCCCCACCTGTTCTGCACACTCAAATCTGATTGTGCTCTGTGTGAATTAGTGTCGCTAGCGATCTCTGTTGTTGACAGTCATCATCATCATCATGTCAAGCTTGCTCGGCTATCCATGACACGTTTCTTCCATCCTTCTCTGTCAGACATTGCAGTAGGTAGTTCATCATACTGACAGCCCGTATCATCGATCAGTTGGTCGATGAAGGTCTTCTTTTGACGTCCTGGTCTTTGTTTGCCGTGACTGGGTCTCTGTAGTAGAACATCTCCCACCAGTTCTTCTTTGCTACGCCAGCATTGTCCCGCGAAGCACAGTCTTTGTTGACGTATTGATTTACTGATTGGTGGTTGACCGCGTGAAGAGCGATGCAGGATGAACTTCTTTGAATCTGTATCATTTTCTTGCTTTCATTAGCTAGATGAGCACTTGCGGTCGCCACTCCATACAAGTGTGAGCAGTACTTCTCCAAATAGTTGACATTTTTGTAGTGATTATAACAACACTACGATTCTGTTTTAAAGACAAATACACTGGAATGCGAATACTAGCTATGGACATACACAGTGGGCATCTCTTGTGTGAAACAAGTGACACCTCTTGGTTAGTACGATAATGTTTTTCACGTTAATCGCTTTCTAACGATGACATTTAGTGTCTTCAAAACCAGTGCGTTTTGATTGTTTAGAAATCTGACTTACAAATCCAAAACAAGTGTGACTGCTCGCGTTCAAGCAAACAGAAATCAGGAAAAAAAAACACGAAAAAAAAATCAGAATGTGTATTTTATACAACCAGAAAAAGTTCTTTTCTCCCACTGGACGAAGTGTCAGGGAAGTTTTAAGTCTTTTTCTCCTAGTTTTTGTAATTGGTCTTTGTTTGTTTGTGGATCTTACGTCTACGCTTGACAAAGGCCAATTGGCCGAAAATTTGCGCCTGTCTTGTCTGGTTATTTTAAATACGCAATCTGACTTATATTTACCAAAAACGAATACCTTTGGCTTTTAATTAAGAGCCATAGGCTGTTTTTGAACTTAGAAAACTGTAGTGATAGTCTCTGGTGTGTCATTACAATTATACGCCTTTTATGAGAAAGGGGAATAAGAGCACCTAGTCACAACAGGAAAGATGGAGGGAAAGAGAGCACCAGGTTAACGCAGGGAGAAAATATTGAACGGACTTGCAGGGTGGTTGAGGACAGAGAGGGTGGAAGATGTACTTGCAGCGACGAGGGATAGATTCATATGGAGGGCCATGATCGCCAACGTTATGCGGCAGGGACATAAATACAATACAAATAATGATGATGATGATTAATCCTTTTGTAACGATGACATCTGAGTCTTCAAATTCAGTCGTTTTGGTTGTTTAGAGATCTCACTTACATTTAGAAAAGACCAATACCTTTTGCTTTTAAAAATCAAGATTGTTACTGAACTTCAGAAAACGGTAGTAAAAGTCTCTGAGGTGTCCTATTTCTGGACTGTCAAGGCATATAATATAATCACAGACGCTGGAATGTCGCTATCATAGGTTCCTTCAAAATCATAGCTCTGGAGGTCACCGTGTTCACTTCAGACTGACGAAAGTTTGGCTATGTACATGTACTTGCAGATTATTACTTTGAATTTTGAAAACAAAAAGAATCTAAAAGAGATGAAAGTGATACGTTTTGGGGACTTTGCAAATGCATAGACTTGGTTTGCTTTTTTTTTTTTAATCATCAGAAATATAATTCAAAATGACTTTTGGATAATGAAGATTGAAAACACCTGACTTTCAATCTCTCTCTCTGTCTCTCTCTCTGTCTCTCTCTCTCTCTCCCCTCTCTCTCCTCTCTCTTTCTCTCTCTCCTCTCTCTCCTCTCTCTGTGTCTGTCTGTCTCTCTCCTTCTCTCGTCTCTCTTGTCTGTCTTTCCCTCTCTCTCATTCTGTATGCCCCTGTCTGTGTCTGTCTGTCTGTCTGTCCTGTCTGTCTGTCTGTATTTCTCTCTGTCTTGTCTCTCTCTTCTCGCTCTCTCGCTCTCTCCTCTCTTACTCTCTTTCTCTCTCTGTCTCCCTCTCTCTGTGTCTGCCTGTCTCTCTCTGTCTGTCTGTCTCTCTGTCTCCTCTTCTCTCTCTGTCTCTTCTGTCTGTCTGCTCTCTGTCTCTGTCTGTCTGTCTGTCTGACTCTCTCTCTCTCTCTCTCTCTCTCTCTCTCCTCTCTCTCTCTCTCTCTTGTTGTTGTTGTCGATGGGAGTCAAAGGAACTAAGTGAGCATGTGATGTCGTTGTTTAAAATGCTTGTGACCTTGTTGGCATAGGAAGTGTAAATCACGTGCCCTACCATACGGATACGGTCACTATTGATAAATTCTCCCTTTAACCCTTACCAAACTGCCAAATATGTTGAATATAAAATGCTTTTGTTGTTGCTTATCTAATTACGTATGCATACATTTATTACCTACTCAACTTGTTGTTTTTCTTTCTTTCTTTCTTTTGTACTTATTAACTGGTTGATTGCCTGTTCATTCGATTGTTCGTCCATTCCTTCGTTCATGGCTTCATGGATTCATTCGATTCATGATTCATTCATTCATTCATTCATTCATTTATTCATTCATTCATTTATTCATTCATTCATTTATTCATTCATTCATTCTTATTCATTCATCATTCATTCATTCATTCAATTGTTCATTTTGATTGTTCGTCTTTCGTTTGTTCCTCGATTATTCTTTTTTCTGTGTCCTATTTTTTTTGTTTCAAAGTCGATTTTCAAATGGTAATATATTTTCTTTAATGAACCGAAAATATACGTACGCTTCTCAAAGTAGTTTTTTTTTTCACACAGTATTCTACTCATGTAACTAACAGCAAACCAGGCCATATGTCCTCGTTTTCCCCAACGTGGTTTGCATAATAGGCACATTTGTGACCTGCCACCATGAAATCAGTCTTAACTAGCATTTTGGGCATTTTGAGATATACATATCACCGGAAAGTGTACATTCTGCTGATTATTTTGGTATCTGAGTAAAGCTTTTACTCAAAAAAATGTAGAAGTTATGTAGTTCAAAAGTTATTAAGTTGTATGACGGCCATTTTGAGAAAACGGCCTGTAAAGTTTTTGTGTGCTCTTCTACACATTTTCCTTAAATTTCTTTATTTGGTGGCTTTGACCCATTTTGTTTCTAATTTTCGCTGTCAATTTCTGAGGCTTTCCATCAGTATATTACATGTGTGGGTACTGTACAGGTTACGGTTCATAATAAGGAGACAAAAATAGGTACTTTTGGTAGGAAATTGCGTTCTTTCTGCTGCGATCAGTGCATTAAAATACCATTTTAAATTGATTAATATTATTTTTTCAAGAAAAAAAATCTGTGGGGGATAGATTTATAGTCTACAGAAATCAATTTTGAGAAAAAGTCAAAACACCCCAGATAGACCCTCAGTCACCTTTTCAGCTCTTAATGCTGTTCGACTGACTGCGAGTTAAGACTGATTTCGTGGTGGGAAATCACATATATATCTCTCAG
>JAPXFY010000032.1:44840174-44842674 GCA_030674185.1 Monoplex corrugatus | reverse complement strand
TGTTGCTTAGTTAAACTGAGTAGGATAAGTTCATGTGTTTATCATAACCAACGACAGCTGAAATGCAGTTACTATCGAATTTGGGACAATGTCAAACACATTCTCACCTGCAGAACCCATAGAAAAAATCATAAAGGAAAAGAGATTCACCCCTCCGAATCCCACCCCCCCCCCACCCAGAAAGCAAAACAAAAATAGAAACCAAACACCACTACCATCACAACCACCACCACCACACCACCACCAACAACAACACAACAACAACACAATACACAACAAAAATAAACATAATTTCATTGTAACTTACTTCCTAATGTACTGTCCCTCTCTCTGCTCTCTGCTTGTCTCTATTCTGCTGTCTGTCTGTTATCTGTCTGTCTGTCTTCTCTCTCTCTCTTCTCTCTCTCTTCCTCTCTCTCCCTCTCTCTCTTCCTCTCTCCTCTCTCTGTCGCTGTGTCTGTCTCGTCTCTCCCTCTCTCTCTGTCTCTCTTCTCTGTCTCTCTCTCTCCTCTGCTCTCTCTCTCTCTCTCTCTCGGTCTCTCTCTCTCTCTTCTCTCTCTCTCTCTCTCTCTCTCTCTCTCTCTCTATATTTATATTATTATATTATTTATATATATGTATATATATATATATATATATATATTATTATATATATGTATATGTATATTCACTTACTCAAGGCCTGTCTTACATTTGACTATGATGACAGACGGCTTGCATTGTCAGTACTGACCACAAGTACTGAGTGGACAATACAGATGTGTGTTTTGCTGTAAATGTGTAATAAAACTAGAGACGTGTGTTAATAATGGTAATGTAATATTTTGGAAAATGCATTTATACACAACTGTGTTTATTTGTGTGTGTTGCATAATGATTTTCAAGGTATAAGAAAATTGATCATTAATTTTGTGCAACTATGGATAATAATGCAATACCAATTTCAAATGGATGGATACGCATCTTTGTATGTAAAAGATACAAACAAACAAAAAATACCTACCCTGTGTTTGATCATATTGCTTCAACTATCTATGAGTTGTTCCTTGTCTTATTATCATCATTCTCTTACCTTGATGTTTATCTTCGTGTTATCTATGTCATGGTGTTATGCTGTCTCTCATGTTTTCTGTATCGGATTATCTTGCTTTTTTATCTTGTTGTCAAACCGTTTTATCTCGTGGTCTGTATCTTACACAATTTTTGTTTTTTTTCTACACCGTTACCTGTATTATAAACACATTCTGGTGTGAAAAACAAAACAAAAAAAACAAACGTTGTTACATCTCGGTGTTTTTATTGGTGGTCGCTCATATCACAAACAGTACTGAAAGCCTTTTTTGCAGGCCTGTTGACTAAATGACAAACAATTTTTTGTAGTGGACAACTTTCTACAGTTTAGTCACCAGAAGGTCTGTGTTCTGTTTCTTGCTGGATTTCTTTGTGTGGGTTTTTTTTTTTTGGGGGGGGGGGTTTTCTTTGAGGTGTTTTTTAATTTTTTTATATATATATCATGGAAAATGTGTATAAAATCTAGTCACTTGTGTATTATTTCGTTTCTTGTATGAGTGCGTGATATGGTTGGTAAACTGTTGTTTTTGTTGTTTGGGTTTTTTTATCATGGAAAATGTGTATATAAAGTCTAGTCACTTGTGTATTATTTGGTGTCGTGCATGATATGGTTGTTTAAAAATATGAAGATGTTTCTACTAAAGTCTGGTTATCTGCGTGGTCTTTTGTTTCTTGCTTTGATTATTATTACTATTATTATTATTATTATTATTATTATTAATATATTGTTACTATTGTTATTACTATCATATTATTATTATTATTATTATTATTGTTATTATTATCATCATTATTATTATTATTATATTGTTATTATTAATATTGTTATATTATTATTATTACTATTATATTATTATTATTAATTATTATTATTATTATTGTTATTATTGTTATTACTATTGTATTATTATTATTATTATTATTATTATTATTATGTTATTATTATTATCATCATTATTGTTATTATTATTATATGATGATGATGATGGTGATGATGATGATGATGATGATGATGATGATGATGATGATTGTTATTATTGTTATGTTTGTTGTTGTTGTTATTGTTGCTGTTATTATCATTATTGTTGCTGTTGTAATCATTATTGTTATTATTGCTGTTATTATTATTATTATCATCATCATCTTCGTTGTTATTATTATTATTATTATTATTATTATTATTATTATTATTATTATTATCATTATCATTATTATTATTATTATTATTATTATTATTATTATTATTATTATTACTATTATTATTATCATTATTATTATTATCCCTATGCTGTTTAGTCAGGTACAGTGTGTATCTGCAGGTCTGTGTCAGTCAAAACATGATTTACTTCATGTCCTTTGACTGGATCCAGAGTGGAACTGAATAATAATGGTTGGTTTGTTGTTCGTTTAACCCTTTGACTCCCGTCAT
>JAPXFY010000032.1:44835174-44837674 GCA_030674185.1 Monoplex corrugatus | reverse complement strand
AAAAGTACCGTACCCACCTCCACATTTTTACCGATGGGTCAGTCTTAGCAAATCAGAGCGCTGGAGCAGCGTTTTATGTTCCAGAATTTAACATTAAAAAGTCTTTTTTCATTGGGACAAATGTATCTATATATACAGCAGAACTGGTCGCTGTTGTTCAAGCGTTGCATTATTTAATAAGCCTTCGGCCTGTGTCTTTCAAAGTAGTTCTCTTTGTTGATTCAAAATCTGTATTATATGCCTTACAGTCTTTTGATACAGACACAAGACCTGATTTAATAATTGAGGCAAATCATCTAATACACTGTTTAAAGATAAATGGCTCGGAAATCAGTTTATGCTGGGTGCCTTCTCACGTTGGTCTTCAAGGCAACAACGTAGTTGACAGAGCAGCTAAATCCGGTGCACTCAATTCTGAAAATTCCATAGAATTACATGTTAACACCTCGGTAAATGAAGCTTACAACTCGCTAGAATTAGCATCATGGATTCGATTTCATGAACATTTAAATGAAAAATTTGTGTCCCAAAAAAGAATCAAACTTTCAGTTCAAAATATCTGTAAAAAAATTCAGTATTCTTCGTTATATCATTTGAGATCAATTGTTACCACATATTTTCGTATTCAAATGAACGCTTTGAAAACTAAATATTGTAAAAACGTTTTATGTATTTGCGGTGAACAATTCACATTGTATCACTGTTTGTTTTACTGCAGAAAGCTTCGTTATTTCTTACCAAAGATGTTTACACAAGGAAACTATCTTGAAAAGCATTTTAAAGAAGTGATATCAGATCAAGTTCTGTTAGTTAAAATTTCAGAATCATTGGTTCACAGTCCTGTTAATGCGTTACTTTAAGGTTATTATTTTAATTATTATTATTTTATTTTGTTTTGTTTTGTTTTTTTAGACGATGTTTTCTTTTACATTTAATGTTAGCGTTGTTCTAGTTTCATTTCTCTGTTCATCCATATCCTTTTTCTAAAAACCTTGCCGATTCCTTTTAATTTTTTTTGTCCCGTCTCTTACTCTGTTCCCCTCTGTCCCCTCTCCCCTCCCCCCCCCCCCCCCAAAAAAAAAATCATCCTCCATGCCATTTTTACCCGTCTAATATCACTTATAGTGAAAAGACGTTAAATCAAGGAACGAACACACACACACACACACACACACATAACCACACACACACAACCACACACACACACACACACATACACACACAATCACACACGCGCACACACGCACACACACACATACACACACACACACACACAACACACACACACACACACAAACACACACACACACACACACACACACAAACACACACACACACACAACCACACACACACACACACACACACACACACACCACATACACACACACACACACGCAAACTGAGAAAGAGGGGGAGGGAGAGCAGGAGAGGGGGGAGGAGAGAGAGAGTGAGGAAAGAAGTCAGAGAGAGTTTACGTGTTAGAGGAAACATCAGATAGAAACTGAAGTTCAGTTTAATAATCTAATCAGCGTGCGAAATTCATTGCAGCAATAAATTGAAACTTAATATTCCAGAGGCGTTTTACTTTTTCGTTTCTCGTGCTTTTGCAGTGTGTCCTCTATTTCACTTAGCCAATTCATTCTCTTTGTTTTTTGTTTGTTTGTTTGTTTGTTTGTTTGTTTGTTTGTTTGTTTGTTTTTGATTGCTTGTTTTTGTTTGTTTCTTTCTTTCTTTCTTTCCTTCTTTCTTTCTTTCTGTGTTTCTTTCTTTTCTTTCTTTCTTTCTTTCTTTTTCTGTCTGTCTTTCTTTCTTTCTGTCTGTCTTTCTTTCTTTCTTTCTTTCTTTTTCTGTCTCTCTGTCTTTCTTTCTTTCTTTTTCTGTCGTTCTTTCTTTCTTTTTTTCTTTCTTTCTTTCTTTTTTCTTTGTTTGTTTGTTTCTTTCTTTCTTCTTTTTTTCTGTCATTCTTTCTTTATTTCTTTCTTTCTTTTTCTGTCTCTCTGTCTTTGTTTTTTCTTTTTTCTTTCTTTCTTTTTCATTTATTTATTTTCCATTATTTTATGTTGAATTTTACCAGTTTAGTGATTCATTGTTTTAATAGTTCCATCAGATACTTGTGTATTTGTATATTTTGTCATTGATTCATGTATTTGATCATTTATTTCGTTTTTACCAAATTCTATTTTTCTCAGCGTTAATGTACCTGACTTTAGGTTCATTTGGAGTATGTCCGAATACACAGATAGAGCAAAAATCTGGAATGGGGTTCAAATCTTGAGAGCGACACCGGTCCTTGGTCCTGTTTGTTCGTCATTTGAGTCCAACTACTGTCGGTGGTATTATCAATTTTGATCCCCGACGATAGCGTTTTGTGATACGGACAAAATCCCGCTGGCTGGTGCGTAGGTCTTCATGTTAGTATGAATCAGAATTGTCTGTGAGTTAATCTGTAAGGCGTGTTCATTTCTACACTGTCTGGGGAAGTGTTGATGCCTGTGACGT
>JAPXFY010000032.1:44807674-44825174 GCA_030674185.1 Monoplex corrugatus | reverse complement strand
AGCAGAAACTTAACCTTTTGACTCCCTCACCCTACCCACCAGTTTCCTGCATTGTCAGCCAAGACAGCCAAGCAAAAAATTAACCCTTTGACTCCCTCACCCTGTCCACCAGCATCCTCCATTGTCAACTATGCTAGCAGAGCAAAAACTTAACCCTTTGACTCCCTCACCCTATCTCCCAGCATCTTCCATTGTCAACTATGCTAACAGAGCAAAAACTTAACCCTTTGACTCCCTCACCCAATCCACCAGCTTCCTGCATTGTCAGCCAAGACAACCAAGCAAAACCTTAACCCTTTAACTCCCTCACACTATACACTAGTTTCCTGCATTGTCAACCATGCTAGCAGAGCAAAAACTTAAATCTTTGACTTCTTCACTCTACCCACCAGTTTCCTACAATGTCGGCCAAAGTAGGAAAGGAAAAACTAACCCTTTGTCTCCCTCACTCTACCCACCAGTTTCCTACAATATCGGCCAAAACAGCAAAGCAAAAACTTAACCCTTTGACTCCCTCACTCTACCCACCAGTTTCCTACAATGTCGGCCAAAGTAGGAAAGGAAAAACTTAACCCTTTGTCTACTTCACTCTATCCACCAGTTTCCTACAATGTCAACCAAGACAGAAAAACAAAAACTTAACCCTTTGTCTCCCTCACCCTACCCACCAGTTTCTTACAAAGTCAGCTAAGACAGCAAAACAAAAACTTAACTCTACCCATCAGTTTCCTACAGTGTCGGCCAAGACAGGAGAGCAAACACTTAACCATTTGACTCTCTCGCCTTATCCACCAGCTTCCTGCAGGAAGGTGGTGGATAGGGTGAGGGAATCAAAAGGATAAATTTGTTTTTTGCAATTGGTGGATACGGTGCGGGAGTAAAGGGTTAACGCTGAAGGCTGAAAGAAAGTCATCTTACCAAGCTATCAGCCTTGTGCTTAAGAAGCCTTTGAAGACGCAGACGAATTTTCCAGTGTCGGATTCACATGCTGATGGTTGTAGGTTCAAATCCCAGGGTGCGCTACATTAATTAAAACTGGCCTTCTAACTGTCCCATCTTAACAACATCTTTGTTCTGGTGGAGTCAGTATAGGATTAGATAAGTCCCCCTATTAAAACTGGCCTTCTCACTGTCCCATCTTAACATCATCGTTGTTCTGGTGGAGTCAGTATAGGATTAGATAAGTCCCCCTTCCCTCACATACCTGGGATGGTTATCCCCGTCGGCCATATCACCTGATGTGGGTGCCGACATAAAAACTGAACCAAATCAATCAATACGAATTTTCCCTTCTCACACCATTTCCAACCATCAACTGCTTACCCAGTACAGTCAAGAGAGTGTGGACAATATCATCATGGAAAGATGATGGATATGGATTGGACGCATCATCCGAAGAAAGTATGATGTAACATCACCCAGACTGCCCTCAAATGGACACAAGGAAGAAAGGAAGACCCCAAAACATCTGGCGACGAATTATAAAACGTATGGAAACAAAAGAAATGTTAAGGCCCATGAAACACACATGGGGTACAGTTACTGTTATTGTTTTGTTGTTGTTGTTGTTGTTGTTGTTGTTGTTGTTGTTGTTGTTGTTGTTGTTGTTTAAAGCCCTGCCCAGTGCGTAGAGCCATACCAGGGTTATAACCATTTGTGACCTCCCACCACGAAATCAGTCTTAACTCGCAGTCAGTCGAACAGCACTAGGAGCTGAAAAGGTGGCTGAGGGTCTATCTGGGGTGTTTTGACTTTTTCTCAAAATTGATTTCTGTAGATTATAATCTATCCCCCCACAGAATTTTTTTTCTTGAAAAAATATTATTATTCAGTTTGAAACGATATTTTAATGCACTGATCGCAGCAGAAAGAACGCAATTTCCTACCAAAGGTACCTATTTTTGTCTCTTATTATAAACCGTAACCTGTACAGTACCCGCACATGTAATATACTGACAGAAAGCTCTTTGGTGCACCTTTCAGATAATGACAGCGAAAATTAGAAACAAACTGGGTCAAAGCCACCAAATAAAGAAATTTAAGGAAAATGTGTTGGAGAGCACACAAAAACTTTAGAGGCCGTTTTCTCAAAATGGCCGTCATACAACTTAATGACTTTAAACGTACATAACTTCTACATTTTTTGCAGTACAAGCTTTATTCAAGTACCAAAATAATCAGCAGAATGTACACTTTCTAGTGATATGTATATCTCAAAATGCCCAAAATGCTAGTTAAGACTTATTTCGTGCTGGCAGGTCACATTTCAAAACAAGTACGATACTTCAACAGGTAAGAAAAGAGGAAAAGAAAATGAAGTACACATATCAATGCATTCGCACACATAATGCAAGCAGTCCCTGGAGTTGACCACTCCGTCCAATTTATCACACAGGGGAATAAAAAAAAACATACCTGAATACAAATTGAAACATAACTAAGGACACTAAAACATATAAAAACGACCCTAGATTACCTAAAATTTGCTTTCACAAATCCCATTTCCCTAGAGCCTAAAATGCACGTAATACATATGTGACCTCCCACCACGAAATAAGTGTTAACTAGCATTTTTGGGCATTTTGAGATATACATATCAGTGGAAAGTGTACATTCTGCTGATTATTTTGGTACTGAATAAAGCTTGTACTCAAAAAAAATGTAGAAGGTATGTATGTTTAAAGTCATTAAGTTGTATGATGGCCATTTTGAGAAAACGGCCTCTAAAGTGTTTGTGTGCTCTCCTACACATTTTCCTTAAATTTCTTTATTTTTGGTGGCTTTGACCCAGTTTGTTTCTAATTTTTGCTGTCATTATCTGAAAGGTTCACCACCAAAGAGCTTTCATTACATGTGCGGATACTGCACAGGGTACGGTTTATAATAAGAGTCAAAAATAGGTAGGTCTACTTTTGGTAGGAAAATGCGTACTTTCTGCTGCAATCAGTGCATTAAAATACCATTTTAAATTGATAAATAATATTTTTTCAAGAAAAAAAATTTCTGTGGGGGATAGATTATAGTCTACAGAAATCAATTTTGAGAAAAAGTCAAAACACCCCAGATAGACCCTCAGTCACCTTTTCAGCTCCTAGTGCTGTTCGCCCAACTGCGAGTTAAGACTGATTTCGTGGTGGGAGGTCACAATTATTACAGTTATCAATCCTAAGAGAAAATACGTAAGACTTTATCGAACACATGCAGGTGAATGGACCAGCAAGGCAGAAAATGATAGGAAGAAATGACAAACAGCCAAGGAACAAGGCAGAAACAAGGAGAGTGACAGAAAAGAGGAAATTTCTGGCACAGAATTTCCTGAAGATAGTGATATTGTTTATACTGAAAGAGACCCCGGCATTCCTATGGGGAGAGTGGCGTACAGTACAGAGGATAGACCAGTACAAAGAGATGTGGAAGACTTTTGATGCAGCCCTATATGCCAGTGAGTAGCTAACAGCTTCTGAGCTTATGATTCACAATCTGATCAGTCCATAACATACATGATAACAATAAACCAAAATATAAATATTTCTGATTATGCACTGACCTATTAATCGAGCTTATACATTTTGTTTCATTATTGTTTATTCACATACGTGTTTTCTAACAATAACAGAACTGTTTCATTGATCTACTGGTATAAACTTAGTCATCTATTTATTTATTCATTCACTTATTTATTACATTTTCTACCTCTGTATTTTTGTTTGGTTTCGGTTTTGTTCTTTTTGAATTTCAATTCAATAAGTTAATGCATTCACTGTTTATATATATACATACATACATACATACATACATACAATACATACATGCATACATACATACATACATACATACATACATGCATACATGCATACATACATACATACATACATACATGCATACATACATACATACATACATACATACATGCATACATACATACATACATACATACATACATTACATACATACATACATACATACATACATACATACATACATACATGCATACATGCATACATACATACATACATACATACATACATACATGCATACATACATACGTACATACATACATACATACATACATACATTACATACATACATACGTAACATACGTACATACGTACATACATACATACATACATACATACATACATACATGCATACATACATACATACATACAGGCATACATACATACATACATACATACATACATACATACATGCATACATGCATACATACATACATACATACATGCATACATACATACATACATACATACATACATACATACATGCATACATACATACGTACATACATACATACATACATACATACATGCATACATACATACATACATTACATACATACATACGTACATACGTACATACGTACATACATACATACATACATACATGCATACATACATACATACATACATACATGCATACATACATACGTACATACATACATACATACATACATACATTACATACATACATACGTACATACGTACATACGTACGTACATACATACATACATACATACATACATACATACATACGTACATACATACATACATACATACATAAATACATACATACATACATAGATACATACATACATATATACATATATACATTCATACATACATACATACATACATACATACACACATACATACGCACAATACATACATATATGCAATATATATATATATATATATATATATATATGCGTGCGTGTGTGTGTGTGTGTGTGTGTGTGTGTGTGTGTGTGTGTGTGTGTGTGTGTGTGTGTGTGTGTGTGTGGTGTGTGTGTGGATGTATTTATTTATTTATATTTATAGAAAAGATAGAAAAGATTAGAAACACAGACCAAGAGATGTTCATCGTTTTCATTGACTACAGCAAAGCGTTTGATAGCGTGATTCACCAGTCTTTTCCACTTCATGATCAAAATGGGTTTTCCAAGACATCTGGTTTCCCTCATAGCTTCATTATATAATGATCAAAAAGCAACAATCAGATGGAATAATCAAAACTGCAAATTTTTTAACATCACTAAAGGGGTAAGGCAAGGTTGCATCCTGTCTCCACATCTCTTCAACATATACACTGAACATATTATAGAGAAAGCAGACATAGAAGACATGGGAGTAAATATTGGTGGTAGAAACCTGTCAAATTTACGCTACGCAGATGACACAGGATTACTGGCAGACAACATTACAGGCTCTAGGAGGATCCTAAGCAGGGTAGACCGGGTTGGAAAGGCAGCTGGGCTGGACTTAAATTCAAAGAAGACAAAGGTTATGCATGTTGCAGGCAAATATAACACTAGACAGGACCAGATCATGCTAAACCAAGTCCCTCTAGAAAATGTCAAGGACTTTAAATATTTAGGTTCAGTCAAGACACACGATGGAACATGCTCAAAAGACATAAAGATGAGAATTGGAATGGCCAAGAACAGTATGGTTCAATTGAACAATATTTGGAAAGACCACAGCATAACAGCAGACCTTAAGATAAAACTCTTAAAATGTCTTGTCTGGCCAGTGATGTTATACGGCTGCGAGGCATGGACAATGAAGAAAGAGGATGAAAGACGAGTGGAAGCAGCAGAGCTGTGGTTTTACCGAAGACTGCTGAGGGTCAAATGGACGGATAGGCGCTCAAATGAAAGCATACTGAATGAGTTGGGTACTACACGCAAGCTCCTAGTACTCATACAACGGAGGAGACTGAAATATGTTGGACACGCAATCCGTAATGAGAGAACAGACTTGATGTCCACTGTCCTCCAAGGTAAAGTGGAAGGAAAGAGAAACAGAGGACGGCCACCTGCATCACTTGCTAGAAACATCACAAACATCAGTGGCAAGAAACTCCAGGAGGTGGTCAGACTTAGCCAAGATCGAGAGTGCTGGAGGCAACTTGTGAGGACATCATGTGCAGCGGCCAACACTGTTCCCGGTGACGCCGACAGGTGACAGGTGATATATATATATATATATATATATATATATATATATATATATATATATATATACAGAGAGAGAGAGTCATATGCACACATGCATATATATTTATATATATATACCCTTTCCTCGTTTTCCAGTTATAATAATTTGCGAACTCCTTTTTATGACCTCAGTTGCTTGCAGGTTGTGGTTCATTTCTTCAATTCTGATTTGACTCTTATGGTCTATGTAAATAGATATACATGTATGTACATGTAATATTTCTCCACAAGTCATTATCAATCCTATCAAGGCCCTTTGAATTATCTGTTCTGCTGTTTACATGGAAAACATGTTTCTGTAGGTGTCGTTTTGGGATACAGCTCCAATTTTCGTGTGGTAATGCGTTATTAAGTTTACCTACCCACTGTAGATTTATGTTTCTGAAAGTTAATCAGGCTCACCGTGTTTAAGCCCCTTTACCATAGTCACTTTCCATTCATCATCATCAGGTGCCCTGCCGCATGGCGTTGGCGATCATGGACCTCCATCTGTCTCTATCTCTTGTTGCCTCAAGCATCTCTTCCACCCTCCTCGTCTTCAGCCACTCCGCAAGTCCGTCCAGCATTTTCTCCCTGGGTCTACCTGGTGCTCTCTTTCCCTTCAGCTTTCCCGTTGTGACCAGGTGCTCCAAATCCCCCTTCCTCATAAAATGGCCTATAAATGTTGCCTGTCTTTTCCTAATCTTCCTTATGGGTGATCTACGTGTGTCTGCCTCCATCAAGACTGTCTCGTTTGTTTTCTTTGCTGTCCATGGAACTCTCAACATTCTTCTTAGAAACCACATCTTCGGCTGCATCAATCTTGCTCTGGCTTTGCTTGCTGACTGTCCACGCCTCACATCCGTACAACAGTATTGGTTCTATATAACATTCATGAACTCTCTTCCTGATGTTAATTGATAGGCATTTGTTGGTAAGAATGCTCACTTTCCATTATCTTCCTTTTAACTTTTTCAGTGCCTTTTCTGTTACCATAATTTTTCTCCCTGAGAAGTATATATAATACTGTATTTATTTTATTCAATACAAACTCAGGAAGGTTGATCGCTTGCATCATATACTGGAACTGGCTTACTGAGAATGATTTTATCACTACCACTTTACCTTTGATACTGATATCTGTCTTAGTCCAGTGTTTTAGTTTGTCATTCATCGTTTTAAGTCTGCTTACCCGTTTGTCACCAATGTGTTTTCCTGTGTGTATGTTTCAAAATACCCCCCCCCCCCCCCCCCGCCCTCATGCTTTTATTTCGTCTACTGTCTGAAATTGGTAATTTTGTTCCTCCCTCCACCTGCCCATTCTTGCAGCTTTTGTTTTCTAATCATTTAATTTTAACCCAGAAAATCGCAGTCGAATAGTTTGAGTATTTCTATGAATTTGATTGTGTCTTTTTTGTCTTTAAGAAATACAGTCGTGTCGTCAGCCGCTTGTTTTATTTTCAGATTCTTTGCTTTATTATTTTTACAATCAACAGAAATGTGATTTAATAGCTGTTATTCAGTTGTTTCTCGTTTTTTTTATTGCCAATAGTTCTACGGCTAATACGAATGCCAGAGGAGAGAAGGGGCAACCCTGTCTTATGCCACAGGCTTAGTCAAAAAGCTCTGAAAGCTATCCTCCATGGTTTAGCGAACTCATGATACCATTAAATAAAACTGACACCCATTTCTGGAAATCGTTTGCCAAAACCATTTATCAACGTTTGGAACCAGGAAGCGAAACCGAGTAAGTCTGGCAGTTCACATCTGTCAGTGACTGATAATTGAGATTTTTATTTTCGTTTGTGGTAATCCTGTCTCTGGTTTTGTCTTCATTTTCGTCTCTTTAACTCCTTCATGTTAAGGTAAATGTACGTAGATTGTCATAGTCCCAAGAGAAGGAAAGGAAAGTTATTTCCCCTGTAGAGGTAAAAATAAACAGAAACAGGAAGAAACACACACACACACACACACACACACACACACACACACACACATACAAACACACACACACACACACACACACACACACACACACACACACACACACACACACACACACACACACACACACACACACACACACACACACACACAAACTTTTACTTGAACAATAAACCGTCTGTCAAAATGACAATGACTGCCAGGAAAGGACTACTAAGTTAGGTAAATGTGAATGGATTGCCATGAATATAAAAGGGGGAAAGAACGGTTGTTTCCCTTCGAAAATAAAAACCGGACAGTTTCCTTCCTGGTTTCTGTTTGTGCAGGGGAAACAACCCCTTTCGTTCTCTTGGTATTATGATTATCAACATTTCTCTTCCTTTGTAATCGGTCCCCGTCAGTCATTATCTCTTTCACAGGTATTGAACCACACCTTTGTCTTGTTCTTCTTTTCATTAAGTGTATTGAAGTGACTAGCAAGGAATCTGTGTAGCGTAGAGGCTTGTTGGCATAAAGAGAGTTTAACTTCGTCCAGTTTGACTGATCAAGTTTGAGGCGAAGTCATTCATAGTTTTGAAATACATTCTATTTCATCAATTTTCACTGGTGATGTTCAAAGAAATACAAACACAACAAGGAAAAACAAACTAATCATGCCATTTCATTAATCTCCTTTTTAAACTAAACTTGTGACAAAAAATTTAATTCGAAACAACTGCCAGCGTCCAAGGAAATCATCATCATCATCATGTGCCCTGCCGCGTGGCGTTGGCGATCATGGCCCTCCGTACGAATCTTTCCCTTGTCGCGGCAAGCACATCTTCCACCCTCTCCGTTCTCAGCCACCTGGCAAGTCCGTCCAATATTTTTCCCTGGGTCTACCCGGTGTTGTCTTTCCCTCCAGCTTTCCTGTTGTGACCAGGTGCTCTCATTTCTCTTTCTTCATAAAATAGCCTATAAATGTTGCTGCCTAAGGAAATAGGAACCAGACGGGTAAACCTTACTAAGAACATCTAGCCTGTGTACTTCTCAAGGTCTCTGCGACCTTGAAGACGATTTATATATCACTTGACGCGAAGATTGTCACAACGATAAAACAAACAACAGATTTTAAGTGTTGTCACAAAATCTTGAGAAAGTTTCGTTCATACACCTTCTTTAAGAAGGGGTCATTTTACGCAAAATTCATTATGAAAACCTGTCAGTTTTGCTATTTTTTTGTCAACTGCGACATTTTAGTTGTAATCGCCGTTACTTTTCAACTTCAGCAGCATCTAAACTTGCGACATTACTGATCTTGTCTCACAGTGATTATTACAACTCTTTGCTCTTTGGCTTGCCTGCTTTTTCTATCCAGTGCCTCCAGCGTATTCAGAATTCCGTGGCCCATCTTGCCCTTCGTAAAAAGAGGCATGGTCATGTCACTCCCTTGCTTCGCTTTCTCCACTTGCTGCCTGTTTCTCAAAGATATTTTTTTACAAAATGGATACACAATCTTACAAGTGTATTAATGGTACTGCACCGATTTATCTTATACACACCCGACATAAGTCCAATAGATAGATAGATAGATAGATAGATAGATAGATAGATAGATAGATAGATAGATAGGTAGATAGATAGGTAGGTAGATAGATAGATAGGTAGGTAGATAGATAGATAGATACATAGGTAGATAGATAGGTAGGTTGATAGCTAGATAGATAGATAGGTAGGTAGGTAGGTAGATAGATAGATATATAGATAGATAGGTAGGTAGGTAGATAAGATAGATAGGTAGGTAGGTAGGTAGGAAGATAGATAGATAGATAGATAGATAGATAGATACATACATACATACATACATACATACATACATAGGTAGGTAGGTAGGTAGATAGATACATAGATAGATAGATAGATAGATAGATAGATAGATAGGTAGGTAGATAGATAGATAGGTAGGTAGGTAGGTAGGAAGATAGATAGATAGATACATAGATACATAGATACATAGATAGATAGATAGATTGATAGATAGATACATACATAGATAGATAGAAACATAGATACATAGATAGATAGATAGATAGATAGATAGATAGATAGATAGATAGATAGATAGATAGATAGACAGATAGGCAGATAGACAGATAGGCAGATTGACAGACAGACAGACAGACAAATAGAGACAGACCGACATTGATATAGACATAGATATAGATATAGACATAGACATAGACATTGACACAGATATGAATATAGATATAGACACATACAGAGAGAGTAAGGGGAGCGGAGAGAGAGAGAGAGAGAGAGAGAGAGAGAGAGAGAGAGAGAGAAATAGAGATGTAGATATAGATATAGATATAGATTAAATCAGTTTGTTTATCGGTTTATTTCTCCCTTAGTTACATGTTTAATTAATTATATTCATTATATGTTTCATTAGTTATTGTTTTATTTATTGAGTCACGAATTTATTCATTCACCTAATTATCTAATCGCTGTTGAGTTTTAGTTTTGTTTTATTTTCATTAACTAAAGTTACCTTTGAAAATTACCAGGAGACAAAAACGGCATGGAGAACAAATCTGGAGAGCGTCACCGGTTCTCGATCATTGCTGCTCTTCATTCGTGATCCGTCTACTTTATTGTACGTGAGTATTATCAGCTTTGGTCCCCGATGGTCGGGATTTGCGGTACGGACAAATCCCCGCTGGCTGGTGCGTAGATGTTGGTATGAATCAGAATTGTCTGTCTGTGACTTGCTTGATGTCTGAGGGATTGTTCCTCAATACAGTGTCTGGGAATGCTGGTCTTTGTGACGTGAATTTACAATGGGACAGGAGGGATGGCATTTCTGAGATGGAGAATTACGTCACAGAATTTTTTTTTCTTTTTTTTTTTTTCTTTTTTTACCTTTTCGTTATTAGGAAGGAGTGTGGTTGTAAGGATTCAGGCTGGAAATGATCCCGGGGTGCGCTACATTAAAACTGGCCTTCTCACTGTCCCATCTTAACGTCATTGTTGTTCTGGTGGTGTCAGTATAGGATTAGATAAGCCCCCCCCCCCCCCCCCAATTAAAACTGGTCTTCTTGCTGTCCCATCTTAACATCTTCGTTGTTCTGGTGGTGTCAGTATAGGATTAGATAAATCCCTCCATTAAAACTGGCCATCTCACTGTCCCATCTTAACATCCCCTTTAAAACTGGCCTACTCACTGTCCCATCTTAACATCATTGTTGTTCTGGTGGTGTCAGTATAGAATTAGACAAGTTCCCCCATTAAAACTGGCCTTCTCATTGTCCCATGTTAACGTCATTGTTCTTCTGGTGGAGTTAGTATAGGATTAGATAAGTCCCCCCATTAAAACTGGCCTTCTCACTGTCCCATGTTAACGTCATTGTTGTTCTGGTGGAGTCAGTATAGGATTAGATAAATCCCTCCATTAAAACTGGCCTTCTCACTGTCCCATGTTAACGTCATTGTTGTTCTGGTGGTGTCAGTATAGGATTAGATAAGTCCCCCCATTAAAACTGGCCTTCTCACTGTCCCATCTTAACATCATTGTTGTTCTGGTGGTGTCAGTACAGGATTAGATAAGTCCCCCCATTTAAAACTGGCCTTCTCACTGTCCCATCTTAACATCATCGTTGTTCTGGTGGTGTCAGT
Organism: Monoplex corrugatus; assembly: GCA_030674185.1. Classification (NCBI taxonomy): domain Eukaryota; kingdom Metazoa; phylum Mollusca; class Gastropoda; order Littorinimorpha; family Ranellidae; genus Monoplex; species Monoplex corrugatus. The sequence continues at coordinate 44,813,584 of JAPXFY010000032.1, read as the reverse complement.
ATTGGATTAGATAAATTCCTCCATTAAAACTGGTTTTCTCACTGTCCCATCTTAACATCATTGTTGTTCTGGTGGAGTCAGTGTAGATTAGATAGGTCACACTTCCCTCACTTCCCTGGGATTGTTATCCCCGTCGGCCATATCACCTGAGGTGGGTGTCGACGTAAAAAGTGAACCAAATTAATCGAAGAACTGGAAATAAGGTTTGAGTCTGCCTGTGTTAAGTCAGTTGTTAGAGTACTACGCTGATGAAGTTAGGGGTCCCAGGTTCAAGCTTCTGGCAGTCCATAGTGTCCTTGCACGGACTTTTGATTCTGTTCTTTCAGTAATGGCCTGGACTTAACAGTTCATGTTTAAAGTTCTATATGGTCAACAGTGTTCTTGAGTTATTTGCTAGTTCAGTTCTATCTGTAAAGGCCTGAATTTAAGATTTCAAATTTAACCCTTTGACTCCAGCACAGTCTCCATCAGCAGCCTGCATTGTCAACCATGCCAGCAAAGCAAAAACTTAACCCTTTGACTCCCCCACCCTTTTCATCAGCTTCCTGCAGGAAGCTGGCGGAAAGGGTGAGGGAGTCAAAGGATTCAGTTTTTGCAGCTGGTGAACAGGGTGCGGGAGTCAGAGGGTTAAAGTTCTATGCGGTCCACAGTGTTCTTGCGTGGATTGCTGGGATTCTTTCAGTGAAGGCATGAACTTAAGATTTCAAGGTTAACCCTTTGACGCCCGCACCCTCTTCACCAGCCTACATTGTCAACCATGCTAGCAAAGCAAAACCTTAACCCTTTGCCTTCCTCACCCTTTCCACCAGCTTCCCAAAAATGTAACCCATTGACTCCCTCAGCGTTTCTATCAGTCTCCTGCAGAAAGCTGGTGGAAAGGGTTAGGGAGTCAAAGGGTTAGGTTTTTACAGTTGGCGGACAGGGTGCAGGAGTCAAACAGTTAAAGTTCTACGAGGTCCACAGTGTTTTTGCGTGGATTGCTGGTGCTCTTTCAGTAAAGACATGGATTGAATATATCAAGTTTAACCCTTTGACTCCCGCACCCTGTCCATCAGCATCCTGCATTGTAAACCATGCTAGCGAAACAAAAACTTAACCCATTGACTCCCGCACCCTGTCCATCAGCATCTTGCCTTGTAAACCATGCTAGCGAAACAAAAACTTGTTTTTGCAGTCGGTGGATAGAGTGCGGGAGTCAAAGGGTTAAAGTTCCATGCGGTCCACAGTGTTCTTGCGTGGAGTAATGAGGTTCTTTCAGTAAAGACTAGGACTTAAGATATATATACATATGTATGTACGTGTGTGTGTGAGTGTGTGTGTGTGTGTGTGTGTGTGTGTGTGTGTGTGTGTGTTGTGTGTGTGTGGTGTGTGTGTGAGTGTGTGTGTGTGTGTGTGTGTGTGCGTGTGTGTGTGTGTATGTGTGTGTGTGTGTGTGTGTAGATATGTCTGTGTATGTGTGTATGTATACATAAGTATGTATTTTATGCATTATTTGATAGTAATATACTTACAGTCAAGAAACTATTGTCACAGCTAGTGCATCAGTTTTGGCCCTGGACCCTCTTCAGGATGAAACGCTACTAATATGGCATGACTACTTTTCAAATTCCAGAATTCATTCTCACTTCCCTTCAGACAGCATATTTGCCTCCCCTATCCCTGGTTGTTACTGTTATCGGAAACACATGATTTCATTTCAGTCTTTTTCTCCCACTGGACGAAGCAGAAGGAATGGTTTGGGTCTTTTTTCCCCCCTAATTTATTCATTTATTTATTCATTTATTTATTTATTTATTTATTTATTTATTTATTCATTTATTCATTCATTTATTCATTTATGCATTTATTTATTTGTTTATTTATGTATTTATTTATGTATTATTTATTTATTTATTTTTTTTATTTTTATTTATTTTTTTGTTGCTCTTTTGTGATCTTACGTTTACGCTTAACAAAGGCCAGTTGCCGAAAATTTACGTCTGTCTTGTCTGGTTGTGTTAAATACGCGTTCTGAATCATTTTCATGTTTTTTGTTTTTTTGTTTTTTTTTCTGGTTCCTGTTTGCTTGAACACGGGCGGTCGCACTTGTTTTTGGATTTCCTTGTTTCAGGCTGTGAAAAGTTCTGACTATCACCTTGATATTGCTCTGGAAAGGGGGATTTATATCTGTCATATCATTTCTCTCTTTGGTCTATAATAGAAACAGCTTCATTTCTGTTCAGAGTGCTTCTGGTTTAATCGACAATTTTATGCCGGGGATGTTGTCTTTGTATTGTTTGATTTTGTTTATTTATTTATTTATTTATTTATTTATTTATTTATTTATTTATTTGTTTATTTATTTATTTGTTTGTTTATCTATGTGTTTGTTCATGTGTTTGTTTGTTTGTTTGTTTGTTTCGACAGACAGACATAAACGGACAGACAGACAGATTGAATGATTGGTTAGTTGATTGATTGGTTGATTGATTGATTGATTGATTGATTGATTGACTGATCGATTGAGAGAAAGAGAGAGAGCCAGACAGAGACAGACATACAGAGAGACAAAGAGAGAGAGAGAGAGCCAGACAGAGACAGACGTACAGAGAGAGAGAGAGCCACACAGAGACAGACATACACACAGAGAGAGAGACAGAGACAGAGACAGACATACAGACAGAGAGAGAGAGCCAGAGAGAAACAGACATACAAAGAGAGAGAGAGAGAGAGAGAGAGAGAGCCAGTGACAGACATACAGAGAGAGAGAGAGAGAGAGCCAGTGACAGACATACAGAGAGAGAGAGAGAGAGAGAGAGAGCCAGAGACAGACATACAGAGAGAGAGAGCCAGAGACAGACATACAGAGAGAGAGAGCCAGAGACAGACATACAGAGAGAGAGAGAGAGAGAGAGAGCCAGAGACAGACATACAGAGAGAGAGAGAGAGAGGGGGAGATAGACAAAGAAATGAAGACAAACAGATCGGCTGAACGTACATACATACACTAGCGTGCGCGCACACACACTTACACATACACACTTACACACACACACACACACACACACACACACGCGCACACGCACGCACGCACGCACACACACACACACACACACACAGATACACTGTGAGGTGAATGAGGCATACGATGATACAGACAGAACACACACACACGCACACACACACGCGCACACACACACACACACACACACACACACACACACACACACACACACACACACACACACACACACACACACACACACACACACACATGGTTTCAGCCCGAATATGTTTTTTGATGCTCGAGTGGGCTAAAAGTAATATGAATTTAAACTTGAACATTTTTTTTTTTAATTTTCATTTTTATTTTATTTTTTATTTTATTTTATTTTATCATTATTTTTTTTGTTCATTTATTTATCAATTTTGTTTTATCTTTTATATATAATTTATTTATCATTATTATCATTGTTATCAATTTTTATGTTTTATTTATTTATTGTTTTTTTGTTTGTTTGTTTCTAGTTTTTTGTCTAAAATCACTTAAGTGAATAGACATTAAAACCAATGACCACCACCACCACACACACACACACACACACGCACGCACGCACACACACACACACACACACACACACACACACACACACACACACACACACACACACACACATTCACAAACTAATGTCCTCAACTTTGAAACTTGTATAAATTATTTTCAACAGTTTTCAATGGTAATGCTTACAGAAATCGAAAAACAGAAGAACAAAATACAAATTATGCAATAGAACTTGAGATATTTCAAGAAATAATGTTGAAGAAAAAAAACAAAACGAGATGCATTCCATAGACATATCCTATACATATAAAAACACATCCTGCTTATTTTTTCAGTAGAAGAGAAGAAAAAGACACGAAAATATGTATACTTAAGTGAATAGACATTAAAACCAATGACCACCACCACCACACACACACACACACACACACGCACGCACGCACACACACACACACACACACACACACACACACACATGTATACTCGAGTGGCTCCACAAGATGATTCGATCAGCATGGAGGAACCAGAAGATCAGCGACCAATGGATGAGAGCTGAAGGAGTGTACATTCCGAAGGAGCAGAACTCCAGCAGCATCAATCAGTTCAGGCCAATATCACTTCTGAACGTCGAGGGGAAAATCTTCTTCTCTGTTATGGCAGCAAGATTGACAAAATACCTGACTGAAAACAAGTATCTGGATATGTCAGTCCAAAAGGGAGGCATACCAGGAATGCCTGGATGCTTGGAACATGCCACGTTGATTTGGGATGCCATCCAAAAAGCAAGAACAGAGAAGAGAGACATTGACGTAGTTTGGCTTGATCTGGCGAATGCATATGGATCAGTTCCACACGATATGATCCAGCTGGCTCTTGAAATGTATCACATCCCAGAAAACATCCGAACAATGCTGAAGAAGTATTTCCAAGGGTTCTCAATGCGGTTCTCTACCAAAGAATACACCACGGACTGGATAGACCTAGAGGTGGGCATTGCAATGGGCTGTGCAATCTCTCCCATACTGTTCGTGTTGGCAATGGAAGTCATCTTGAAAGCTGCAATGAAGAGTTCAGGTCCAGTGAATCTGGGAGATGGATACCAGATGCCTCCTCTGAAAGCTTTCATGGATGACACAACAGTCTTGTCCACGGATGAGGAAGAGACACACCGAATCTTAAAGCAGCTGGATGAGCTGGTGGCCTCTTCAAGAATGAGGTTCAAACCTAAGAAATCCCGAAGTCTCTCACTGCGAAAAGGAAAAGTGGCAGATTCAGTCAAATTCATGGTAGCCAACCAAGCCATCCCCACTGTCACAGAAGAGCCAGTAAAAAGTCTCGGAAGATGGTATGATGACTCCCTGAAAGACACACAAAGGGGATGTGAAACCAAGCAAACAGCAGAAGAAGGCCTGAAGAAAATAGATAACTGCGGACTGCCAGGCAAATACAAAGTCTGGTGTCTACAGTTCATGCTGATACCAAAACTGCTGTGGCCACTGCTAATCTATGACATTTGCACCAGCACAGTCGAAGCAATGGAAGCCAAAATCAACAAATACACAAGAAAATGGCTCGGTGTCCCACCTGGTCTCACTGATGTTGCATTCTACTGTCGTCAAGCAATGCTGAAGCTACCTCTCAAATCCATAGTGGAGGAATACAAAGTTGGAAAAGCAAGACTGTTGAGCATGCTGGAGGAATCGGAAGACAATATCGTGAGATCAGTTCATCCAAAGCTGAGAACTGGCAGAAAGTGGAAAGTCCAAGAGGCTGTAAACAATGCCAAGAGAAACCTCAGCATCAAAGAAATAATTGGACACACGCAAACCAACAGACAGGGACTGGGAGCAACAAAAATGCAGTGGTGGTCCAAAGCCAAAGGGAAGGAAAAAAGAGACATGATCATACAGGAGTTGAAGGAAGAAGAAGATGTCAAAAGAGTGCAGAAGGCAGTCCAGCAAGGTCAACAGGGGCAATGGACAACATGGGACAGTGCACTCCAAAGAAGTCTCAGCTGGAACGATATGTGGCACATGGCTCCTCTAAGGATAAGCTTCCTCCTCAGATCTGTATATGACCTGCTCCCCTCGAATGCAAACTTAGTGAAATGGGGGAAAGCAGACGACCCAGCATGTCCGCTCTGTCAGAAGAAACAAACAGTGGAACATGTCCTAAGCTCTTGCAAAGTAGCGCTAGCCCAAGGAAGGTATACATGGAGGCACAACCAAGTTCTGAAAGTGATTACAGATGTGGTTAGCGAAAAAACCATGACCCCAAACGCACCAATTGCTATGACAACGTTCTACAAAGCAGGAGGGAAACAGGTCTGGCCCGAAAGTGCTATGACAACCAGCACATTGCCAAAGGGT
>JAPXFY010000032.1:44792674-44802674 GCA_030674185.1 Monoplex corrugatus | reverse complement strand
CTCCCTAGAGCCGAAACTGCACTTAACACATGTACCCAATTATCACTCCAAAGAAAAAGTACGTAAGACTTTACTGAACACATACAGCTCAATGGATCAGCAAGGCAGAAAATGACAGGCCGAAATGACAGAAAGCAAAGGAACAAGGCAGAAACAAAGGGAGTGACAGAAAAATGGAAATTTCTAGCACAGAATTTCCAGAAGGTGGGGATACTATTTAACTATTTATACTGAAAGAGCCCCCGGCATCCTTTTGGGGGTACCCAATCATCAATCCTACGAGAAAATACGTAAGGCTTTACAGAACACATACGGGTAAATTGACCAGCTAGGCAGAAAATGACAGGAAGAAATGACAGAAAGTAAAATTAATGAACAAGGCAAAAACAGAGAGAATCCACACACACACACACACACACACACACACACACACACACACACACACACACACACACACACACACACACACACACCCACACCTACACCCCCATACGCACATACACACACACACACACACACACACACACACACACACACACACACACACTCACACAATGCCTTGCACAGCCCCCGGCTTTCTTAGAACTTATTTTTTCCGTGCGTTTCACTATTGACGCTATCGCGCTGTGTCCTTACGAATCAGGAAGTAAGGGAGCGAACCATGTAAGTCTTGGCTCTACTTGCTTCTTGAGAGGCGTTTGAGTTATTTCCCATAGATTGAAGACTAGACCGCCTTCATTGGGTATAATACTCCATGTGTATTTTGAAGTTATGTTATTTTCATGCAATGCTATCTGCAGTGACTTTTTCTGTTGGACTTTTCTGGTTGGTTTCTGAATACACTCAGTAATTTTAGTCTTACATGGCCACTTACTGCCTGTTGGCTTTTAAGGCGGAAACGAAGATTCTCCATTCCTATCTCTTCTGGGCCAAGCTCTGAAAAGTACCCACTGTGTGATTCAGGTCCTTGAGGTCTCCCTATGTTAATCGCTGCCGGGTGTTTATATTTCTTCTTCTTCTTCTTCTTCTTCTTCTTCTTCTTATTATTATTATTATTATTATTATTACTGTTGTTGTTGTTATGACCATTATTATTTTTATTATTATTATTATAATTATTATTATCATTATTATTATCATTATTATTATTATTTTATTTTTTATTTTTTATTATCATTATTATTATCATTATATCATTATTATTATTATTATTATTATAAGCCTACTGCCTAGAGCCATATCAGGGCTATTTCAAAATATACACAATACTTCAACAGGGGAAAAAAAAGAAAAGAAAATTAGGTACACATATCAATACATTCCCACACATAATCTAAGGAGATGCCCCTGGCGTTGATCACTCCGTTCAATTTATCACACAGGGCATTTAGAAAAAAAACACCTGAATACAAACTGAAACACAAGTACGGACATTAAAACATACATAAAAACGGACATAAATTACCCAAAATTGCTTCCGCATATAATAATAATAATAATTACAATATTTATATAGCGCAAAATCTTGATATGAATCAAATCTAAGCGCTGATACAAGAAGAACATTAATGAAAAAAGATTAGGAAAAGACAAGTAACATTTACAGCACATTTTATGAGGCAAGAGAAATTAGAGCACCTGGTCACAACATATCTCACTTCCTTAGAGCAAAAAACAAAATTCACTTAATACATGTACCCAATTATCAATCCTAAGGGAAAGTATATAAGGCTTTATCGATCACACACAGGTGAATGGACCAGCAAGGCAGAAAATGATAGGAAGAAATGACAGAAAGTAAAGGAGGAAGAAAGAAACGAAGAGAGTGACAGAAAAGAGGAAATGCCTAACACAGAATTTCCAGAAGGTGGGGATACTGTTTATACTGAAAGAACCCCCGGCATCCCCAAGGAGGATTATGTGTCTTCCCCTCTACGTCTGCCTTGTTCGTGTCGAGTACAGGACACTCAAGATGATGTTATCCTGATTTTTTTCGGACGCGGTGCCGAAGCCTTCTTCAATGTCTTTTAATGTTAGAGTGTCCATACTCCTTTCTAACCGCAGATAATGAAACATAGACCTACAAAACCGTGTGAATATAATAAAAAAAAATAGCGAAAATAAAGGGCTGGAGTCAAATAGCAAGAAGACTGAAGTCATGATAATCATTAATAAAATAAAACAAAACAAAACAAAAAACAAAAAGAAAACCCCCCATGCAAAGTAACAGCAAATGGCACAAAACTGAGAAAGGTTGGTAACTTTAACCCTTTGATTTCCGCACCCTATCCACCAACAGCAAAAACTTAACACTTTGACTCCCTCACCCTATCCACCAGCTTCCGCATGCTGAGGGAATCAAGGGTTAAGATTTTGCTTTGCAAGTGTGGTTGATAATGCAAGATGCTGGTGGACAGGGTGCGGTGTCAAAGGGTTAAGTATCTGGGAACGGTCATCTCATCAGACGGCGGATGCACATCAGAAACAGCCAGCAGAATCAGCCAAGCTAAAACAGCATTCAGGAAAATAAAAATCGTTCTTTTCAGCGTAAATCCTACCAATTAACATCAAGAAGAGAGTTTTTTAGTGTTATGTACGGATGTGAGGCATGGACAGTCAATACGCAGTCAGAACAAGATTAAGGCAACTGAAATGTTTATAAGAAGAATGGTGAGAGGTCATGGACAGCAAAGAAAACAAAAGAGACAGTCTTGAAGGAAGCAGACATTAAGAAGAACATTAATGAAAAAGATTAGGAAAAACAAGCAACGTTTACAGGACATTTTATGAGGCAAGAGAAATTAGACCACCTTATCACAGGAAAGCAGGAGGGAAAGAGCACCAGGTAGACCCAGGGAGAAAATATTGGACGGACTTGCAGTGTGGCTGAGGACTCTCTTACTGATGTTGATTGATAGGCATTTGAAACACAAACATTCTAACCTCATTATTAGCCATGCCATCAAGATCCTCCCGCACTGCATCCCCACCACCACCCACCATCCAATACACATTCTTACCTCAATATTAGCCATAGCATCAAGATCTACCTACCACCACCACCACCACCCACCATCCAATACACATTCTTACCTCAATATTAGCCATAGCATCAAGATCTACCTACCACCACCACCACCACCCACCATCCAATACACATTCTTACCTCAATATTAGCCATAGCAACAAGATCTACCTACCACCACCACCACCACCCACCATCCAACACACATCCTTACCTCAATATTAGCCATAGCATCAGGATCTACCTACCACCACCACCACCACCACCCTATCCAACACACATCCTTACCTCAATATTAGCCATAACATCAGGATACACCCACCCCCCTATCCAACACGCATCCTTACCTCAATATTAGCCATAGCATCCAACACGCATCCTTACCTCAATATTAGCCATAGCATCCAACACACATCCTTACCTCAATATTAGCCATAGCATCAGGATCCACCTGCCCCACACCCCACCCCCTATTCAATACACATTCTTACCTCAATATTAGCCATAGCATCAGGATCCACCTCCCCCCTCCCCCTATCCAACACATATCCTTCCCTCAATATTAGCCATAGCATCAGGATCCATCTACCCTCCACCCCCCATCCAACACACATACTTACCTCAATATTAGCCATAGCATCAGAATTCACCTACCCCCCACCCCCACCCCCCTATTCAATACACATTCTTACCTCAATATTAGCCATAGCATCAGGTTCTACCTGCCGCACCCTCCCCCCCCAATCCATCACACATCCTTACCTCAATATTAGCCATAGCATCAGGTTCTACCTGCCGCACCCCCCCCCCCCCAATCCATCAGACATCCTTACCTCAATATTAGCCATAGCATCAGGTTCTACCTGCCGCACCCCCCCCCCCAATCCATCACACATCCTTACCTCAATATTAGCCATAGCATCAGGTTCTACCTGCTGCACCCCCCCCCCAATCCATCACACATCCTTACCTCAATATTAGCCATAGCATCAGTATCCACCAACCCCCCACTCCACCCTCCTATCCAATACATATCCTTACCACAATATTAGCCATAGCATCAGGATCCACCCCCCCACCCACCCCCTATCCAACATGCATCCTTACCTCAATATTAGCCATAGCATCAGGATCCACCCCCCCCCCACCCACCCCCTATCCAACATGCATCCTTACCTCAATATTAGCCATAACATCAGGATCCACCTGCCCCACACCCCACCCACTATTCAATACACATTCTTACCTCAATATTAGCCATAGCATCAGGATCCACCTACCTCCACCACCACCCCCTATCCAACACGCATCCTTACCTCAATATTAGCCATAACATCCAACACACATCCGTACCTCAATATTAGCCATAGCATCCACACACATCCTTACCTCAATATTAGCCATAGCATCCACACACATCCTTACCTCAATATTAGCCATAGCATCCAACACACATCCTTACCTCAATATTAGCCATAGCATCCAACATACATCCTTACCTCAATATTAACCATAGCATCCAGCATACATCCTTACCTCAATATTAGCCATAGCATCCACACACATCCTTACCTCAATATTAGCCATAGCATCCAATACACATCCTTACCTCAATATTAGCCATAGCATCCAACACACATCCTTACCTCAATATTAACCATAGCATCCAGCATACATCCTTACCTCAACATTAGCCATAGCATCCAATACACATCCTTACCTCAATATTAGCCATAGCATCCAACATACATCCTTACCTCAACATTAGCCATAGCATCCAATACACATCCTTACCTCAATATTAGCCATAGCATCCAATACACATCCTTACCTCAACATTAGCCATAGCATCCAGCATACATCCTTACCTCAACATTTGCCATAGCATCCAATACACATCCTTACCTCAATATTAGCCATAGCATCCAGCACACATCCTTACCTCAATATTAGCCATAGCGTCAGGATCCAACTGCCGACGCCTTCGAACAGGAATCCTCGACTCTTCTCCCACAGAACTTCCAGAACGGCGGCCACGTTCACCCCCGCCTCCTACTCCTCCACCTCGTCCGTCCTCCCCTACACTGGCACTTCCAGCCGATCCAGCCGACCTCACAGACCTCGGAGAGGACACAGGGGAGGAGGGGGAATTCTCCACACCACCGTCGAAGAAGGACGAGGGGGAGGGAGGAACACCTCCCCGCTAAGGTCACCCCCGAGGCCTCCCTCCTCGCTGTCCTGGCTGGCTTGACGAGCGGGCCAGGTCCGCATCAGACGATGACTGAGATCGATGACGTCCGGGCTGTCATCGGTTTTGTTGTTGTTGTTGATGTTGGTGGCGTTGTCGTCGTTGTTGTTGTGGTGGTGGTGGAGGTGCTGCTGAGGCGTTTCGCTTCGGTCTTCGGTGTCCTCGCGTTCTAAGGAGTCCCCTTGCGAGGACTTCTTGTTCCGGTACCAGCCGGCCTTCCCGAAAGTCCGGTGCGCCAGTTTCTGCACGCTGCTCTTAAGGCTGTTGCTGCGGATGATGGCGCTCTCCTCGCTCATCACACCGTCCACGCTCCTGATGGAAGATTTCTTTCCGACCCCTTCCATGGAAGACCCTTCCAGCTCTTGCGAGTTGCGAGACATCATCTTCCGGCCACGTGACGTGGTTGACGAGGGTAACGAGGACGTCTTCCGGTCCACGATCCCGCCGTTCTGGAGAAGATCGCGGTCGATGGCAGAGAGATGGTCGGAGAGGGTCTTCAGCTGCTGGACGATGTCCGGGTTCTGGGGTGTCACGGTCTCATCCGTGCTCTTCTTCTTGCCGAAAGTGAAGCGTGACTTCTTGGCGTGACCGTTGGTTTGCATCTGACGTTGTAACGTGTCCATCTGAAACGATCGTGGTGAACTAAAAATCACGCGTATAAGCCATTGCGAAGGAATTCCCTTCTCTCTACCGTCATACTTTTCACTGTTTGACAGAGATTATCAACACGCATACCTACATATACAGGCAACATTTATAGGCCATTTTATGAGGAAGGGGGGACTTGGAGCACCTGGTCACAACGGGAAAGCTGGAGGGAAAGAGAGCACCAGGTAGACCCAGGGAGAAAATGCTAGACGGACTTGCGGAGTGGCTGAGGACGAGGAGGGTGGAGGAGATGTTTGGGGCAACAAGAGATAGAGACAGATGGAAATCCATGATCGCCAACGCCATGCGGCAGGGCATATGATGATGATGATGATGATGATGATGATGATGATGATGATGATAATGATGATGATGATGATGATGATGATGATGATGCCTATCTATACTAATGACTAGTAGGGCGTGTCCAGTTCAGTTCAGTTCATATTGCTTATGACCCAGCCGACTACTAGAGACATATCAGGGCTAACACCATGTCAAAAAAAAAAAAAAAGAAAAAGAAACACACACACACACACACACACACACACACACAACACACACACACACACACACACACACACACACACTCACACACACACACACTCACAACCCGTTAAGATAAAAGACACCAGTTAAAAACCATGCTCGCTATTAACCTTACAATTATAAAATGCAATTACAGAAAAACAGCCGTAAAATCATATCAGGTGAAATCTATTGATCTCTTGTAAAAACTGGAAAATTGCATCAGGAGGGACGTCTCGGAAGAGATTCTTTAAGGAGTCTGCCGTGTAGCGCTTTTGCCTCAGGGCGTACAATTCCCAGGGGAGGGTGTGTGGTCAAGTGGGTAAACGCCAGACTTCCAACCAGAAAGTCCTGGGTTCGATCCTGCCTGTTTTTTTTTGTTTTGTTTTAATTTTTTTGATTGATTTGGTTCCGTTTTTACGTCTACTCCCACCCACCTCAGGTGATAGGGCTGACGGGGATAACCATCCCATGGAAGTGGGGAAAGAGGGGTGTGGGCTTATCTAATCCTATACTGACACCACCAGAACAACAACGATGTTAAGATGGGACAGTGAGAAGGCCAGTTTTAATGGGGAGATTTATCTAATCCTATACTGACACCGCCAGGACAACAATGATGTTAAGATGGGACAGTGAGAAGGACAGTTTTAATGGGAAGGGGGGGGGGTTAATTTATCTAATCCTATTCTGACACCATCAGAACAGCAATGATGTTAAGATGGGACATTGAGAAGGCCAGTTTTAATGGGGGGGGGGGGGGGGGGGGGGCTTATCTAATCCTATACTGACACTACCAGAGAAACAATGATGTCTCCTCTCTCTCTCTGTCTCTCTCTCTCTGTCTGTCTGTCTCTGTCTGTCTGTCTGTCTCTCTCTCTCTCTCTCTCTTTCTCTAGCTTGCTCTCGCTCTCTTTTTCTCTCTCACTCACTCTGTCTTTTTCTCTCTCTCTCATTCACACTTTCTCTTACACACACACACACACACACACACACACACACACACACACACACACACACATACAAACACACAAACACACACTCACACACACACACACACACACACACACACACATACACACACACAAACACACACACACAATATATATATATATATATATATATATATATATATGTATATATATTTCACTCTCTCATTCTCTATCTCTCTTTCTCTCTCTACCCCCCCCCCCCTCTCTCTCTCTCTCTCTCTCTCTCTTCCACCCTTGCACGCACACATCAGACTATCATGCATCCATATATACAAAAAAGTATGGTAAACATGTCTATAGTACCACAGAGGAGAAACGAACTTGACAGTGATCGGACTAAAGGAGACAGAATAAAAGCTGCGGTAGCGACTACGCAGCCACAGCCATCAGCCTTCATGTATGCCACTCGTGCCATTGGCTGCCACTCAACACGTGGCCTTGTTCGTCCAGTCTTTCTTAACGAGAGATAGACATGGTTGGAAGTCCATGGTCGCCAACGCCATGCGGCAGGGCACCTGATGATGATGGTGATGAACACATACATCAATGCACTCGAGTGCATAATCCAAGGATATGTTTTTGACGTTGACCACTCTGTCCAATTCATCACAAGGAGATTAAAAAAAACTGAATACAAATTCAAACACAGTCAAGGGGACTAAAACACACGTATTAAATCACGCCCAAATCACCTAAAATTGCCTCTGTGCAGTATACTTCTGTAGAGCCAACACTGCACTTAATACATGTACCCAACCATATGCAGTACCCAAGAGGCAAAAGACAAGGAGACAAACCACCTGAAAAAAAGTGCTCACCATCTCGGGCTACAAAAAGTGGGCCTGGAACAGCCCGGGAGGCAGGAAATCCAACACCGCATCCCAACAGCCAGTGAAACAACACCAGCGCAAGGGACACATCACCATCCCATACGTAGGAGGTGTGAGTGACGCTCTGTCCAGAAAGATCAGAAAACTGGGGGTGGCTGTACATTCCAAACCTTCCAACACCATGCGCAGCCAGCTGGTCACCCCCAAGGACAAAACCAGCAAACTCGACAAAGCTGGCATTATATACAGAATAGACTGCCAGGACTGTAACCAACATTATGTCGGTGAAACTGAACGCCCCCTTCAGAAGAGACTAACAGAACACAAGAGGGACTCTTCTCCAGTAGGAGCTCACCTACACGCCGAAAAACATCAATTCAGTGCGGACAATGTCAACATCCTGGACAGAGAAAATAAGTGGTTCCAGCGAGGAGTCAAGGAGGCCATCTACATCGCAGCCACCAACCCCCCGCTCAACAGGGACCGGGGCCGTTACACCCTGCCCCCGGTGTACCATTCTCTGATTCGATCTCGTGAACTGGGTTCATCCCATGTTCGCGAGATCTGAGTAGAGATTCACGCAGACAGCATTAGAGCGCTGACGAAGATGGCGAGAACGCCATCGAAAGCTACGGAACTGTGAGTAGCGATTTTTACACTGTTGGGAGACCTTGTTCTTCAAAATTGGTAGCATTATATCATTGTTATTGTTGTTTAAAGCCCAGCCGACTGCGCAGAGCCATATCAGGGCTATAACCGCTTCAAAACACACAAAACTTCAACAGGAAAAAAAAAAGAAAATTAAGTACACATATCAATGCATTCGCGCGCACATAATCTAAGGATATGACCCCGGTGTAGGACCATTCCGTCCGATTTATCACACAGGGGAGATTTAAAAAACACACCTGAATACAAATATAAGCATACATAAGGACACCAAAGCATATATAAAAACAGGCATAAAGTACCTAAAATTGCTTCCGCATATCTCACCTCCTTATAGCCAAAAATGCACTTAATACATGTACCCAATTATCAATCCGAATAAAAAGTACGTAAGACTATCGAAAAAAATACAGGACCATTAAGGCAGAAAATAAGTAGAAATGACAGAAAGCAAGGCAACAAGGCAGAAACAAGGACAGAGACAGAAGAGAGGAAATTTCTAGCACAGAATTTCTAGAAGGTGGGGATACTATTTATACTGAAAGAGCCCCCAGCAACCTAATGGGGGGGGGGGGGGGGCTTCACACTCTACGCTGTTCCACATCCAACTGAGTCCTTAATAACCCTTTGACTCCTGCACCCTGTCCAACAGCATCCTGCATTGTCAACCATGTCAGCAAAGCAAACACTTAACCCCTTTGATTCCCTCACCCCCATCCACCAGCTTCCTGCAGGATCATCATCTTCATCAGGTGCCTTGCCGCATGGCGTTGGCGATTATGGACTTCTATCTGTCTCTATCTCTTGTTGCCTCAAGCAATTCTTCCACCTTTCCTGTCTTCAGCCACTCTGCAAGTCCGTCTAGTATCTTCTCCATGGATCTACCCGGTAATCTATTTCCCTCCAGCATTTCCGTTGTGACCAGGATAGGGTGAGGGAATCAAAGGATTATTTTTTTGCCGTTGGTGGATATCGTGTGGGAGTCAAAGAGGCAACTGGGCACACCGTTGTCTGGTCACACAGACGGAGCCATCATACATAACAAATGTATTCGGTGTCG
>JAPXFY010000032.1:44760174-44765174 GCA_030674185.1 Monoplex corrugatus | reverse complement strand
AAAACAAGAACTTCTCGGAAATCTTGTATTTAGATGAAACTGAGCAGGGAACCTGGGAACGATCATTTCACCAGACGGCAGATGCACATCAGAAATAGCCGGCAGAATCAGCCAAACCAAATCAGCATTCAAGAAGATGACAAGCATTATTACCAACAAATGCCTATAATCAACATCAGGAAGAGAGTCTTGAATTTATATAGAACCAATACTGTTGTACGGTTGCGAGGCGTGGACAGTCATCAAGCAAAGCAGAACAAGATTGAGGCAGCCGAGATGTGGTTCTAAGAAGAATGTTGAGAGTACCATGGACAGCAAAGAAAACGAACGAGACAGTCTTGATGGAGGCAGACACAAGTAGATCATTCATAAGAAAGATTAGGAAAAGACAAGCAACATTTATAGGCATTTTATGAGGAGGGGGATTTGGAGCACCTGGTCACAACGGGAAAGCTGATAGACCCAGGGAGAAAATGCTGGACGGACTTGCAGAATGGCTGGGGACGAGGAGGGTGGGGGAGATGCTAGGGCAACGAGAGATAGAGACAGATGGAAGTCCATGATCGCCAACGCCATGCGGCAGGGAACCTGATGATGATGAAGACTGGAATAGTTGTATACATAACAGGGACATTGTTTTAATGTCTAGTACAATCAAGACACTAATTTGTCAGAAACCTTATATTTGGATGAAACTGAGCAGATTTTTATGCATGCTGTTGAGGCATTGTTTCAGCGTCTCTAGAACAATCAAAACAAGAATTTCTCGGAAATCTTGTACTTAGATGAAACTGAGCAGATTTTTATGCATTCTGTTAAGGACATTGTTTCAGTGTGTCTAGAACAACGAAGACAATGATTTCTTGGAAACCTTAATGATTTCAATTAAATTGAATAGATTCACTATGCATGCTCTTGAAGTCATCATCATCATCGTCATCATCATCATCATCATCATCATCATCATCATGTGCCCTGCACCATGGCGTTGGCGATCATGGCCCTCCATACGAATCTATCCCTTGTCGCTGCAAGTACATCTCCCACCCTCTCCGTCCTCATCCACCCTGCAACTCCGTACAATATTTTCTCCCTGGGATACCTGGTGTTGTCTTTCCCCCCAGCTTTCCTGTTGTGACCAGGTGCTTAATTTCCCCTTTCCTCATAAAATCGCCTAAAAATGACGACGTCTTTTCCTAATTTTCTTTATCAACGATCTTCTTGTGTCTGCCCTCCATCAAGACTGTCTCGTTTGTTTTCTTTGTTGTCCATGGAACTCTCAACATTCTTCTATAGAAAACCACATCTCGGCTGCCTCAATCTTGTTCTGGCTTTGCGTGCTACTTGTAAATTTAGATGTGGTATTACAAATACTGCATTACATTCACAGTGTATAAACTCTCGGATGAGTATATCAATCAAAGAACATAACTCTTGAGAGTCACGTAGGAATTATCTCCCATGTTGAAAGAACTTCTCAAATCTAACACAGTTTGCGCTACCCATTCAGCTAGCATAGAAGCAGATACAAAGCACAAAAACCGTAAGCTCAGAACACTCCTCAAAAAAGGAGCGCCCAAGCCTACCTTTACACTCTGCAACTACCCTACACACAACTATGAGAGAAGAGAGAAATACATACAATATATTGGTCTTATGTTCAAGATTGACATAGTCTTTTATTCTGGGAAATGAGTAGTCTGTAAAACGTCGATTATGTCATATTTGCAATGAAGCTGAAAAATAATAAACTAATATTAAATTTTCCCCCTAAATAACGTATCGACACTCTTGTCTCTTTTCCCTGCACAACTTTGTTCTATGTACTGTTTTTGTGTTGTGTCTTCGTCTCTCTCTATGATCTCTGTTTCCCTGCCTCTCTCCCCGTTCTTCGTCTTCTGTCTTCCGTCCTGCTCTGTCTCTGTTCTGTCTCTCTCTGCTCTGTCCCCTCTCTCTCTCTCTTCTCTCCTTCTTCCCCTGTGTCTGTTCTTTCTTCTTCCACCTCTGTGCTCTCTCATCTCTTAATGCTGTTTGTGTGTGTTTGCTCTGTTTTGTCTGTTGTTGTTGTGTGTCTTTGTTCTGTTTTTTACTGTCTGACTATCTGTTGTGTGTGTATGATGTGTTTGTGTGTGTGTGTTGTGTGTGATGTGTGTGTTGTGTGTGTTGTGTGTGTGTGTGTGTGCGTTGTGTGTTGTGTGTCTGTGTTGATGTGTCGCGCGCTGCGTGTGTGTGTGCATATACATCTATGCGATATATTTGTGATTATGTATATGTATGTACAGGGACGGTGGTTCGGATTCAGAAAAAGTGTGACAGGATGTTGTTAAAAGGTTTGCAGTATTCACTTCCTACCTTCCCTACAGGACCTTTTAAAGCTTAAAAGCTTTCAGCTGTTTCCAAATTATCAGCAGCTGCTTTCATTAAGCTCTAAAGACAAAATTGCACTTTAGACTTGCCCTGCAAACGTATGGAAGTGTGTCAGTATCATGTGGCTATATTACTATGTGTCTATGCTTGCCTTGCCTTCTGCGAAATTATGTATACACACACACACCACACACACACACACACACACACACACACACACTCACAGACACGCGCGCACACACACACACTCACACACACACACACACACACACACTCTCTCTCTCTCTCTCTCTCTCTCTCTCTCTCTCTCTCTCTCTCTCTCTCTCTCTCTTTACGCAATCTTCGAAAGAACTTTGAAGGATACGGAATGTGTCTGTTACATGCTTCAAGCCTTTGAGAAAGGCCGAAAGCTTTCCCTGAAATTACCCCTATCCTGCCTCCGACCCCCCCCCCCCCGCTCTCTCTCTCTCTCTCTCTCTCTCTCTCTGTCTGTCTGTCTGTCTGTCTGTCTGTCTATCGGCCGGCATGTCTGTCTGTCTCTGTCTGACTTTGTATGTATGTCTGTCTCTGTCTGTCTGTTGGCCTGTCTGTCTGTCTGTCTCTGTATGTCTGTCTCTGTCTGTCTGTCTGTTGGCCTGCCTGCCTGCCTCTCTCTCTCTCTCTCTCACTCTCTCTCTCTCTCATTCTCACTGTCTCTCTCACTCTCTCTTTTTCCCTTGCCCCCCTCACCCCCCCCCCCCCTCTCTCTCCCTGTCCCTCTTTCTCCCTCCCTCCCTTTCTCCCTCTCTCTCTCCCTCTCTCTTTCTTATTCCCTCCCTCTCTCTCTCTCCCTCCAAAAGACTGGGGGCTGAGGATAAGGATCAAGAGGGAACTAGGCCCAACACAAGGTAGGACCAGGGTCGTTCCAGTACAAGACCTTTCTTTTTGCAAACTAAAAAGGCTTCCCCAGCCCGTTTTCCTCACTGCCTGAAACGTCTTCATCATCATCATCATCATTATCGTCGTCGTCGTCGTCGTCATCATCATCATCATCAACTGCTTTGAGTCACAAAGGGGAGGTGGGAAATTATCGATCCACTCAACCCAGTCATGTGAACGTCACGGGAAAAAAAAAAAAAAAAAAAAAAAACATAAAGAGAGAGAGAGAGAGAGAGAGAGAGAGAGACTGACACTGACACTGACACTGGCACTGACACTGACACTGACACTAACACATGGTTTATTGTGAAGGCCACCGACCCATACACAAACCAGGGATTGTGGGGGGGGGGGGGGAGATTACATAGTTAATATACATCTTGCATACTTTTCATTCGTCGTCCGTTTTGCAGTAGCAATGTACAGACATTTTCAGACTGTTACCTCTTCTCGAAGCTTTAAAGCATAAGATATGAACATCGCCAATTTTCTGGAGTGTTCTGAATTCTTACACTTTAGGGCCATACTCCATGAGGGATCAGTGCTGTTTCCAATGATTCCTTGTAAATGCCTATTTCTGATGTCTTTATAGACTGGACAAGCGAACAGAAAACGGGATTCATTTTCTATAATATTCGGACAAAAGGGGCAGCTTTTTCTAGCATAGTTTTCTATTAAATATTGATTGTTTACACCCAATTCGTTTATGCCCAATCTGAATCTGATCAGGCAAGAGAGAGAGAGAGACAGACAGACAGACAGAGACACAGAGAGAGACAGAGAGAGAGAGAGAGAGAGAGAGATAATAATTACAATAATAATAATAATTACAATATTTATATAGCGCAAAATCTTGATAGAAATCAAATCTAAGCGCTGAACATACACATACGCACGCGCGCACACACACTCACACATGGCTATAAATGGAGAAAAAGAATACAAGCAATGGAAAATTATAGAGAGCATATTATATACAATTATATATTACAATGTGATTCCACTCCGAGCGGAGACAGGCTACAGAGGGGGATGAGTGAGGTCAGGATTTTATGCAGAGGAGAAAAGGTGAGTTTTGAGAGCGGACTTGAAGGAGACAAAAGTAGGTTGCTGACGGACTGAGAGAGGAAGTTTGTTCCAGGAGAGTGGACCAGAAACAGAGAAGGCTCGTGGACCGTAGGTATTGAGCTTAGTGCGTGGAAAGCGAAAAGTCAGAGGATCGGAGGCAGAGCGGAGGGTACGTGAGGGAACATAATCTCAAGTAGGCTTGACAGTAGGAGAGACAGAGAGACAGAGGGACAGAAAATCAGTACGCACACTTAACATAGCAAAACAAGACAGGCGCCAACCTTCGGCCAACTGGACTTTGTTCTGCCTATATAAAAAGACAACAGAGAATACACGCACAACACCTAGCAAATGATAAACAAACAAACAAACAAACAAACAAACAAACAAACAAATAAATACTAGTGCATCAAATCGTCCTTCACACACACATCGCTTTTTGGATGAAACTGTTAAGCAGTGGTCTGTGTGCGAATGCATTGCTATTTGTGCTTAACAGTGAGCATGCACAGGCATAACTGTCAGATTAGCACTTTTTTGTGATATTATGTATGTGTATGTCTCTTTTTTTTTTTTAATTGCATGATTTAAATCTATAATGCCAGGCTGTTACATTCATTGTACCCAGTATTTTACTTGATTTTACT
>JAPXFY010000032.1:44747674-44755174 GCA_030674185.1 Monoplex corrugatus | reverse complement strand
AGAGTACTGCAGACAAATGGGACAAAACATAAATTATCACAAAAGAATAGCATGACTAATCGTGCTAAGATATCTAAACTTATCAACTTCCTCTCTCAGTCCGTCAGCAACCTACTTTTGTCTCCTTCAAGTCCGCTCTCAAAACTCACCTTTTCTCCTCTGCATAAAATCCTGACCTCACTCAACCGCCACTGCAGCCTGTCTCCACTCGGAGGGGAATCACATTGTAATATATAATTGTATATAATATGCTCTCTATAATTTTCCATTGTTTTTATTCTTTCTCCTCATTTATAGCCGTGTGTGTGTGTGTGTGTGTGTGTGTGTGTGTGTGTGTGTGTGTGTGTGTGTGTGTGTGTGTGCGTGCGTGCGTGCGTGCGTGTGTGTGCGTGCGTGCGTGTGTGTGTGTTTCAGCGCTTAGATTTGATTTTATCAAGATTTTGCGCTATATAAATATTGTAATTATTATTATTATTATTATTATTATTATGATTATTATTATTATTATTATATCATGCAAGCAGCTGTCTGCAACTGCCAGACTACTCATTAAACGACTTCCAGTCCAAGAACGTTTCTATTTACTGCCCAAAGTACATAAAGCCAACAACCCTGGCCGTCCTATTGTGTTGTCAACTTGCAATTGTCCAACTGAAAACATCTCTCAGTTTCCTGAAACCACACTTCTCATACCGGAGTTGTCTAAAAGCACTTATGTGAATAGACGTTAAAAGAAATAACGAACGAACCGTAACGGAGCAGCAGGGAAGTTTCAGTCTTTTTGTCCTAACTTTTGTATCAGCAGGGAAGTTTCAGTCTTTTTGTCCTAACTTTTGTATCAGCAGGGAAGTTTCAGTCTTTTTGTCCTAACTTTTGTATCAGCAGGGAAGTTTCAGTCTTTTTGTCCTAACTTTTGTATCAGCAGGGAAGTTTCAGTCTTTTTGTCCTAACTTTTGTATCAGCAGGGAAGTTTCAGTCTTTTTGTCCTAACTTTTGTATCAGCAGGGAAGTTTCAGTCTTTTTGTCCTAACTTTTGTATCAGCAGGAAGTTTCAGTCTTTTTGTCCTAACTTTTGTATCAGCAGGGAAGTTTCAGTCTTTTTGTCCTAACTTTTGTATCAGCAGGGAAGTTTCAGTCTTTTTGTCCTAACTTTTGTATCAGCAGGGAAGTTTCAGTCTTTTGTCCTAACTTTTGCTATCAGCAGGAAGTTTCAGTCTTTTGTCCTACTTTTGTATCTGGTTTGTTTGTTTGTTTGGTGTTATCTCACGCTTGACAAAGGCCAGTTGGCCGAAAATTTGGGCCTGTCTTTCTTGTTAGATACGCGTTCTTTTTCTTCCTTTCGTGTTTTTTCTGGTTACAAAAAAAAAAAAATAGGATGAAAGTTTAGGGGGGGGGGGGAGGGTTGAAACTCAAGACGTATTCGTCTCACCGGGAGAATTCCATATCAGCTTCACCCAGATCTGCCAGCTATTATACGGTAGACAACCTGAGCCGACACAAAACACTTGCGCTGACAACATCTTGAAATGGAGAGGTAGGTGTGTGTGACGGGGGGGGGGGGGTATGTGGGGGTGGAGGGGGCTCTATCAAAAAGAAACCAGTAAAAAAAAAAAGAAGAAAAAAACACGAAAAAAAAAAAAAAAGAATCAAATCTTCTGACCAACACCACAGGTGTCTGCATATCTCGCGCCTGGTTCGCAACAGGATATATTATGATAGTAAGCATATAGAGTAAGCCCTGCCATGCAGTGTCAATCCTAGATGAAACTCCACAGCATAATGATTACCACTACAATCACCATCATCATCATCATCGTCGTCGTCGTTGTCGTCGTCATCATCATCAGCATCATCGGTATCATTGTCGTCGTCGTCATCATCACCATCATCACCACGATCATCGTCATCATCATCATCATCATCATCATCATCATCGTCGTCGTCGTCATCATCATCATTCATCATCATCATCATCGTCATCATCGTTTTTTCTGTCCAGCTTTGTGTGACGATTAAATTAACATGGGACCACAACAGAAATCGTCATAAAAAAAAAGAAGAAAAGAAAAAAAGAAAGTTTGGGGCGTGAAACTCAAGACGTATTCATCGCACCCGGAGAATTCCATATCTGCTCATCCAATCTGCCAGCTATATACGGTAGACAACCTGAGCCGACACAAAACCCTTGCGCTGACAACATCTTGAAATGGAGAGGTAGAGGGGTAGGGGGGGGGGGGGGGAGGGGTTGCGTGGGGGAAAAGGATCTATGAGACACTAAGCTGACACCACCAGAATGATGGAAACTTTAAGATGGCCAGGGTCCCCCGTTGGGTTGCCGGGGGCTCTTTCAGCATAAAATAGTATCCCCACCTTCTGGAAATTCTGTGCTAGAAATTTCCTCTTTTCTGTCACTCTCTTTGTTTCTGCCTTGTTGCCTTGCTTTCTGTCATTTCTACTTATTTTCTGCCTTACTGGTCCTTCACCGTATTTTTTCGATAAAGTCTTACGTACTTTATCTTCGGATTGATAATTGGGTACATGTATTAAGTGCATTTTTGGCTATAAAGAGGTGAGATATGCAGAAGCAATTTTAGGCAATTTATGCCTGTTTTTGTATATGTTTTGGTGTCCTTATGTATGCTTATATTTGTATTAAGGTGTGTTTTTTAAATCTCCCCTGTGCGATAAATCGGACGGAATGGTCCTACGCCGGAGGAATGTCCTTAGATTATGTGCGCGAATGCATTGATATGTGTACTTAATTTTTTTTCTTTTTTTTTTTCCTGTTGAAGTTTTGTGTGTTTTGAAGCGGTTATAGCCTGATATGGCTCTGGCTGTCGGCTGGGCTTTAAACAACAAATAAAGAAAAAGAAAGAAAAAAGATGGCCAGGGAACAGGCCAGTTTTTATTAATGTTGTGGGCTGGGGTTGAACAACAGATATCAGATATTGAGTCCACGGCTCTATTAAAAAAAAACAACAGAAAACACACACACACACATCACACACACACACAACACACACACAACACACACACACACACACACACACACACACACACACACACACACACACACACACACACACACACACACACACACACACACACACACACACACACACACACACTAACACACTACACACAACACACACACACACCACACACACACACACACACACACACACAACACACACACACACACACACACACACACACACACAACACACACACACACACCACACACACACACACACACACACACACACCACAACTACACACACACAACACACACACACACACACACACACACACACACACACACAACACACACACACACACACACACACACACACAACACACACACACACACACACACACACACACACACACACACACACAACACACACACACACACACACACACACCACACACAACACACACACACACACACACACACACACACACACACACACACACACACACACACACACACACACCACACACCACACACACACACAACCACACACACACACACACACACACACACACACACACACACCACACACACACACACACACACCCACACACACACACACACACACAACACACACACAACACACCACACCACACACACAACACAATAGAATCAGAACGCGTACTAAATACAACAGGCGTAAATTTTCGACCAACTTTCCTTTAATACCAAAGGAAATAAGAGGGAAGCAGGGAGAATTTTAAAAAATATCAACTAAGTAACATAACACTTGAGAGTCACGGAGTTATCTCCCATGTAGAATTTCTCAAACCCAACACAGTTTGCGCTACCCATTCAGCTAGCATAGACACGCCACAAAGCATAAAGTGGTAAGCTCAGAACATTCCTTAGATGTAAGATCACAAACGAACAAACACCACATACAAAAATTAGGAGAAAAAGACTGAAACTTCCCTGCTGCTTCGTCCAGTGGGAGAAAACGACAAAGCAGTAGGGAAGTTTTAAGTCTTTTTCTCCTAAATTTTATATTTGGTGTTTGTTCCTTTGTGATCTTACATTCATGCTTAACAAAGGCCAGTTGGCTAAAAACAAATTGCGCCTGTCTTGTCTGGTTGTATTAATTAAATACGCGTTCTGATTCTTTTTTCGTGGTTTTGTTGTTGTTGTTGTTGTTGTTGTTTCTGGTTCTTGTTTGCTTGAACGCGGGCAGTCACACTTGTTATGGATTTCTATCAAACAGAACCAACCAAACAGACTTAAAAAATACAATTACCAACAACATGGGGTGTTCCCAGGGCAGTCCACACATTTCAAGTTTCAACTGGGCCCAACGTTTCTTCATTTTGATGATCGAGCAGGAACCGATACCATCATCATCATCATCAGGTGCCCTGCCGCATGGCGTTGGCGACCATGGACTTCCAACCATCTCTATCTCTCGTTGCCCCTAGCATCTATCCCACCCTCCTCATCCCCAGCCACTCTGCAAGTCCGTCCTGCATTCTCTCCCTGCTCTCTTTCCCTCCAGCTTTCCAGTTGTGACCAGGTGCTCCAAATCCCCCTTCCTCATAAAATGGCCTATAAATGTTGCCTGTCTTTTCCTAATCTCCCTTATCAGTGATCGACTTGTGTCTGCCTCCATCAAGACTGTCTCGTTTGATTTCTTTGCTGTCCATGGAACTCTCAACATTCTTCTGAGAAACCACATGTCGGCTGCCTCGATCCTGCTCTGGCTTTGCTTGCTGACTGTCCACGCCTCGCATCCGTACAACGGTATTGGTTCTATATAACATTCAAGGACTCTCTTCCTGATGTTAATTGATAGGCATTTGTTGGTAAGAATACTTGTCATCTTCTTGAATGCTGTTTTGGCTTGGCCGATTCTGCCAGCTATTTCTGATGTGCATCTGCCGTCTGATGAAATGACCGTTCCCAGGTATTTGAACTTATTAACCTGTGTCAAGGTTGTGCCATTTGCTGTTATTCAGCTTTATTGTTATTGTTACTGTTGTTTCAAGCCCAGCCGACTGCGTAGAGCCATATCAGGGCTATGGCCGTTTCAGTTTTCAATGTTCAAATTTCATTTTCTCAAGATGACGTCTCAACGCTCGGAATGAATTCTACATGTATATGCACTAACGTCACAGGTGCCATGTGACGGAGAAGATCCAGAATGACCACGGCACAAGCCTTAAGCCTGCACATAAACCCGTGAGCTGGCCAGGTCCTGAGGTCTTACCCAGATAGTTCCATAACCTTGGGGTCGTAGGGGAGTGAAATGGCAGAGACCTCATTTTTTCTCGGGACCAGCACCACGAGGGTGGCGCCTATATCCCTTCTCCCTCGCTAAAATACTGACCGCTTCAAATCATACAAAACTTCAACAAGGAAAATTATAGACAAGAAAACTTTTAAGTACGCCTTGTACTCAAAAAGAAAAAAGCTGACCACATATCTCCTCTCCTGGCACAACTTCACTGGCTCCCTGTATCAAAGCGCATACAGTACAAACTAGACACCATGTGCTACAAAAGCCTCAATAACGCAGCCCCCGATTACCTGTCAAGCCTACTTGAGATCTATGTTCCCTCACGTACCCTCCGCTCTGCCTCCGATCCTCTGACTTTTCGCTTTCCACGCACTAAGCTCAATACCTATGGTCCACGAGCCTTCTCTGTTTCTGGTCCACTCTCCTGGAACAAACTTCCTCTCTCAGTCCGTCAGCAACCTACTTTTGCCTCCTTCAAGTCCGCTCTCAAAACTCACCTTTTCTCCTCTGCATAAAATCCTAACCTCACTCAACCCCCCTCTGTAGCCTGTCTCCACTCGGAGGGGAATCACTTTGTTTTAATATATAATTGTATATGATGTGCTCTCTGTGGTTTTCCATTGGTTTTATTCTTGCTTTTATTGCTTTTATTCTTTTCTCCCCATTTGTGGCCATGCATGTGTGTGTTGTGTGTGTGTGTGTGTGTGTGTGTGTGTGTGTGTGTGTGTGTGTGTGTGTGTGTGTGTGTGTGTGTGTGTGTGGTGCGTGCGTGCGTGCGTGTGTGTGCGTGTGTGTCTTTTCGGCGCTTGGATTTGATTTTGTCGAGATTTGCGCTATATAAATATTGTAATTATTATGTATGCATGTGCGTACGTATGTATGTATGTATACGCTTAGATTTATGTATGTATGTATGTATGCATGTATACGCTCAGCTTAGATTTATGTATGTAAGTATGTAAGCATGTATGTATGCATGTATACGCTCATATGTATGTAGGTATGTATGCATGTATACGCTCAGCGCTTAGATTTGATTTTGTCAAGATTTTGCGCTATATAAATAAAATATATTATTATTATTATTATTATAAATGCATTCGAGCACATAATGTACGGACATGCCCCCAGCATTGACCACTCCGTCCAATTTATCGCACAGGGCATTCAAAAAACACCTGAACAGAAATTCAAACATAAAACGACACCAAAACACACACACACACACACACACACACACACACACAACACACACACACACACACACATATATATATATATATATATATATATATATATATATATATATATATATATATATAAACGGGCTTAAAATTACCTAAAATTGTTTCAGCATATCTCATCTCCCTAGAACCAAAAATGCACTTAACACGTGTACCCAAATATCAAGAGAAAGTACGTAAGACTTTATCGAACACATACAAGTGAATGGACCAGCAAGGCAGAAAATGATAGGGGAAAAAATGACAGAAAGCAGGAAGGAGAAAGAAAGAAACAAAGTGAAGTGACAGAAAAGAGGAAATTTCTAGCACAGAATTTCCAGAAGAATGGGGATACTAGTTATACTGAAAGAACCCCCGGCATCCCCTGGGGGGGGGGGGGGGGAGATTTTCAGCGTGGTATGGCCGTTGGCACATATGTGACCCGCTCTGACAAAAGGTACAATAAGTCGGGCGAGGCCTTCTGCTGCTGTGGGCTGAAAACTCTGAACAGGGACAATTTTGTCAATTTTCATGCTCTATAACCACTTTTACACCATGTCCTAACACAACAAAGTCAAACTTAATCGATAAGTATAATTTTTTTGTTTTAATGTGTGGTAAGTGCTACTATCTGGCCGCTGAAAGCTGCCCGATCGCCCCATTTTGGTGATTAAAGTACGCTTTTCTTAAATCTATTTTTCTTTTTGTTGTTTTGGATGGATGGACAATTAAGTAAAGAAGAGAAGTATGGAAATTCAGCTGATTTGGTTGATATTTAATGCTTGTTGCTAAGGAGTTTCTGACCATACCCTTTCAATTCAGGCCTATTCTCTTCAACACTGTTTTTCTCAAAATGGCTGACTTGACCCCTCTCATCTTTGAAAGCCCATAACTGTTTTTGTTTTTGTAGCCTGAAACTCAACTTTAGAACTTCAGAACTTTAGCAGTGTTCTGAGCTTACAGTTTTTGTGCTTTGTATCTGCGTTTATGCTAGCTCAATGGGTAGCGCAAAC
>JAPXFY010000032.1:44707674-44715174 GCA_030674185.1 Monoplex corrugatus | reverse complement strand
AGAGAGATGGCAAGAAGAGAGAAGAGTAGAGAGAGAGAGGAGTAAGAGAGAGAGGAAGAGAAGAGAGAGAGTAGAGAGAAGAGAGAGAGAGAGTAAGAGGAGAGGAGAGAGTAAGAGAGAGATGGCAAGGAGAGAGGAGAGAGGAAGTAGAGAGAGAGAGAGTAAGAGAGAGAGTAAGAGAGAGATGGCAAGAGGAGAAGAGAGTAAGAGAGAGAGAGAGAGAGAGTAAGAGAGAGATGGCAAGAGAGAGAGGAGTAAGAGAGAGAGAGAGTAAGAGAGAGAGAGTAAGAGAGAGATGGCAAGAGAGAGAGAGTAGAGAAGAGAGAGTAAGAGGAGATGGCAAGAGAGAGAGAGGAAGAGAGAGAGAGAGTAAGGAGAGGAGAGAAGAGAGAGAGAGAGAGAGTAAGAGAGAGGAGAGTAGAGAGAGAGAGGAAGAGAGAGAGAGAGAGAGAGAGAGAGAGAGAGAGAGAGAGAGTAAGAGAGAGAGAGAAGAGAGAGAGTAAGAGAGAGAGAGTAAGAGAGAGAGAGAGTAAGAGAGAGAGAGAGGAGTAAGAGAGAGAGAGAGAGTAAGAGAGAGAGAGTAGAGAGAGAAGAGGAGAGAGAGAGAGAGAGAGTAAGAGAGAGAGAAGAGAGAGAGAGAGAGTAAGAGAGAGAGAGTAAGAGAGAGAGAGAGTAGAGAGAGAAGAGAGAGAGAGAGTAGAGAGAGAGAGAGTAAGAGAGGAGAGAAAGAGGGAGAGAGTAAGAGAGAGTAAGAGAGAGATGGCAAGAGAGAGAGAGAAGAGAGAGAGAGAGAAGAGAGAGAGAGAGAAGAAGAGAGAGAGAGAGAAGAGAGAGGAGAGAGAGAGAAGAGAGAGAGAGAGTAAGAGAGAGTAAGAAGAGAGAGAGTAAAGAGAGAGAGAGAGAGTAAAAGAGAGAGAGAGAGAGTAAGAGAGAGAGAGTAGGAGAGAGGTAAGAGAGAGTAAAGAGAGAGAGAGAGAGAGTAGAGAGAGAGAAAGAGAGAGAGAAAGAGAGAGAGAGGGGAGTAAGAGAGAGAAAGAGAGAGCGAGAGAGAGAATAAGATAGAGAGAGAGAAAACCAGCCAACCAACCAGCAGCCAGCCAGACAGACAGCCAGACAAGCAGGCAGACAGACAAGCGGGCAGACAGAGACAAGCAGACAGACAGATAGACAAGCAGGCAGACAGACAAGCAGGCAGAAAACGCAGCCAGCCAGACAGACAGACAGCCAGACAAGCAGGACAGACAGACAGACAGACAAGCAGACAGACAGACAGACAGACAAGCAGGCAGGCAGACAGGCAGACAGAGAGGCGGAGGGAGAACAGATCATCAAAAGAACAGATTGAGAGGCCGAGGTGGCGTACACGGAAGTTGAAAGCAGTTTTAACCAAGCAGCCCCTTGGGAAGGAAACAACCCAAATGGCCTAGTTTTGTTCGAACCCTCTGACCTCTGAAATTCTCTGGAGTGGCACCGATGAAATGCCGACGTCCCTTCCAGACATGTGTATGTCTTGAAAGGTATCGGTTTTTTAAAATTATGTTACTGCTACCGTTTTGCCGCTGTTAACAGCACACCACCATCACCACCTTCGTACCGCCACCACTACCACCACCACCACCACCACTCCCACCATACCACCACCACCACAACCACCATCACAACACCACCACCATCACCACCACCACCACAACCACCATCACCACACCAACACCACCGCCATCACCACCACCATCACCACCACCACCACCACCATCATCACCACCACCACCACCACCACAACCACCACCACAACACACCACCACACCACCACACCACCACCACCACCACCATCCCACCATCACCACCACCATCACCACCACCATCACCATCAGGGAATCTGACAGATAATTTCTTCCAGATTTGGGCGGAGCGCATGCGGAATTGTTCGAGAACGACCAATCCCTTGAACAAATTCCACACTCTAAATAATCCATGGACATTGTATGTCTGTGTGAAGATGGGAGAGCTGGGCAGACAAAAACGAAAACAGGGAGGTCGTAGAGGTGGGGTGGGGTGGGGGTGAGGGGTGATTAAAGGGGGCAAAAAGGATTGGAATGGAATCTTTATTATATGTCTGTTCACAATAGTGATTTTACACATACACACACACACACACACACACACACACACACACACACACACACACACACACACACACACACACAGAGGAATAAAAAAGAAAAAGAAAAAGGGTGGGGGTAGGGGGTGGGGATGGGGATGGGAAGGGAAGGGGTAGTGGAAGTTTGAATGTAAAAAGGGGAATAATTACAATCAATAATTCAAAACAATAAGTTAACAGTGTCAATTACTAACAGACAACAATTAATTAACTCTTCATAACAATCTGCCAACAGGGGATCTGAGAATCAACTGGACTACAGAAATAATATCATTATTTTTGTTGTAAAGAACACCTCTAGATTCTAGTCAGTACATGAAAAATCGAGATTGTTATTTCTATATGTCGTAAGTAAGATAGGACATTCAAAGAGCAGATGGTGGACAGATAATGCTTTTGAATAAATACATACATTCTGTGTATAGTTTGTTTTTCAAGGGAAAAAAGGAATGAGACGAAAGCTAAAAACCAAACCTTAGCGGATTTTCTTGATTAGTAGACTTGGGGGTAGGAGGTGCAGTGGGGGGGGGGAGGGAAGGAGGAGTAAAGGGAAGGGAGGTAATGACGTCAGTGTAAGGGCCGTAACCGCACCATAACTTCATGTTGAAGTGCATTCCGATCAGGGGGTGGGTTTCCGCCATGAGGTGTGTGTGTGGCCTGAGTCAGGGGTACGTAGTACTGAACTTTGGGAGTTGGGTCTCCTTCCTTTTCTCTTTCTGTCTGTCTCTGTCTCTGTCTCTGTCTCTGTCTGACTGTCTGTCTGTGTGTCTGCCTACCGGTCTGTCTGTCTGTCTGTCTCTTTCTTTTCTTTCTTCTTCTCTCTCTCTCTCTCTCTCTCTCTCTCTCTCTCCTCTCTCTCTCTCTATCTATCTATCTTCTCTCTGCCTCTGCCTGTCTGCCTTTCTGTCTGTTTGTCTGCCTGTCTGTCTGTCTGTCTCTCTCTCTCCCTCTCTCTCTCTCTCTCTTTCTCGCTCTCTGTGCTCTCTTTCTCTAACTATATCTGTATCTGTGTCTGTCTCTCTGTCTCTAACTCGGTCTCAATCTCTGTGTGTGTTTCCATCTCCGTCTGTTTGCCTCTCTCTGTCTCCCTCTGTTTCTCTCTTTCTCTCCATCTCTTCTCTCTCTGTCCCTCTTGCTCTCCTCTCTCTCTTCTCTCTTCTCTCTTCTCTCCTCTCTCTTCTGTCTGCTGATCTCTGTCTCTCTCCCTGTCTCTGTTATCTCTTCTCTGTCTCTGTTCTGTCTCTCTCTCTCTCTCTCTCTCTCTCTCTCTCTCTCTCTATATTCACAAGATAATTGCAGCTAATTTGTTGGTAGTATCCAAACATTAAAACATTATGATAAATTTATAATCAATGCAAAAAAATACATATACACAAAGCATATACGTTCTTCTACCGTCATTTCTTAATGGATTTTTCAGTTGTTGTTTTTACGAGGGATTCATCGCACAAATCCATACACGCTCCATCCAAAAATTTGCCAGCAATTATTTGGCAAACTTCCGAACATGCAAAAAATCCTTTGCTCTAGCGAAGAAATAAGAGGGAAGCAGGAAGAATTTTTATAACATTAATCAAAGAATATAACTCTTGAGAGTCACGTAGGAATTATCTCCCATGTTGCAGAACTGAATGGGTAGCGCAAACTATGTTAGATTTGAGAAGTTCTACAACATGGGGGATAATTCCTTTGATCTAGCGTTTTCTTGAAGTGAGGAGGGGGGAGGGGGAGAGAGGGGGAGAGGGGAGGGGGAGAAGGGAGTGGGAGGGAGTAGGAGAGGGGAGGTGGAGGGGAGGGGAGTGGGAGTAGGAGAGGGGAGGTGGAGGGAAGGGGGAGGGGATGGGAGTAGTAGAGGGGAGAGGAGGGAAGGGGAAGGGGGAGAGGAGGTGGGGAGTGGGGAGGGGAGTAGGAGAGGGGAGAGTGAGGGAAGGGGAGGGGAGTGGGAGGGGAGTAGGAGAGGGGAGGTGGAGGGAAGGGAGGAGAGGAGAGGGGAGTGGGGAGGGGAGAGGAGAGGGGAGAGGGAAGGGGGAGAGGGAGAGGGAGGGGAGAGGGGGAGAGGGAGAGGGGAGTGGGGAGGGGGAGAGGAGAGGGGCAGAGGGGAGGGGGAAAGGAGGAAGGGAGAGGGGGAGGGGAGAGGGGAGGGGGAGAGGGAGAGGGGGAGCAGGGAGGGGGAGGGAGGGGTGAGAAGGGAGTGGGAGTAGGAGAGGGGAGGGAGGGGGAGGGAGAAGAGGGACCACTGAAACATAAAACAAACACCGCCAATATGATTGAAATAATAAGATGGGCATCGCGATCAAACAGGCCAGCTTGTAATATCACAATCATAATAATTATTCATTTATTTTTGTCTCAGTGGATTCACCATGCAAAACTCGAGATGCTCTCCCCTTTGAGAACGCGTCGCCGCAGTGTGGTGCCACCTTCATTTTTTTGGCTTTGTTTTGTTTTTGTTTTTGTTTTTGACGAAGATTTTTCTTAGAAAGGAAGTATGGAGTATCAAGTGTAATGTTTATTATTTTTTACATGAGTAAAACGCGCTGCCTGACCACCGGTGCCAGAGATGAAAATGTAATACCTGTGAACAGATCCGGTTTTGCGCTATTCTTCCTCAACCTTTCTTGTCAAGAATTCACACATGTGGCCCCCCAAAAAGTACTACGCCAACGCTAAGTGCTCCTGGGGAAGAATTGTTAGTCGGTATGTGTGGGCTGGACAATACCTGCTTCCATACCTGATACGGCTTAGTATACCGGTACGGCTAAGTATACCGATACGGTTTAGTATACCGGTATGGCTAAGCATTCCGATATGGCTAAGTATACTGATATGGCTAAGTATACTGATACGGCTAAGTATACCGATATGGCTAAACATATCGATACGGCTTAGTATATGGATATGGCTAAGTATACCGATACGGCTAAGTATACCGATACGGCTAAGTATACCGTTACGGCTAAGTATACCGATACGGCTAAGTATACTGATTCGGTTAAGTATACCGATACGGCTACGTATACCGGCACGGCTAAGTATACCGATACGGCTAAGTATACGGATACAGCTAAGTATACAGCTAAGTATACGGATACGGCTAAGTATACCGATACGGCTAAGTAATACCGATAAGGCTGAGCATTACCATATACGGCTAAGCATACCGATACGGCTAAGTATATACCGATACGGCTAAGCATACCGATACGGCTAAGCATACCGATACGGCAAAAATAGAAGTAAGTCGAAGTGACCTGTCATGACCGTGGATTTGACCATACAGTAGTAAAATTGAGTGACGTGGATCCAAAGGTACCCTACCTGTCATATCTACAGGGGCTAAGCATACCGATAAAGCGTTAACCGCCGTCAATAGACAATCACCATTCTTCTCTGCTGTGGTTTAGAGTTTGTTCAAGAAGAATTCATCGCACTGGGACAATTCCACATGCGCTCCACCCAAATCTGCCAGCTATTATCTGACAGACTCCCGAGAAGCTTGGGCAAAACCATACACGCTAGCAAGGTCTTGAAATAGGGTAGGGAGGGAACTACCTATGAAACATAAGCTGATACCTCCAGAACGAAGGAGACTTGATAATTAACCATACAAATCCCGCGCCCTATCCACCAGCTGCCAAAAAAATTAACCCTTTGACTCCCTCACCCTATCCACCAACTTCCTGCAGGCATCTGGTGGATAGCGTGAGGGAGTCAAAGGGGTTAAGTTTTAGCTTTGTTGCATAGATGACAATGCAGGATGCTGGTAGACTTGATCTGGGAGTCAAAGGGTTAAAATGGGTAACAAACAGGCTTGTTTTTTTAATATTGCGGGCTGGGATTGAACTCGAGATATCAGACCTTGAATTTATGGCTCAAACAACAGACCCCCCCCCCCCCAAAAAAAAAAAAAAATAAAAAAATAAATTAAAATAAATACATAAATAACATAAAATAAATAAATAAATAAATAGATAAAATAAAATAAATAAGAAAGAAAATAAACAAAATAAGAAAATAAAAATAAATAAATAAATAACATAAAATAAATAAATAAATAGATAAAATAAAATAAATAAGAAAAGAAAATAAAACAACATAACATAAAATAAAATGAAATAAAATAAAATAAAATAAAATAAAAACCGTGTGCCTCATCGGAGGATCGAACCTACAACCCCTGCGTTATAAACATGTTGTTCTAACAACTGAGCTAACGAGCCAGCAAACAGAGGACCATGCAAGACTATGCCTGGCACACAACGGTTCCTCTTAAAAGACGTCTGCAGGCCTGGTACCTCTGACTTCCAAGTCCTATCCTTAACCTACTCTAGCCGCGCGATACATCTGTTCTGTAACCTCGTTTCTCCGTCTCTTCTTTGATGCTCGCTTTCTCAGGAGAATTCCATCCCATTTATCGTGGAAGATGTTTGCTTTGGCTTCTAACCGCGTTTTGCTAGGTACATCAGGAAAAAAACGAACCGTTGCCAACAGTGTTTGAAAGACAGGGTCTGCTCCAGGCAAGTCTTCCCATTGTTATCCTAATTACTTCTCTTCTCTCCATAGCTATTGTCTGTCTTTTCTGACTACGTAGTTCTGTCTCGTTTAACCCTTTGACTCCCGCACCCTGTCCACCAGCGTCCTGCACTTTCAACCATCTTAGCAAAGCAAAAACTTAACCCTTCGACTCGCGTCCACCAGCTTCCTGCATTGTCAACCATGCTGGCAAAGCAAAACCTGAACACTTTGATTCCCGCACCTTGTCCACCAGCGTTCTGCATTGTCAACCATGCTAGCAAAGCAAAAACTGACCTTTGATTCCCTCACCTTGTCCACCAGCATCCTGCATTGTCAACCATTCTAGCAAAGCAAAAACGCAACCCTTTGATTCCCTTTGAGGTTAAGTTTTTGCGGTTGATGATTAACGTGCGGGAGTCAAGGGGTTAAGTGCTGATCATGGACTGTGTTACCTAATCGTCCTGGTATTGTTATCAGGATCTAAACAGAGCAACAAAGTTCTTAAAACTATTTGTTTTTAATATCAACCAAAGGACATAGCTCTTGAGAGTCACGTAGGAATTATCTCCCATGTTGTGAAACTTTTCAAATCTAACACAGTTTGCGCTACCGATTCAGCTAGCATTGAAGCAGATACAAAACACAAAAACTGTAAGCTCAGAACACTCCTCTGTTGTGAAACTTCTGAAATCTAACACAGTTTGCGCTACCCATTCAGCTAGCATAGAAGCAGATACAAAGCACAAAAACTGTAAGCTAAGAACACTCCCACAGGCAGACCACAGCTGCGATTCAAAGACGTGTGCAAGAAGGACCTAAAAGCCTTG
>JAPXFY010000032.1:44690174-44695174 GCA_030674185.1 Monoplex corrugatus | reverse complement strand
CCACACATTAAAACACAAAAAAATTATACTTATCGATTGAATTTGACTTTATTGTGTTAGGACATGGTGTAAAAGTGGTTATAGAGCATGAAAATGCAGAAAACTCAAAATTGACAAAATTGTCCCTGTTCAGAGTTTTCAGCCCACAGCAGACAGAAGGCCTCACCCGACTTATTGTACCTTTTGTCAGAACGGGTCACATTTTAGTCCGTTCCTCCCAGTGGACGTAAACAGCAGGGAAGTTTTAGTCTTTGTTTCCTAATTTTCCTATTTGGTGTTTGTTCATTTATTAAAATCTTACATCTACGCTAGACAAAGGCCATGGGCCGAAAATTTGCGCTTGTCTTATCTGGTTGTATTAAATACGCGTTCTGATTCTATTTTCGTGTTGTTGTTTTTGTGTGTTGTGTGTGTGTGTGTGTGTTGTGTGTTTTTTTTTTCTCTCTATTTTTTTTTTCTTCTGGTTTTAGAAGATCAGTTTCATCAATTTCCAGAAAATCAAGTCCATCCCTCCATTTCTCAGTATCTTCTAAACATTGCTGATAAACAAATCGAACAAGGAAGAAAAAGAAAGAAAGAGAAGAAGAAGAAAGCGAGAAGGAACACTTGCCCCCCTCACCCCCCACACCCCCACAACCCCTAAAAAAAAAGCTGTTTATATTATTTCAAGACAGATGTCCAAAACGCACGTACACACCCGAAACAGAAAACGGCAACATTATCAGCGTAAACCTGTAGCTTTGGTGAACTCCACGTCATAATAGAGAAAAAAAGCGTTCAAGGATAGATGATAAGAGAGAGAGAGAGACAGAGAGAGAGAGAGAGACAGACAGACAGACAGACAGGCAGACAGACAAGTCACAGAGAGAGAGAGAGAATCTCAGAGAGAGTCAGAAAGAGAGACAGTCAGAGAGAATGAGAGACAGTCAGAAAAGACAGACAGACAGACCAGAGAGACAGAGACAGACGAGACACAAGAGAACAGAGAGAGAGACAGGACAAAAGAGCAGAGAACAGAGAGAGAGAGACAGAGAAAGAGAGAGAGACAGAGAGGAAGACAGAGAGAAGACAGAAGAGAACAGAGAGACAGAGACAGAGAGAGAGAAGAGAGAGAGAAGAGACAGACGAGAAGCAGA
Organism: Monoplex corrugatus; assembly: GCA_030674185.1. Taxonomy (NCBI): domain Eukaryota; kingdom Metazoa; phylum Mollusca; class Gastropoda; order Littorinimorpha; family Ranellidae; genus Monoplex; species Monoplex corrugatus. The sequence goes on along the minus strand of JAPXFY010000032.1, from coordinate 44,694,038 downwards.
CAGAAGGAGAGACGACAGAGGAGCAGACAGAGAGAGAACAGAGAGAGAGACAGACAAGAGAGAGAGAGAGAGAGAGAAAGAGAAAAAGAAGAGAAAGAGAGAGAGAAAAGAAGAGAAGAGAAAGAGAAAGAGAGACAGACAGATCTATAGACAAACAAAGATACAGAAACAGAAAGACAGAGACAGACAGGCACACAGATACACTGACCAACCAACAGAGACACAGACAGAGGAAAAAAGGCATACAGACAGACAGACAGACAGACAGAGACAGAGACAAAGACAGACAGAGACAGAGACAGAGACAGACAGAGAGAGACAGAGGAGACAGAGAGAGACACAGAGAGACACAGAGACGACAGAGGAGACAGAGAGAAGACACAGAGAGACAGAGAGAGACACAGAGAGACACAGAGAGGACACAGAGAGAGAGAGACAAGAGAGACAGAGACAGAGGAGGGAAAAAATGACTCAGTTTCAGGACAGATCCCCTCTTTTCTTCTCCCTAACTTTCCCAGGCTCCGGAAGCCAGGAGGAGATAAGCCGGAGAAACAGACGATTGTCTCTAAGTGAACAATGCGGCGGTTTTCTCCCTTGGCTATTTTTTCTCCCTCAATTTTTTTCTTCTTCTCATTTTCCTCCATCTTTTTCGCTATTGCGAGGGTTTAAAACAAAAAAGAAAGAAAAAATCTAGAAGTCGTCGCGATATCTTTTGTATAAACTTTCTTCTCTCTCACCCCCCCCCCCACCTTGCTTTTCCAAAAAAGTGTGTGGGTGTGTGTGTGTGTGTGTGTGTGTGTGTGTGTGTGTGTGGTGTGTTTGGGTGGTGTGTGTTGTTGTGTGTGTGTTTGTGTGTGTGTGTTGTGTGTGTGTGTGTGTGTGTGGTGTGTGTGTGTGTGTGGTGGTGTGTGTGTTTTGTGTGTGTGTTTGGTTGTGTGGTGTGTGTGTGTGTTGTGTGTTGTGTTGGTGTGTGTGTATGTGTATGTGTTTGTTTTGTGTGTGTGTGTGTGGTTTGTTGTGTGTGTGTGTTGTGCGTGTGTGTGTGTGGTGTGTGTTGTGGGTGTGTGTGTGTGTGTGTGTGTGTGTGTTTGTGTGTGTGTGTGTGTGTGTGTGTGTGTTGTGTGTGTGTGGTGTGTGTGTGTATGTGTGTGTGTGTGTGTTGTGTGTGTGTGTGGTGTGTGTGTTGTTGTGTTGTGTGTGTGTTTGGTATTTTTCTATTTTTTTTTTTTTTATTCTGTTTTGTGTATTGCGAGGTAAAAATGAAGAAGGAATAATCTGAGTCGTCCAACTAACAACTCTCACACTACCGCACACACACCCACCCACTCACGTAGCACAAAACACACACACACACACACACACACACACCACACACACACACACACACACACACACACACACACACACACACACACACACACACACACAAAGAACTAGGCATTTAACCGAATTTACGTATTCAAGCGCCACCGCCTCATTTCCTATCAATTTTGAACAATTCATTCTTATTCTATGACTGTTCGCCCAGTCTGTTTTTGTTTTTGTTTTTTGTTTTGTTTTGTTTTGATTTGTTTTGTTTGTTTTGTTTGTTTTGTTTTTCGAGGTGGTGATTCATTTAGTTAGACCGTTAAGACGAAGCGCCATGAAAAACGAAACAAAACGAAAACAAAACAAAACACTTTTTTAGAGTCAGGATTAGCCATCTATGGACAAAGCCCACCCTCACAAAATAGCCTCTCTTCGATTTTATTCCTTTGTTTTTTTATATTTCTTATTGATGGTCATATAAATTATATATAAAAAAAAAGGTTTTGTATTGAAAGCTAAAGGCAATCTTTCATTTCACTTCTTCTTTTCTAAATGTTCTTTCGTTGTCAAAACTTCACAGTGTGAATTCATTTATTTATTTATTTATTTTTATTTATCTATTTTGTTTATTTATCAAGTCATTTCTTTATTTATTTGTTTGTTTGTTTAGTTATCTATTCTATTTACCCAGTCATTTATTTATTAATTCATTTATGTTTTTTGCATATTTACTTACTCATTCATTTCTTTACTTTTTTTTTTTTTTTCCTTTCGTTTATTTATTTACTTGTTTATTTACTTACTTATTCATTTATTTATTTAGTCTATAATCTATTGATTGATTTTATAAATTATTTTATGCATTCATTCATTCATTTATTCATTTAGTCATTAACTCGTTGATTTGTTTACTTTATGTATGTCTCCATTTACCTTTTCAGTCATTTACAGACAGAAAGGTCAGGCTGACACCCAAGCATCTCGCATTCCATATGCGCGACACGCCAGCGTCCTTAACCAGTGATAACGTGCGTCCACCTTCTATCATGTCCACCAATACAACCACCACTGACCAACGTCATTACTTTTCAATCTTTGGCCTTCGCCAGCAGGTAAGGTAAATATTCATAGACTGCCATGGCCCCAAAAGACGGACAGAAGGGTTGCTTCCCTTACTGTGTGAACGGTCAGACAGACACAAAGAAGCAGACAGAACAGACCTTGTACTGGACAGAATAAACTGGTTAAAAGAATGAAACGAAAGGGAACATTTTGAGGAAGAGAATGTGTGCAATAAAATAAAATGAAATAAAGCAGAATGACATAAAATAAAATAAAATAAAATAAAATAAAATAAAATAAAATAAAATAAAATATAATGAAATAGATAAAGTAAAATAAAAATGAAATGAAATAAAATATAATAAAACGCCGTAAAATAAAACAAAATAACAGAAAATAGCAGAAAATGAAATAAAATAAAAAATAAATTATGTGGATTGAAATAGGCTAACATAAAATTATTTTTTAAAAAAGACGTAAAATTAAATAAAATCAAAACAAAATAAAATGACATAAAATGACATGAAATAAAATAAAAAACAACAAAATAAAATAAACTGAAATGACAAAAAAACAGAATAGAATAAAATAACTAAAACGAAACAAAAAATCTAAAAATTAATCAAATAAAACAAAATGAAATGAAATGAACTAAATAAAATAAGATAGTGGTGGGTTCGAATCCCGGAGTGCGCTACATTAAAACTGGCCTTCTCACTGTCCCATCTTGACATCATTGTTGTTCTGGTGGTGTCAGTGTAGGATTAGATAGGTCCCCCCCATTAAAACTGGCCTTCTCACTGACCCATCTTAACATCATTGTTGTTCTGGTGGTGTCACTGTCAGTTTAGGATTAGATAAATCCCCCATTAAAACTGGCCTTCTCACTGTCCCACCTTAACATCATTGTTGTCCTGGTGGTGTCAGTATAGGATTAGATAGGTCCCCCCATTAAAACTGGCCTTCTCACTGACCCATCTTAACATCATTGTTGTTCTGGTGGTGTCAGTATAGGATTAGATAAGTCCCCCTTCCCCCACTTTCCTGGGATGATGGTGATCCCCCGTCGGCCATATCACCAGAGGTGGGTGTCGACGTAAAAACTGAACCAAATCAATCAATTGAAATAAGACAAAGCAAAATAAACAGACTACAAAAAAAGAGAATAAATAAAACGAAATATAACAAAACAAAAACGACAGAAAGAAGACCTGCTGAGGAGGCAGTGGGCCAGCGCAGAAGACAGTTATGTATACTGTAGTCTGGGTGGCAATGGTGCAGCTTAGCTTTCCCTGGCATGCTCACACTCCAAAGACAGGTATAACACTGGTGCCATTTAGGGAACTCTCTCGTGCAGTTTACAGCTTCCTTGTGCAGCGTTGTCGCTGTCCGTCATCTACATCAATAGGTTATTTCCTTGTACTGCAATTAGTTTATAATATATATACAGATACATGGACAGCAAAGAAAACAAACGAGGCAGTCTTGATGGAG
>JAPXFY010000032.1:44682674-44685174 GCA_030674185.1 Monoplex corrugatus | reverse complement strand
CCACCCACACTCTTCTCCCTCCCCATTCATGCCAGTGCTATATTCTGGCCTGGCCTGGCCTGGCCTGAGACGCTCCTGGCAGTTGGATGTCACATCGCTGCTCACAGCTAGCTCTATGCAGTATTCTCTTTGGTTGGTTTTACGGCCACAATTGATGTGTGTGTGTGTGTGTTGTAGTGTGGGGGGGGGGGGGTTGGGGTGTGTGGGTGTGAGTGTCAGTTTGTGTGTATGTGTGTGTGTGTGGGGGGGGGGGTTGAGTGTGTCTTTCTGTGAGTGTGTGTGTTGTGGATTGGGGGTGTCAGTTTGTGTGTGTGTTTGTGTTTGTGTGTATGTGTGTATATATGTTTGTGTGTGAGTGTGTGTGTGTGTGTGTGTGTGTTGTGTGTGTGTGGGTTGGGGTGTGTGGGTGTGAGTGTCAGTTTGTGTGTGTGTGTGTGTGTCGGGGGGATTATATGTGTGTTTGTGAGTTTGTGAGTTGTGGGGGGTGGGTGGGTGTCAGTTTGTGTGTGTTTGTGTTTGTGTGTATGTGTGTATATATGATTGTGTGTGTGTGTAGTGTAGTGTAGTGTAGGGTTGGGGTGTGTGGGTGTGAGTGTCAGTTTGTGTGTATGTGTGTGTGTGTCGGGGGGGGGGGGTGTTATGTGTGTGTTTGTGAGTGTGTGTGTGTGTGTGGGTGGGGTGTCAGTTTGTGTGTGTGTTTGTGTTTGTGTGTATGTGTGTATATATGTTTGTGTGTGTGTGTGTGTGGGTGGGGGTGGGGGTGTCAGTTTGTGTGTGTGTTTGTGTGTTTGTGTTTGTGTGTATGTGTGTATATATGTTTGTGTGTGTGTGTGTGTGCGTGTGTGTGTTGTGTGTGTGTGTAGTGTGTGTGTGTGTGTGTGTGGTTGTGTGTGGGTGGGTGGGTGTGAGTTTGTGAGTGGGTGTGCTTGTGTGTGTGTATGTGTGTGCATATATGTTTGTGTGTGTATGTGTGTGTCTTTGTGTATGTGTGTGTGTGTGTGTGTGTTGTGTTGTGTATGTGTTGTATGTGCGTGTGTGTGTGTGTGTGTTGTGTGTGTGTGTGTGTGTGTGTGTGTGTGTGTTTTGTGTGTGTGTGTGTGTGTGTGTTGTGCGTGTGTGTGTGTCTGTGTGTGTGTATGTGTGTGTGTATGCGTGTGTGTGTATGCGTGTGTGTGTTGTGTGTGTTTGTGTATGTGTGTATGTATGTGTGTGTGTGTATGTGTGTGTGTGTGTGTGTGTGTGTGTGTGTGTGTGTGTGTGTGTGTGTGTGTGAGTGTCAGTTTGTGTGTCTGTGTGGGAGGGGGTGAGTGGGGGTTTCGGTGGGTGGGTGTCAGTTTGTGTGTGTGTGTGTGGGGGGGGGGGGTTGTATGTGTGTGTTTGTGTGTGTGTGTGTGTGTGTGTGTGTGTGTGTGGTGTGGGTGGGTGGGTAAGTGTGTGTGAGTTTGTGTGGTTGTGTGGTGTGTGTGTGTGTGTGTGTGTGTGTGTGTGTGTGTGTGTGTGTGTGTGTGTGTGTGTGTATGTGGTGTGTGTGTGTGTGTAGTGTGTGTGGGTAGGTGGGTGTGAGTTTGTGATTTGGTGTGTTTGGGTGTGTGTGTGTGTGTGTGCATATATGTTTGTGTGTGTATGTGTGTGTGTCTTTGTGTATGTGTGTGTAGTGTGTGCTCGCGCGCGCGCGCGTGCGCGTGTGTGTTTGTTGTGTGTGTGTGTGTGTGCGTGTGTGTGTCTGTGTGTGTTGTGTTTGTGTGTGTTGTGTGTGTGTGTGTTGTGTATGTGTGTGTGTGTGTGTGTGTGTGTGTGTGTGTGTGTGTGTGTGTGTGTGTGTGTGTGTGTTGTGTGTTCGTGCTGGTGTGTATATGTACATCATACATACATACATACATACATACATACATACATACATACATACATGCATACATACACACATACATACATACATAGATACATAGACGTGTGTGTGTGCGTGAGTGTATGTGTGTGTGCGTGTGTGGTGTGTGTGTGTGTGTGTGTGTGTGTGTGTGTGTGTGTGTGTGTGGTGTGTGTGTGTGTGTGTATGATCGTGTATCTGTGTGCGTATGTGTGTGCGCGCGCATGTGCATGTGTGCGTGTGTGTGTGTGTGCGCCCTGGTGCGTGCATGTGTTTTTTCTTATCTCTCTCTCTTTCTCTCTCTCTCTCAATCTCAATCTCAATCTCAATCTCTCTCTCTCTCTCTCTCTCTCTCTCTCTCTCTATCTATCTATCTATCTCTCTCTCCATCTCAATCTCTCTCTCTCTCTATCTCTATCTCTCTCGCTCGCTCTCTCTCTCTCTCTCTCTCTTTTCGCTCTCTCTCTCTCTCTCTCTCTCTCTCTCTCTCTCTCTCTCTCTCTCTCTCTCTCTCTCTCTCTCTCCACCTACCCGTCCCTTCTATTCCTACTGTCTCCTCCAAAACCATCCAGATGTTTCGCATCCTTCTCATCAGATGATGATAGGGCCATTGGCTGTGTGATGTGTAACGAGCAT
>JAPXFY010000032.1:44635174-44647674 GCA_030674185.1 Monoplex corrugatus | reverse complement strand
AAAATCATTTCCAAAAAATTACATCAGATCAATCTTTGTTAGTTAAAATTTCAGAATCGTTGGTTCACAGTCCTGTTAATGCATTACTTTAACTTTATTCGGTTTGTGTTTTAGTGTTACAATTTCCCTTCACGTTGTTGAAGTTAATTGTTAGTGTTAAGTTCTCGTTCCATTTTACTGTTCCCCCACCTACTAATGTCTTTTTCCTCTGTCTTCCCTCTGCCCATATCCAACCCGTCCAACTATCGTTCTACATTTCATTTTGTTCATCTTTTTTTTTTTTTAATTTTTTTTTTTTATTATTATTTACTTTTTTTTTTATTACCCCTCCCCCCCCCCCCCCCCCCCCCCCCCCCCCCCCCTCCCCCCCCCCCCGTCTAAATCACTTATAGTGAAAAGACGTTAAATCAAAGAACGAACGAACACACACACACACACACACAAAACAAAACAACATTAATTAAGAAGACTAGAAAAAGACAACATTTATAAGACACTTTATAAGGCAAGAGAAATGTTACCACCTACTCACAACAGGAAAGCTAGAGGGGAAAAAAAGAGCACCAGGTAGACCCATGGAGAAAATACTGGACAGACTTGCAGAATGGCTGACGACAGAAAAGGCAGGAGATACATGTATTATACTCGCAGCGACAAAAGACAGATTTGTCCGTATAGAGAGAATACCAAAGAAATAAGAGGGAAACAGGGAGAATTTTTATATTAATTAAAGAGCATAACTCTTGAGAGTTACGTAAGAATTATCTCCCATGTTAAAGAACTCAAATCTAACACAGTTTCCGCTACCCATTCAGCTAGCATAGAAGCAGATACAAAGCACAAAAACCGTAAGCTCAGAACACTCCTCAAAAAAGGAGCGCTCAAGCCTACCTTTATACTCTGCAACTACCCTACACACAACTACGAGAGAGGAGAGAAATACATACAATATATTGGTCTTATGTTCAAGATTGACATAGTCTGTTATTCTTGAACTGACCAAACACACACACCCATAGACAAGACAGAACATATACAGGGTTGCTTCCAAGGCATATAGGTAATACCAAAGAAATAAGAGGGAAGCATAGAGAGAGCCATGGTCGCCAACGCCATGCGGCAGGGCACGTGATAATGGCCAATACATATAACTTTATGCGTCTTTCTGGACAAGCAGTTTGACTCCTGGACATACTCGAGGGGGGGGGGGGGGGGAGGGGCGGAGGGAATGTGGAGGGTTGGGTGTTGGGAGGGGGCGTTCCAGAACCCCTTCTCCCACCCCCACCCCGACACCTCCCCCTAATCCATTCCTGATAGGTAAGTACCCATAGTGTAAAGACCCCTGCTGACTTGGTGGACACCTCTATTGGTTAATTAACCCTTTGACTCTAGCAGCCAGTCTACCAGCATCTCTCATTGTCAACCATGCTAGCAGAGCAAGAAATTAACCCTTTGACTCCCTCACCCTATCTACCAGCTTCCTGCTGCAAGAAGCTGCTGCTGGATAGGGTGAGGGAGACAAAGGGTTAAGTTTTTGCAAGTTGGTGGATAGGGTGAGGGAGTCAAAGGGTTAAGTTTTTGCAATTTGGTGGATAGGTTGAGTATTTGGGCATTGACTAGGGGGGGGGGGGGGGGTTCTGAGGCAAGTTTATACAGAATAGCTAGTTGTCTTGTGATTCAGACCTTTAATTATGTATCTATTTAGTAACTTTATATATGCATGTTCCTTTTTTGAGGGTAAAATACACATACACACGTCATTCACACGTAATCAAGATCATTCCAGTGGTAGGCTGATAAAATACCAGTATAAGATATAGACTAGGTAAAACACTAGCCCTGATATGGCTCTAGTGGTCGGCTGGGCTATAAGCAATATGAATTGAATTGAAAGGTAAAACATACTCTAGGTAGGGCCTCAGGACCTGGCCAGCTCATGGGTTTATGTGCAGGCTTAAAGCTTGTGCCATGATCACCATACACGTGGCACCTGTGACGTTAGTGCATTATGGAATTCGTTCCGAGCACGGAGACGTCATCTTGAGAAATTGAAACTGAAAAGGAATGTTCTGAGCTTTTAACACTTTATGCTTTGTGGCTGCGTCTATGCTAGCTGAATGGAGTAGCGCAAACTGTGTTGGGTTTGAGAAATTCTACATGGCAGATAACTCCGTGACTCTCAAGAGTTATGTTACTTAGTTGATATTTAAAATTCTCCCTGCTTCCCTCTTATTTCCTTTGAAACTGAAAGGGTTAAGTTTTTTGCTTTGCTGTCTCGTCTTGTCTGACGATGCAGGGAACTGGTGAGAAGGGTGAGGGAGTCAAAGGGTTAACTGTTGTGTGAGTCATTCAGTCAGTTGTAAATACATAGCCCTGGCCTCGTACTCAATTTACTGAATGGTACTGACTACCACAGCAGACCCGTACCATCTAAAATAACTACGGTGACTCATTCATTCACCTAGTGAACGACTGAAATAGAACGAGAGTAAAAATAATGATGTTCCGTTTACCAGAATAGTAGCGTATGTTATACGATTTTTTTAAGCTTAAGCTTAAAAAAGATGTTAACGATGAACGATACATAATTTCTCGTTTTTTTTGTGTGGCTAATTGGTACGTATTTAACATTTTGAAAATGCAGTGGCCATTTTGACTTTCTCTCTTTATCTCTCTCTCTCTCTCTGTCTCTCTCTCTCTCTCTCTCTCTGTCTCTCTGTCTCTGTCTCTGTCTCTCTCTGTCTCTCTGTCTCTCTGTCTGTCTCTCTCTATCTCTCTCTCTCTCTCTCTCTCTCTCTCTCTCTCCTCTCCATTTACCATTTGGAATAGGTCAATGGCCATTTTGATTCTCCATCTCTCTCTCTCTCTCTCTCTCTCTCTCTCTCTCTTTCTCTTCTTCTCTTTCTCTCATATTGTATTCATCCAACTGTTTAATGTATGCATCATCCAAGAACGATTATGTATTATGTTTTGTATTTGCATAATGTTTATAATGTGTTCGTATCCCTTCAAATGTGGCTTTGGCCTTATTGAATAAATTTCTGATTCTGATTCTGATTCTCTCTCTCTTTTTTTTTTTCATTGTTTTTTTTTTCTCTCTCTCTTTCTCTTTCTCTCTCTCTCTCTCTCTCTCTCTTCTCTCTCTCTCTCTCTCTCTGTCTTTCTTCTATCTCTCTCTGTCTCTCCCCCTCTCTCTCTGTCTTTCTATCTCTCTCTCTCTATCTCTCTGTGTCTTTCTCTCTCTCTCTCTCTGTCTTTCTATCTCTTTCTCCCCCCCCCTCTCTCTCTCTCTTGTCTGGCAATGCAGGGAACTGGAGGATAGGGTGAGGGAGTCAAAGGGTTAACTGTTGTGTGAGTCATTCAGTCAGTTATAAATACACAGCCCTGGCCTCGTACTCAATTCACTGAATGATACTGCACTGACTACCACTGCAGGCCCGTACCATCTAAACTAAGTGGCGTGACTCATTCATTCACCTAGTGAACGACTGAGGCAGAAAGAGAGAATAAAATTGGTGTTCTAGTTACGCTACAGGATAGTGTTAGCGTAAGCAATACGATTTCTTTAAGCTTAAGCTTAAAAAGATGTTAACGATGAACGAAACGTAATTTGTCTTATTTTATTTTTATTGTTAATTGAAATATTGCTGTGTAGTCAACATTTTGAAAGGGCCGATGGCTGTTTTGACTCTCTCTCTCTCTCTGCTCTGTCTCTGTCTCTGTCTCTCTCTCTCTCTCTCTCTCTCTCTCTCTCTCTCTTTCTTTCTCTTTCTTTCTCTCTCTCTTCTTCTCTTTCTTTCTTTCTCTTTATTTCTCTTTCTCTCTCCCTCTATCTTTCTCTCTGTCTCAGTCTGTCTGTCTGTCTGTCTGTCTCCTCTCTCTCTCTCTCTCTCTTTCTTTTTCTCTCTCCCTCTATCTTTCTCTCTGTCTCAGTCTGTCTGTCTGTCTGTATGTCTCTCTCTCTCTTTCTCTCTCTCCCTCCCTTCTCTTTCTCGTTCTTTCTCTTCTCTCTCTCTCTCACTCTCTCTCTCTTTCTTTCTCTTTCTCTCTCCCTCTATCTTTCTCTCTGTCTCTGTCTGTCTGTCTCTCTCTCTCTCTCTGTCTGTCTGTCTCTCTCTCTCTCTTTCTTTCTCTTTTTCCCTCTATCTTTCTCTCTGTCTCTGTCTGTCAGTCTGTCTGTCTGTCTCTCTCTCTCTCTATCTCTGTCTCTCTGTCTCTCTCTCTCTCTTTCTTTCTCTTTCTCTCTCCCTCTATCTTTCTCTCTGTCTCTGTCTGTATGTCTGTCTGTCTGTCTGTCTCCTCTCTCTATCTCTCTATGTCTCTCTCTCTTTCTCTCTCTCTCTCTCTCCTCCCTCTCTCCCTCCCTCTCTCTCTCTCTTATATTGTATTATTCCAAATGTTTAAAGTATGCATGATCCAAGAACGAGTATGTATTATATTTTGTGTTTGCCTAATGTTCAAAACGTGCTCATGCCCCTTCAAATGGGGATTTGGCCTTACTGAATAAATGTCTGATCTGATTCTGTCTTTCTTTCGCTCTCACTGTTTTCTGTCTGTCTGTCTGTATATATATATATATATCTCTCTCTCTCTTTCTCTCAATCTATATCTTTCTATGTCTTCTCTTCTCTCTCTCCTCTCTCTCTCCCTCCCTCTCTCTCTCTCTCTCTCCCTCTCTCTCTTATATTGTATTAATCCAAATATTTAAAGTATGCATTATCTAAGAACAATTATGTATTACGTTTTGTGTTTACATAATGTTCATAACGTGGTCACGCCCCTTCAAATTTGGGGATTTGGCCTTACTGAATAATTGTCTGATCTGATTCTGTCTCTCTTTCGCTCTCACTGTTTTTCTGTTTCCACTCTCTGTCTGTCTGTCTGTCTGTCTATCTGTCTCTCTCTCTCTCGTTCTCTCTCGTTTATCTCTCTTCGCTCTGTCCCCCTTACTTTGTCTGTCTCTGTCTCTGTGTCTGGTCTCTGTCTCTGTTTCTCTGTCTGTCTGTCTGTCTGCCTCTCTCTCTCTCTCTCTCTCTCTCTCTCTGCATGTGTGTGTCTCTCTCTGTCTCTCTTTGTCTCTCTGTTCACTCTCTCTGTCTCTCTCTCTGTCTCTCTGTCTGTCTCTCTCTCTCTCTTTCTCTCTCTCTCTTCCCTCCCCCTCTCTCTCTTTGTCCCTATTTTCCCACCCTCTCTCGCTCTCTCTCTCTTTTGTATTTGTATAGACCCTCCATGAAAAAGGGTAAGCTGTTAGGAGAAAAAAAATTAAATGTGCTTAATGGTGAGTGACCACGGAGGCGTACAGGCCAGGGCAAGACTCTTTGAGTGCCATTAGCTTTGCCAGACTGTTCAGTCTGTTTACACTAAATTATCATGCCCCCATTCCGCCTTAGAATCTGCACTGCTTGAATCTTTTATGCGCTTCTTCGGCTTGCACGATGTGAGACACAAGCACTAACCTCCATTTGTGACCTCCCACCAAGAAATCAGTCTTAACTCGCAGTCAATCGAACAGTACTAGGAGCTGAAAAGGTGACTGATGGTCTATCTGGATGTTTTAAACTTTTTCTCAAAATTGATTTCTGTGGACTCTAATCTATCCCCAACATTTTTTGTTCTTGAAAAATATTATTAATCAATTTAAAATGTATTTTAATGCACTGATGCAGCAGAAAGAATGCAATTTCTTACCAAAAGTACCCTGTCTCTTAGCAAACCGTAACTATACTGAAATTGGAAAGCTCTTTGGTGCACCTTTCAGATAATGACAGCTGAAATTAGAAACAAACCGGGTCAAAGCCACCACATAAGGAATTTAAGGAAAATGTGTAGGAGAGCTACACAAAAACTTTAAGAAGGCCATTTTCTCAAAATGGGCAACACTAATGACTTTAAACATACATAACGTCTACATTTCTTTGAGTACAAACTTTATTCAGGTACCAAAATAATCACCAGAATGTACACTTTCCAGTGATATCATCATCATCATCATATCAGTCCCTGCCGCATGGCGTTGGCGATCATGGACTTCCATCTGTCTCTATCTCTCGTTGCCCCTAGCATCTCTCCCACCCCCTCGTCCCCAAACCACTCTGCAAATCCGTCCAGCATTTTCTCCCTGGGTCTACCCGTGCTCTCTTTCCCTCCAGCTTTCCTGTTGTGACCAAGTGCTCCAAATCCCTCTTCCTCATAAAATGGCCTATAAATGTTGCCTTGTCTTTTCCTAATCTTCCTTATGAGTGATCTACTTGTGTCTGCCTCCATCAAGACTGTCTCATTTGTTTTCTTTGCTGTCCATGGAACTCTCAACATTCTTCTTAGAAACCACATCTCGGCTGTCTCAATCTTGTTCTGGCTTTGTTTGTTGACTGTCCACGCCTCACATCCGTACAACAGTATTGGTTCTATATAACATTCAAGAACTCTCTTGATATTATATCTCAAAATACCCAAAATGCTAGTTAAGACTGATTTCGTGCTGGGAGGTCACATGTGTTTAGTGTCCCGCTAGCTCAGTTGTTGGACGTATTATGTTCCTAATTCAGAGGTTGTGGAATCCAAAACAAATATGACTGCCCGCTTCAAGTAAACAGGAACCAGAAAAAACACGGAAAAAAAAAAAACGCGTATTTAATACAACAAACAAGACAGGCCCAGATTTTTGGCCAACTGGCCTTTGTCAAGCGTAAGATCACAAACAAACAAACACCAGGTATAAAAATTAGGAGAAAAAGACTATGGGTAAATATGGGTACGGGCTGTCAGTATGATGAACTACCTACTGCAATGTCTGACAGAGAAGGATGGAAGAAACGTGTCATGGATAGCCAAGCAAGCTCGACATGATGATGATGATAAAATATGGGTAAACAGCACTGCCGCCTTGTGGCTGTCTCGGAAGAGACCAAGCTAAGGGAGTAAACCCTAACAGAAAATCACCCCCACTGCCTTGTGGGTAGTCGTGGGAACGACAAAGTCTAGCGGGGAGTCCGTGCAAAAACCGATGGAAGGCAACAGGAAACCACCATTGTATTCTCCATTATATTACGGCCAACGGAAAGAAAAAAAAAAGTCAACGAGGCGGAGAGGGGGGAGGGTTCTTATGGAGCACCTTCGTCCGGTAGGGAATGTCATGCTGTGCACGTGACACCCGTCTGTCATCAAGCTACTGCCATCTGATAATACATACTGGAAAGATGATTAATGCGTTTTCGACTTTACAGGATAATCACGTGTTTTGTTTTTATCTGTAGGGGTTTGGTTGGTTGTTTGGTTGGTTGGTTGGTTGGTTGTTTGGTTGGTTGGTTGGTTGGCTGGGTGGTTGGTTGGGTGGGTGGTTGGTTGGTTGTTTGGCTGGTTGGTTGGTTGGCTGGTTGGTTAGTTGGTTGGTTGGTTGGTTGTTTGGTTGGTTGGTTGGTTGGTTGGTTGATTGGTTGGTTGGTTGGTTGGTTGGTTGGTTGTTTGTTTGCTTTGTTTGTTTGTTTGTTCGTTTGTTTTTGTTTTTGTTTTTGTTTTTATTAGGTTCGAATTGTTTTTGACGGGGTGTTAGCCCTGATAAGGCCTTAGTGACCGACTGGGCAAGGAACAACACGGACTAAACTGAAATGTAAGCAATTCTATCAATGAAAAATAATGCCTACAGTCCGGTCTGGTTTTTTTTGTTTGTTTGTTTGTTTGTTTTTCTGTAAAATCAAGACATTTCAAACTCTGTCTAAAATACAGGAACAGGACTGGAATTGTTCCTTGTTGCAGAACATACCTCGGAACGGTGATCGGCACCCAGGACAATATGGATGGCTGGTTCATTTGATAGAGCCTTGGACTGATAAACCTGACATCTCGAAATCCAAAACAAGTGTGACTGCCCGCGTTCAAGCAAACAGGAACAAGAAGAAACACGAAAGAAGAATACGAACGCGTATTTAATACAACAAGACAAGACAGGCGCAAATTTTCGGCCAACTGGCCTTTGTCGAGCGTAAGATTACAAACAAACAAACACCAGATACAGAAATTTTGAGAAAAAGACTGAAACTTCCCTGCTGCTGTGTCCAATGTAAGAATTGTATCTGGTGTTTGTTTGTTTGTTTGTAATCTTACGCTTGACAAAGGCCAGTTGGCCAAAAATGTGCGCCCGTCTTGTCTGGTTGTATTAAATACGCGTTCGTATTCTTCTTTCGTGTTTCTTCTTGTTCCTGTTTGCTTGAACGCGGGCAGTGGACACTTGTTTTGGATTTCGAGATATCAGGTTCTTATTCTTTTTTCGTATTTTTATTTTTTCTGGTTCCTGCTTGCTTGAACAGGGGCAGTTACACTTGTTTTGGACACCATGTGTCAGTTTCAGTTTCTCTTTCTCTCAAGATGACGTCTCCGCGCTTGGAACGAATTCCATATGCACTAACGTCATAGGTGGCATGTGATGGTAATCATGGCACCAGCCTTGATCTTGCACATAAACCCAGAACTGGGGCTAGGTTCTGAGGTCCTACCTAGCCTATGTTTTACCTAGTCTACATTTTCTGATCTTATACAAGTGTTGTATAAGTTTACCATCGGAACAAACTTGGTTACGTGTGAAACATGTCATGGGATTAAAGTGGTACGTCAGGCATGCAATCAGCTAGTCCACAAAGACCTTCAAAATGCCATGACAAAGCTATCACCCACTCACCCCCCCCCCCCCCCCCCCCCAGCCAGAACTAACCATCTAAAAAATTGCACCAAAGAATTCCTACGAAAATATGCAAGACGGTTGTTCTGGTGGTAGGATTTCTGACGCAACACCCAGTTCCAGTTTCAGTTTCAGTTTCTCAAGATGACGTCTCTGCGCCTGGAACGAATTCCATATGCACTAACGTCACAGGTGCCATGTGTATAGTGACTGTGGCACAAGCCTTAAGCCTGCACCTAAACCCATGAGCTGGCCAGGTCCTGAGGCTCTACCTAGACTATGTTTCACGGAACGAATTCTATACCGGTATGCACTAACGTCACAGGTGCCATGTGTATGGTGATCGTGGCAAAAGCCTTAAGCCTGCACATAAACCCATGAACTGACCAGGTCCTGAGGCCCTACCTAGACTATGTTTCACCTAGTCTACATTTTCTGATCTTATACAAGTATTGTATAAGTTTACCATCGGAACAATCTTGTTACATGTGAAAAATGTGTCAGTGGAAATGAAGTTGTATGTCAGGCATGAAATCAGCCTAATAACAAACGTAGAGACCTTCAATGTGCCATGACAAATCTATCACCCACTCACCCCCCAACCCCCACCCCCAGTCAGAATTCCAACCAAAACATGCAAGACGGTTGTTCTGGTGGCAGCATTTCTGACGCAACACCCAGTTTCAGTTTCAGTCTCTGCGCCCGGAACGAATTCTATACCGGTATGCACTAACGTCACAGGTGCCATGTGTATGGTGATCGTGGCAAAAGCCTTAAACCTGCACATAAACCCATGAGCTGACCAGGTCCTGAGGCCCTACCTAGACTATGTTTCACCTAGTCTACATTTTCTGATCTTATACAAGTATTGTATAAGTTTACCATATATATATATATATATATATATATATATATATATATATATATATATATATATATATAGATACATATATATATATATATCAGAACAATCTTGTTACATGTAAAAAATGTGTCAGTGGGAATGAAGTGGTATGTCAGGTATGAAATAGCCAAACAGCAAACGAAGACACCTTCAATGTGCAATGACAAATCTATCACCCACTCACCCCCCCCCCCCCCCCCCAGTCAGGAACCAGCCATGTAAAGAATTGCACCAAAAATTCCTACCAAAACATGCAAGACGGTTGTTCTGGTGGCAGCATTTCTTGACGCAACCCCCCAGGACCCGAAGGGAAAAAAAAGAGGTAAGAAGTGGTAGTGTAAAACCAAACAGTCCGAAGAATCCAAGCACGGTAAGAGAGAGAGAAAGAGAGAGAGAGTGGGGGGGGGGGGGGAGAGACAGAGAGACAGAGAAAGAGACAGCGAGTCACAGAGACAGAGGCAGAGACAGACAAACAGAAACACAAACAGACATACTGACAGAGAGTAAGACAGAGGAAGAGAGAGGAAGAGAAAGAGAGAGGAAGGGAGAGGAAGAGATGTATATATATCGAGAGAGAGAGACAGAGACAGAGAGAAAGGGAGACAGACAGAAACAGAGAAAGAGAGACAGAGAAAGAGACAGAGAGTCACAGAGACAGGGACAGACAAACAGAACAACAAACAGACATACTGACAGAGAGTAAGACAGAGACAGAGACAGACAGACAGACAGACAGGGAGAAAGAGAGACAGAGAGAAAGAGAGACAGAGACAGAGAAAGAGACAGAGAGAGTCACAGAGACAGAGACAGACAAACAGAAAAACAAACATACTGACAGATAGTAAGAGAGAGAGAGAGAGAGAGAGAGAGAGAGAGAGAGAGAGAGAGAGAGAGAGAGAGAAGGACAGAGAAGAAGAGAGAGAGGAAGACAGAGAGAGATAGAGGAAGACAGAGAGAGATAGAGGAAGAGAGACAGAGGAAGAGAAAGAGAGGGAGAGAGATAGAGGAAGATAGACAGACAGACAGAGACAGAGACAAAGAGAAAGAGAGACAGAGACAGACAGTCAAACAGACAGACATACCAACAGAGAGTAAGAGACAGAGACAGAGACAGTGAGAGAGAGAGAGAGAGAAACAGACACAGAGACAGAGAGACAGAGAGAGAGAGAAGTCGAGCGCAAAAAGAGACAGACGACCATGCACACCTCTATGGCATCTCGTCTGGTCTGGATAGCCACTGGCACCGCTCAGAAATCTGCAAACGTCGGCCAAAGCGTCTAGTACCTACGCGTCGGTGTTGGCATGAGCCAGACTGTCTGACAGATACAGAAGAAGAAAAAAACATGCCAGATGTCAAAATAGTGATGTGAACAACAAGGAACGTTTGACGGCGACTTCTCTGAGATGGAGAGTTGAATGGTTTCTACTGACCGCTACGTCAATGATCCTCCAGTGTCTTGATGGAAGCAGACACAAGAAGATCGTTGATAAAGAAGATTAGGAAAAGACAAAGCAACATTTATACGACATTTTATGAGGAAAGGGGAATTAGAGCATCTGGTCATAACAGGAAAGCTGGAGGGAAAGAGAACAGCAAGTAGACCCAGGAAGAAAGTACTGGACGGACTTGCAGGGTGGCTGAGGACAGAGAGGGTGGAAGATGTGCTTGCAGAGACGAGGGATGGATTCGTTTGAAGGGCCATGATCGCCAACGCCATGCGGCAGGGCACATGATGATGATGATGATGATGATGATGATGATGATGATGATGATGATGACGACCACCACCACCACCACCACCACCACCACTATGTCATCACTGTCTGTCCTGTTACTGTGTACAAAGATTAGATGAAGGGAGTTCATTTAACCCTTTGACTCCCACACCTTGTCCACGTGCCACCAGCATCCTGTACTGCCAACCATGCAAGCAATGTAAGAACTTAACCCTTTGATTCGCTCACCTCACCCACCAGCTTCCTACAGTTGGTGGGTAGATTGCAGGGTTCAAAGGGTTAAGGTTCAAGATTCAGTATTAGAGTTTTCGTTTTTTCTTCTTCTTCTTCAAAATTTGAAGAAATAAAAACAATAGAAACGGAAGGAGTTTATTGAATAAATTTACAAGAAACTGGCTTTGTGAATAAAAATAGATCACAATGGGAAAGGAAATGGGAAGGTAGAATACTTGCACGAGAAGGCACAGCTCACAGCAAAGGTGAGATAATGTTAATCTCAAAACATTTCAAAGGTAAGGCGGAAAAGGCACAGGCAGAAAAAAGAAAACTGGTCATTGAAATAAAATGGCGCCGGTTTCATTTAAGTATTGTAAAAATATATACACGACAGAAAAAAATATCGTACTGTACAAGTTAAACTAAAAGACATAAATGGGAATACTATCCTCTTTGTGTGGGAACAATAATTGGGTTTCTAGCCATATATCCGATATAATGTCTGGTTATCTTCATGACAAAATAGAAATTGAAGCATTTAATATTCAGCGCACGAGTACTCGTTAACAGACATCTGAAGCAACATAACTCTTGAGAGTCACGGAGTTATCTCCCATGTAGAATTTCTCAAACCCTACACAGTTTGCGCTATCTATTCAACTAGCATAGACGCAGCCACAATTTTAAAATTCTCCCTGCTTCCATATTATTTCCTTTGGTAAGACATCTGAAGGCGTTTTTTTTCCACCAAGACAGAAAAGAATATACATGGAATGTATTCAGTCTATTTATTGTACGACGTGTACATTATTGTTTTATATCAGAGGAAATAGCAAACAAATTCATTACAAAAAACTACTTGTGGATCAGCATAATTCTTTTAGCCGAAAAATAAAACGTGCATCATTAAAATGAAAGAAAACACTGTCTTTATTTCATCATGAAAATACTTCTGAGCAAGAGGCTTAACTT
>JAPXFY010000032.1:44622674-44627674 GCA_030674185.1 Monoplex corrugatus | reverse complement strand
ACAGAGAGACAGAGACAGAGACAGAAAGACAGAGAGAGAGAGAGAAAAGAGATAGAGAGAGCAGAGACAGAGACAGCTAGACAGATGGACAGACAGAGATACAGAGAGACAGACTGAGTGACAGAAAGACAGACAGAGACAGGGGGAAAATGAGAGAGAGAAAGAAAACACACACACACACACACACACACACACACACACAACACACACACACACACACACACACGCACAGTGAGAGAGAGAGAGGGAGAGAGAGAGAGAGAGAGAGAGAGAGAGAGAGAGAAGAAGAGACAGACAGAAGAAACAGAGACAGACAGACAGATAGATAGAGGCAGAGACAGACAGATAGACAGACAAATAGACACAGAGAGACAGAAAGACAGACAGCAGACAGACAAAGATAGGGAATATGAGAGACAGACAGTGGTAGAGTCAGACAGACATACAGAAAGAATACAGATAGACAGACAGAATGAGAAAAAGAGAGAGCGAGAGATTGAGACAGAGAGACAGAGACAGCCCGACAGATGGACAGACAGAGATACAGAGAGACAGACTGAATGACAGAAAGATAGACAGAGACAGGGGGAAAATGAGAGAGAGAAGAAAACACACACACACACACACACACACACACACACACACACACACACACACAACACACACACACACACACACAAACACACA
This sequence comes from Monoplex corrugatus, assembly GCA_030674185.1. Taxonomy (NCBI): domain Eukaryota; kingdom Metazoa; phylum Mollusca; class Gastropoda; order Littorinimorpha; family Ranellidae; genus Monoplex; species Monoplex corrugatus. The sequence goes on along the minus strand of JAPXFY010000032.1, from coordinate 44,626,987 downwards.
CAACACACACACAAACATACACACACACACACACACACACACACACACACACAAAGAAAGAGAGAGAGAAAACAGAGAAACAGAGACAGACAGACAGATAGATAGACAGGCAGAAAGACAAAGGCAGAGACAGAGACGGACAGAAAGACAGACAAAGAGACACAGAAAGACAGACAAACAGACAAAGACAGGGAAAAATGAGACAGACAGACAGACAGACAGAGATAGTCAGACAGACATACAGACAGAAACACAGATACACAGAAAGAGAGAAAAGAGACAGACAGAGACAGAGAGGCAGAGACAGAGACAGCGACAGCCAGACAGATGGACAGACAGAGATACAGAGAGACAGAGTGACAGAAAGACAGACAGAGACAGGGGGAAAATGAGAAAGAGAAAGAAACACACACACAACACACAACACACACACGCACACACACACACACACACACACACACACACACACACACACACACACAACACACAACACACACACACAAAGAGAGAGAGAGAGAAAGGAAGAAACAGACAGACAGACAGATAGATAGGCAGACAGAAAGAGCAGAGACAGACAGATAGACAAGAGACTCAGAAGACAGACAAACAAAGACGGGAAAATGATAGCAGACAGACAGACATAGTAGACAGACACAGAGAAGAACCAGAAAGAAGACAAAGAAGACAAGAGAGAGACAGACGACAGCAGACAGAGAAGAGAGAGAGAGAGAGACGAGACAGAGACAAAGAGACACACAGAGAGAGACAGAGACAGACACACACACACACAGACGGAGACCGAGACGGAGATAAGAGAGACAGAGACATCGACAGAGAGACAGAGACAGAGGTGTACAGAAAGGCAAAGAAAATCTTCAACATCTAGGTATATAGCGAACCTACACACACACTCTTTCCCTCAAGAAGACACCCACACCTTCACACAAAATGATACGGACTGTGAAACTGATAACGGATCCATCACGAGAGATTGGGGGGGAAAACGAACCAATTAGCGACACCCTACCGACCCCTAAAGCTTTCTGCTTGACCAATCAGAATCTACGTAGCAGAAGTAAGTAGGGCGGAGAAGACAAATAATGATAAGATGGCTTTGGAGGTTGATGATAGCCTACAAGTTCCTCTCTCGTTCATTTTCTGTTTCTGAATGACAGAGATTCTCTCTGTATATGTCCGTCTCACTATCTGTCTGTCTTGTGTGTCTGTCTGTCTGTCTGTCTGTTTCTGTCTCTGTCTGTCTGTCTCTCTCTCTCTTTCTTTCTCCTCTCTCTTTCTCTCTCTCTCTCTCTCTCTCTCTCTCCTTATCCATCCATCTACTTTATCTATCTTTGTCTCACATAATCTCTCTCTCTCTCTCTCTCTCTCTCTCTCTCTCTCTCTCATCTATCCATCCATCTATTTATCTATCTTTGTCTCACATAATTCTCTCTCTCTCTCTCTCTCTCTCTCTCTCTCTCTCTCTCTCTCTCTCTCTCTCTCTCTCTCTCGTTGAGGTAATATGGAAAAGGGGAAATAATCATACAGATGTAGAAATTGCAAGACAACAAGGGGAAGAAAAAATTGTATGGTCTGAAGAATTAGCAAGTTTATTTGTACACGAGCTTGATGGTTCTGAGTTCAACAATTGTCTACAGACAGTTTTCGGTTTGTTAGATTATAATGTGAATGACAGTTCGGAGCAGTTTACTAAGGCTTTATGCGGGGCAGCTGCGTGTATGGTACGAACAGTGAGACAAGGACAAAAGAAACAGAATATTGGTTTGATAAGGAATGTGAAAGAAAGAAACAAGAAGTTAAGAGGCTACTGAAAAGATTCCAGAGATGCAAAACAGAAAAAGAAAAAAGAGAAAAAAGAGAAGCATATGTCATATCACAAAGAAAAAAGAGAATGGGTCGTAAGAACTAAGGATAAAACTAGGACATTCTGGTCAATAATAAGATCTGTTAATAGAAAGGCCTTTGTGTACAATGAAATCTCTATTGAACAATGGTACAATCATTTCTGCAGTGTTTTCAATGATATCGGGGGAAATACTGCACAAGAGAGTAATATAGTAGAGGAAGAAAATAATTTTAAGCCACTTTTCAATGAGCCTATAACTAAAGAAGAAGTGACTGCGAGTATCAGGCATTTGAAAGCAGGAAAGAGCGCAGGACCAGATCAAATAATCAGCGAAATGTTAAAACATGCAAATGCTAATGTAATTGATTTCCTTGTCCATTTATGTAACAAGCTTTTTGATAATGGCATTTTTCCGTCAGAATGGGCAAAGTCCATAATAATCCCAATTCATAAAAAAGGAGATGTGAATAATCCAGATAATTATAGAGGAGTCGCTCTAACAAGTATAGTGAGTAAAGTTTATACATATATTTTGAATAAGAGATTAATAAAGTGGGCAGAAAAAGAAGAGAAAATAGTTGAAGAACAAGCTGGATTTAGAGCAAAATACAGTACAATTGATCATATTTTCACACTTTACTCCCTTGTGCAGAAGCATTTACTTTTAAATAAGAAACTTTATGTTGCATTTGTGGATTTTAGGAAGGCATTCGATTCTGTGAATCGTAATATTCTTTGGAATATATTACGTAAAAGTGGTGTGAATGGAAAAATTATATATGGCCCTAAGAGGAGTTTATAGCTCAGTGTTTGCATGCATGCGTGAGAAGTGTGTATATTCAGATTATTTTGAATGCCCTAAAGGAGTGAAACAGGGGTGTCAATTGAGTCCTCAATTGTTTTCATTTTTCATTAATGAATTAGCAGTGGAACTGTCAAGAAAAGGCAGGCATGGCATTCAAATTATCCCTGGGGTTATTGAGATATTTCTATTGCTGTTTGCAGACGATGTTATTCTTCTCTCTGGTACAGTCAAAGGCTTACAAAACCAATTAAATGTCTTAAAGGAAGAATCGGATCGACTAGCTTTAACAGTTAACATGGATAAAACTAATATTATGATTTTCAGGAAGGGTGGACATTTATCAAAACACGAAAAATGGTTCTATGGAATTAACGAGGTTAAAGTTGTTAATTCTTATAAATACTTAGGAATGATATTTTCGACAAAATTAAGTTTAAATTATGCATGGAAGAATCTTGAAAAAAGGGAAAAAGGGTGTTATTGAAATTCTAAAATCCTTACGGAAGCTCAATTCTATTGATTGTAATTTATATTGGAAAATGTTTGATACACAGATAGAACCTTTACTTACATATGCAGCTGAAGTATGGGGTCTTACTGTAAATCCACATATGGAAAAAGTGCATACATATGCTATAAAACGTTTTTTGGCTGTACCAATTCACTCTTCTAATACTGTTTTATATGGAGAAACTGGAAGATATCCTTTATACATTAGAACCTTTGTGAAGAGTATTAAATACTGGTTGAAATTGTTAAGGCTTCCACAATCTCGGTATGTAAACAGGCATATGAAATGATGGTTACTCAAATGGAAATAGGAAAACAGAACTGGGCCTATCAGGTAAAAAAGGCTTTATCAGAACTTGGGTTTGGAATCGTGTGGTTGTCCCAGGGAGTAGGAAATGAGTGTCAGTTTATTAATGAATTTAAAGACAGGCTTATTTGTTCGTTTAAACAAAATTGGCACTCAGATATGGAAAACAAAGAAAAATATAGTTGGTTCTTCTCATTTAAAGATGTTTTTCAAACCGAAAAATATCTCAGTGTTGTTACGGATAAATGGCAAAGAACTAATTACGCAAGATTTAGATTAAGAACACTTGGTTTCAATGCAAATAAAAATTGGTTTCAACCTGGGACGTCCACAGTATATCCTTGCTCCTTATGTGGAAACAATGTCGATAATGAAAAACACTTTTTATTCCAATGCCAAATTATTGACACAATACGAGGAAAATGCAAAGTTTTTGAATCCGACATGGCCAAAAGACAAGATGATGTATCTATTTTGTCGTCTGATGACGAAGTCATAATCAAATCAGTGGCACTATACATTGCGGAAGCACAAAAAATAAGACATAAATACGTACAAGCCCGACAATAGTGCTAGACAATATCATACTGGGATTAATTTAATCTCTTTTGACTGATGTGGGCTATATCACGTTAACTCCAAAAGAAGCCGCTTTATTATAGACTCTGTTTTGTAAAGAGCTGTTTTCATTTGCTTTATTTTGCTTTGTTTGCCGATAATTTAAAAGTAGCTAATAATATGAAAATAATGGTATATTTGTAGAATATGTTAGAAGTGGATATTGAAAGGGTATATAGACACTTAAGGGTCTACTATACATGTTAACA
>JAPXFY010000032.1:44610174-44612674 GCA_030674185.1 Monoplex corrugatus | reverse complement strand
TCAATCGATCAATCATTTAACCAGTTAATCAGTCATCCAGTGACTTAATCGACCAGATAACCTAGAATTTAACTGAGTTCAATATATCAATTTGCAATCGTTACTTCAAATAACGCGAATCAATCATCCATACATTCCATAATTCAATCACTGATCGATCAATAGCTAAAACCATCAATCTATAAATCGATCAGTCGGTGAGCCACCCATCGCCATCAAATAACAAATTATATAATCTTTCCGTTATCAGCTAATCATGCGTTCAGTTTATCCATTTATTCACCAGTGAATCTAAACCAATCAATGGAATTAATGTACAATGAAGTGAACCAAGAAATATATGACATAAGAGCAATTCGACCCCAAAACAGTCGGTTAATTGGCAAAAACAGACATTCATAATGCCAATCCATTAATCAGACTAATCGCAGATCAGTCACTCATTTACCAAAACAATTGACATTGAGACAATACCAAATGATCATTCAACGCATATTTAGCACTTCGTGCATCTTTTAGTTCAGAGATAACTCAATCTTCGGCGGTCAGCAATGGTTCAGGCCATAGACTGAATTGAAGGTTATGTATAAACGCACATACACACATACACATCTATATACACGCACACATACATAATCACTCATACATATATACACACATAGATATATATACATATGTACCCACACATATACATAATGTAGATACTATCACCTATATATGCACATAAGTACACCAACGTCAATGTGAATACACAGGCACCTATGCACATGTGTCTCTATATGAGCACCCCTTTCATATTCAAATAAACATTTTTTTTTCTTTACAATTGAAATTAATTATTGTCTGACATTCTAGTGCTAGTATCTACATAACTATTTACTTTTCTTCTCCTTTTAACAATTTTTTTCTCCTATTCATGGCGTGGAAAACGTATCTGGATACGCTGTGGCTTCGGTGGCTATTTGTTGATTGGAGCAGTATGCACATAGGCATGCTGACTAAATCCTTTAAAAATTTCGCCCTGAGATCAGCGTAAGTGGAACATCTAAATAATAAGTGTTCTTCGTTTTCAGATTCTGTCCTGCAAAATGGACACACCTTTTCTTGATCAGATTCACTGTATCTATTTATATTATTGTTTAGTGGTAAAACGTTCAACCTTATTTGTGAAAGGGCAACTCTGAAACAGTATATATCAATAGAGTCAATGTACTTCTCTTTTTCAAAGATAGTCTTAAATGATCTGTAGCTTTCATACCTATCTGACAGAGAGAGAGAGAGAGAGAGAGAGAGAGAGAGAGAGAGAGAGACAGAGACAGAGACAGAGACAGAGACAGAGAGAAAGAAAGAGAGAGAGAGAGGGGGGAGACAGAGATAGACACAGACAGACAGAGGAGAAAGAGAGAGAGACAGACAGACAGACAGACAGACATAGAGACAGAGAGCAGAGAGAGACAGACATACAGACAGACGGACAGGCAGACAGACAAACAGACAGACAGACCGACAGAGAGAGAATACAAAAAAATCAAAAAAAATCTACGATAAGAGCGGTAAATATTCGACACTCACACTAACCTCAGAAAGGAAAAAGAAAGAGAGAGAGAGACAGAGGGAAAGACACGCCGCTCTTGCACCTGCCAAAGACCAGGTATGACTTATCATCTGACACTTTGATGCCAGAATAAGCCGAAACAAATTCCAGTATCTCATAGTAATCCTAGACACTTATACCTCCTACTCGACTCCCCACCTCCCCCCCCCCACTCCTTGTAGAAGACAAACGTTTTATGACACGACGTCAAACTCAATTTCACAATCTTTTTCTCGTTTTTCACGGGCTTAAAATCTTATGGTCTTTTCAACTGATATTTCCGAACACTGTGATAGTTTTAAATGAGCAGGTGTGTCATAATTAATTATATGACCAGTGGTATGAGTGTGTGTGTGTGTGTGTGTGTGTGTGTGTGTGTGTGTGTGTGTGTGTGTGTGTGTGTGTGTGTGTGTGTGTGTGTGTGTGTGTGTGTGTGTGTATGTGTGTGTGTATGTGTGTGTGTATGTGTGTGTGTGTGTGTGTGCGTGTGTATGTGTGTGTGTGCGTGTGTATGTGTGTATGTGTGTGTGTATGTGTGTGTGTGTGTATGTGTGTGTGTATGTGTTGTATGGTGTGTGTATGTGTGTGGTGTGTGTGTGTGTGTATGTGTGTTGTGTATGTGTGTAGTGATGTGTATGTGTGTGTATGTGTGTGTGTGTGGTGGTGTGTGTGTGTGTGTGTGTATGTGTGTGTGTGTGTAGTGTTGTGTGTGTGTATGTGTGTGTGTAGTATGTGTGTGTGTGTGTGTGTGTGTGTATGTGTGTGTGTATAGAAGTGAGAAGTAGAGAAGTGGAGGTGGAGAGTGGGGACAAAGAGAAGAGAGGAGAGAGGAGAGAGAGAGAGAGAGAGAGAGAGAGGGAGGGAGGGGAAGGAAGAAGAAGAAGAAGGAAAAAAACATCTTCAGTC
>JAPXFY010000032.1:44597674-44600174 GCA_030674185.1 Monoplex corrugatus | reverse complement strand
TAGTTAGTTAGTTACTTAGTTACTTAGTCAATGATTTTGTTGGTTGTTGGTTGTTGGTTGTTGGTTGGTTAGTTAGTTAGTTAATTAATTAATTAGTTAATTAGTTAGTTAGTTAGTGTGTTTTGTTTTGTTTGTTTTGTTTGTTTGTTTGTTTGTTTGTTTGTTTGTTTGTTGGGGGGGGGGGGGCAATTTCGGTGCAAATTTCATGACTACATAAAAAAAATCTGAGACGAATTTTTTCACATGTGTGTGAATGTGTGTGGGTGGGGTGGGAGTGGGTGTCGTGTTTGGGTGTAAATCTATCTCTCTTTCTTTGTCTCTGTCTGTCTCTGTCTCTGTCTCTGTTTGTCTGTCTGTCTGTCTGTCTCTCTCTCTCTGTGTTTCTCTCTGTCTCTGTCTCTGTCTATCTCTCTCTCTGTCTGTCTGTCTGTCTCTCTCTCTTTCTCTCTTTCTTTCTTTCTCTCTCTCTCTGTGTTTCTCTCTGTCTCTGTCTGTCTGTCTGTCTCTCTCTGTCTGTCTCTCTCTCTGTCTGTCTGTCTGTCTGTCTCTCTCTGTCTGTCTTTCTGTCTCTATGGCTATCTTTTTCTGTCTGTCTTTTTCTGTCTCTATCTCTGTCTGTCTCTGTCTCTGTCTCTCTGCCTGTCTGTCTGTCTTCTCTCTCTGTCTCTGTCTCTCTCTGTTTTGCCTCTCTCTCTCTCTCTCACCTCTCTCTCTCTCCTCTCTCTCTCTCTCCTCTCTCTCTCTCTCTCTCTCTCTCTCTCTCTCTCTCTCCTTTTCCAAACAAGTTTACACGAAACCCAAAGTGTCTAACAATCCTCTCTTATCCAGCCACCAAAAATAAAAGTGGTTGTTAATTAAATAGTCAATGGCCCCCACACACAGGGTAAACTGTGGGCTCCAGCAGACACATCAGACAATTCCCATACAAACAAATCTTCACTGTGGACATTGTACACGACCGATGTTTTGGATTGAACGACCCTTTCAGTATTTCAACCGGTTTTCAATACAATACAACAATACAATATTTTATTTATATAGCGCAAAATCTTGATAAAATCAAATCTAAGCGCTGAAACAGACACACACGCATGCACGCACACACACGCACGCAAGCCCGCACGCACACACACACACACACACACACACACACACACACACACACACACACACACACACACACACACACACACGCACACCACACACACACACACACACACACACACACAGCACACACACCACGCACACACACACACACACACACACACACACACACACACACACACACACACACACCACACACACACACACACGCACACGGCTATAAATGGGGAGAAAGTATAAAAGCAACGGAAAATTATAGAGAGCATATTATATACAATTATATATTACAATGTGATTCCACTCCGAGCGGAGACAGGCTGCAGACGGGATTGAGTCAGGATTTTATGCAGAGGAGAAAAGGTGAGTTTTGAGAACGGACTTGAAGGAGGCAAAAGTAGGTTGCTGACGGACTGAGAGAGGAAGTTTGTTCCAGGAGAGTGGACCAGAAACAGAGAAGGCTCGTGGACCATAGGTATTGAGCTTAGTGCGTGGAAAGCGAAAAGTCAGAGGATCGGAGGCAGAGCGGAGGGTACGTGAGGGAACATAGATCTCAAGTAGGCTTGACAGGTAATCGGGGCTGCGTTATTGAGGCTTTTGTAGCACATGGTGTCTTGTTTGTACTGTATGCGCTTTGATACAGGGAGCCAGTGAAGTTGTGCCAGGAGAGGAGATATGTGGTCAGCTTTTTTTTCTTTTTGAGTACAAGGCGTGCAGCATTGTTTTGAATGCGCTGTAGGATGTGAATGGTGGAGGCAGGAAGACCAGACAACGGTTTCATTGTAACATACGTCAGACAATTATGTCTAAACCATCCATATCCAATCTTTTCATGTATGCAATGATCCAATACCTGAGTCGAGAGTCTCATCCACTCCTTCACAGGATGCGTCACTGAAGGTGTTGTTGCTCAAATCTTCTGACTCTGACTCTGACTCTGACCAACACCGCAGGTGTCTGTGATTCTCTCGGGCCTGGTTGATGCTAGGATATATTATTATGATAGTGTAAGCGTGGAGTACAGCCCTGTCACGCAGTCTCAATTCTAGATGGAACTCCATAGCGTTATCATTATCGCCCTCATCATCATCATCATCCTACTGTATATATATATATATATATATATATATATATATATATATATATATATATATAAAATTCTGCCAGCTTCTGTGGTCATTACTGTGGTGTAGGAAATGGGACAACAACAAAAAAGACAATAGGTGAGGATAAAGGTAACATCCCTGAGAGCCATGGTCCTTAAAAATGAAAAAACAAATCCTGAGTAGTAGGTCAACCTCCCTCTCCTTCCTTTCCCCTCCTTCCTCCCTCCTCCCTTCCCTCCTCCCTCATCCCCCTTCCACCCTCCCTCCTTCCCCCTCCCTCCTTATTCCTCCCT
>JAPXFY010000032.1:44580174-44590174 GCA_030674185.1 Monoplex corrugatus | reverse complement strand
CTGGGTGAGTGCATCATCGTGGCGAGGGGTGTTGGGTTGGGAGATGGAAGACAGACTGTCTGCATCGTCTCCCTTTTCAGAGAGGAAACTGACTCCAGTCTGGTCAGGGTGAAGTAAAAGACCGCCTTCCTCTCGTCCTTCTCCATCTTCGCTTTGGTCTGTCTGGAATCTGTCTGTTTTTTCTTTCCGGTTGCTGGATTTGCTGGAGGAGAATGAAGTCAAGGAGTGAGGGCGGGGTATCCGAGAGCCAGAACCTTTGAGGACGTCCTGGTTCTCTGTCGTGGCATTCGTCAACATCATTTGGCTGGATGAAGGTAAAGAAGAGGCATAACCCGAACCCACTCCGCTCTCCGATGACACATTGGAGTAGTTCGAAGCTTCGCTCCCAGCCCTCGACCTCACCCCGTCCCATTTACTTCCGGAACCCTTTGTCAAAGAATTCCCGGACCTGGGTGAGGATGACACGCTCGATGACGTCATCATTCTGGGCGTGGTCACCTCACTGCTGGCGTTGCTGCTGTTGTCCTCCGTCTCCACACTGCTGACATCATCGTCCGCCACCACTTTACAGGCCTCCTGCTGAAGGGCTTGCAACCAGTGCATCAATTCGCGGTGGTTGTCGGCGCCGAGGTTCAAACTCCGGCAGTGTGCCTGGCTCAGCTTGAAGGAGAACTGTTTCTTGTGTTTTTTAGTGGCGCTGCTGGTGTCCGAATCGGCCACGTAGGATACGGTACATTGCGGTAGAACGAAGACCAAGAACGGGGTTTCGTTGGACTTGTCGGAGCGGAAGCCATAGAAGCAACCTCGACACAGGACTGCCCATATCTTGATCCAGCGGACTGTGCCCTGCAGGAAGAAAGAACGGAGCGTGTGAGTGGACAATATGGAGTGTGTGTGTGGACAATACGGAGTGTGTGTGTGGACAATACGGAGTGTGTGTGTGTGTGGACAATACGGAGTGTGTGTGTGGACAATACGGAGTGTGTGTGTGTGTGTGTGTGGACAATACGGAGTGTGTGTGTGTGGACAATACGGAGTGTGTGTGTGGACTGTGTGTGTGGACAATACGGAGTGTGTGTGTGGACAATACGGAGTGTGTGTGTGTGTGGACAATACGGAGTGTGTCTGTGTGTGGACAATACGGAGTGTGTGTGTGTGTGGACAATACGGAGTGTGTGTGTGTGTGGACAATACGGAGTTGTGTGTGTGGGACAATACGGAGTTTGTGTGTGGACAATACGGAGTGTGTGTGTGTGTGGACAATACGGAGTGTGTGTGTGTGTGGACAATACGGAGTGTGTGTGTGGACAATACGGAGTGTGTGTGTGGACAATACGGAGTGTGTGTGTGGACGATACGGAGTGTGTGTGTGTGGACAATACGGAGTGTGTGTGTGGACAATAACGGAGTGTGTGTGTGGACAATGTGTGTGGACAAATACGGAGTGTGTGTGTGGACAATACGGAGTGTGTGTGTGGACAATACGGAGTGTGTGTGTTGGACAATACGGAGTGTGTTCTTTTCTGTTTTCTGTTCTGTAGAGTTTGAAGTCCTACCACTCTCAGAGTATACGAGGATTAGCTATAACAATTGCTGAAAGAAGCCTTACAACATTTTTTATTAGTATTGTGATGCTAATGTCGGATTCTCTCTATGATAAATAATACGGACTGTGTGTGGACAATCAGCCAACTATAATTACTACACGACAGGTCAGGTGGTTAAGTGGGTAAGAACATCAGACCTCTACTATATAGTCGGAAGGTCTTAGGATTTAATCCTGTCTGGGTATCTCTCGCCTTGGTGGGGAAAGGGTGGAGATGTTTCCAATCTCCCAGATCAGCAGACTAGTTCTGCTGGTGCCTACACTACTTTCGTGTGTATACGCATGCCGAGTATTCAAGTGGTAAAACTTGTGACCGTTTGCTGGTGTTTGGTTTGTTTGCAGGATAAGAAAACCATCATTAAGTTTACCTCAGTGTAACATTGCAACAACAACAACAACAACAAAAAAAGTCACATACAAGAATCCGCTTTCTTACTTTTGCTTTACTTCTATTTGATTTCTACCGCTTCTCTCCCCCTTTTCATGGCTATCAAATCTTGTCCATTTTGCTGTTTGGTTCCCGATCAAGAGTTTCTCTTGTTTTTTTGTTTTGGTTTTGGTTTTGTTTGTTTGTTTTATTTTGTTTGTTCCTTTTCTTTGTTTGTTTTTTGTGTGTGTGTTTTTGGTGTGGGTTTTTTTTGTGTGTTTTTTATAGTCATTTCGTTTTCATATAGAAAGTGGTCAGCTCGCGTAGCAGTCTGAGTTCTCCATGTTCCACAAAACATCTGGTTATGTGTAAACTGCAGCGAGTCAAAATAAATTTGGAGCATGGCATTTTCATCATCATCATCATCATCATCATCATCATCATCATCATCATCATCATCACCATCACCATCACCATCATCATCATCATCATCACCATCACCACGATCATCATCGTCATCATCATATCATCACCATCAACACCAACACCAACACCACCATCATCATCAGCAGCAACAGCAGCAGCATCACCACCAACACCACAACTATCACCACCACCATCATCATGCATCATCAGCAGCAGCAGCAGCAGCATCAATAATCATCATCATCATCATTATACCATCATCAGTATTATCAGCAGCATCATCAGCATCATCATGAATCATCATCATCATCATCAATCATCATCACCATCATACCACTATCATCATCATCATATCATCATCATGTGCCTTGCCGCACGGCAATGGTGATCATGGCCCCTCATACGAATCTACTTTTGTCGCTGCAAGTACATCTCCCGCCCTTTCTGTCCTATCCACTCTGCAAAGCAATCCAATATTTTCTCCCTGGGTCTATCTGCTGCTAACTTTCTCTCCGGCTTTCCTATCGTGACTATGTGGTCAAATTTCTTTTGCCTCATGAAATGTCCTATAAATGTTGCTTGTCTTTTCCTAATATCCATCATTAATGTTCTTTTTCATTTCTTTCTTTTGTTTTGTTTTTTCTTTTGTTTTTTGTTGCCTCTTTTAGAACTGTCTCTTTTGTTTTCTTTGCCGTCCATGGAACTCTTAACATTCTTCTTAGAAACCACATTTCAGTTGCCTCAACCTTGTTCTGGTTTTGCGTGTTGACTGTCCACGCTTCGCATCCGCACAACAATATTGGTTCTATATACCACTGAAAGCATTATACAAGAAAGCTTTATAACAGATTTAAAGCAGTCTTCATAGTTCTTTTTCTAAATATGATACACGCAAACATACAAACAAACAGTTTCAGTTTCTAAAGATGACGTCTCCGCGCTCAGAATGAATTCCATATGCTCTTTCATCAGACGGCAGATGCGCATCAGAAATAGCCAGCAGAATCGGCCAAACCAAAACAGCATCCAAGAAGATGACAAGCTTTCTTACCAACAAATGCCTATCAGTTAACATTAGGAAGAGAGTTCTTGAATGTTATATAGAACCAATACTGTTGTACGGTTGTGAGGCGTGGACAGTCAACAAGCAAAGCCAGAACGAGATTGAGGCAGCCGAGATGTGGTTTCTAAGAAGAATGTTGAGAGTTCCATGGACAACAAAGAAAACAAACGAGACAGTCTTGATGGAGGCAGACACAAGTAGATCACTCATAAGGAAGATTAGGAAAAGAAAGGGCAACATTTATGGGCCATTTTATGAGAAAAGGGGATTTGGAGCACCTGGTCACAACGGGAAAGCTGGAGGGAAAGAGAGCTCCAGGTAGACCCAGGGAGAAAATACTAGACGGACTTGCAGAGTGGCTGAAGACAAAGAGGGTGGACGAGATGTTTGAGGCAACAAGAGATAGAGACAGATGGAAGTCCATGATCGCCAACGCCATGCGGCAAAGCACCTGATGATGATGATGTTGATGATAATGATGATGATGATGATGATGATGATGATGATGATGATGATGATGATGATGATGCTGCTGCTCTTAACGTCACAAGTGCCATGTGTTTGGTGATCATGGCGCAAGCCTTAAGCCTGACACATAAACCCATGAGCAGGCCAAGTCCTGAGGCCCTACCTAAACTATGTTTCACAAACAAACAAACAAACAAACAAACAAACAAAAAAGCATCAGCTTGTTGTCTAGATTCCCTGTAGAGTTAACAATTAGTCCCCACCTTATATTGCAAAAATCCCTGCAGGCGAGAGTCCCTTAAATCTCCCAACTTTAAACCGGGACCACGTGACTTGCCGGAAGGGCTGAAGAACCTCGATTTGATGTCGGAAGCAGACCGTCGAATGCTGGCGCCCAGTCCTTCTCCGTTCTTCTGCCCGTCCCACGATCTGTGTATACAATCCAAATAATTTATGATTATCGTTACATACACGCACGCATGGCACGCGCGCGCTCACACACACACACATACACACACACATACATTTACATACTTATACATACACACACATACATAGATACACAGATTAGAGAAAGAGAGAGAGAGAGTGAGAGAGAGAGAGAAACATAGATAGATAGATAGATAGATAGACATAAATACATACATATATACATACATGAAAATAAACAAACATACATACATACATACATACATACATACATACATGCATACATACATACATACACACAAACACACACATACACACTACCCACACATATATTCACACACACACTCACACACACATATACACACATTCAAACACACGCACACACACACACACACACACACACACACCACACACACACACACAAATACACACACATACACACACATACACACTCACACATACTCATACATTCACACACATATACACATACACACGCACGCACACATACATACACACACACAAAACACACACACACACATACGCAAACACACACACACACACACACACGCACGCACGCACGCACACACACATACACACATACATACATATACAACATACACACACACACTACACTCGCACACACACACACACACACACACACAAACACACACAAACACACACACACGCAAACACACGCACACACACGCACACACACACACACTCACATACACACACATACACATATAGTCTAATATCACTCATAGTGAAAAGACGTTAAATCAAAGAACGAACGAACACACATACACACACACTACATTCGCACACATACAGACACACGCACACATACGCACGCACACAAGGGTCTTTTTTTTCAACTTTTGCCTTTTTTTTATTTCTTGGTATAAATTCTATACTCACGGACGCCACAGATCATTGAGAAGATCCAAAGTGATCATGGCATAAAATTTTCAAACCTTCCCATAATCCTTATTCCCTCACAAAGGTTTCTTACATAAAGAACAATGAAAACAACAAAAAATACAACCAACCAACCAAACAAACAAACAAACAACACAAAATCGTCTAAAAGCACGTATGTGAATAGACGTTAAAAGAAATAACGAACGAACGAAACAACGCAAATAAACAAACAAAAACAAACAGAAATTCCCCCAATCACTCACCTTGACAAGAAACTTCTCCCTTCCGGTTTTGCGTCAGCAGCGCCCTCTTTCGACAAGTCCTCACTTCCGGCCCGGGACAATTTCCGGCCTGTGTATTTACGAGGCGATTCTGGCGAACCTGTTCTGGAAGAACTGCTGGACCTCTGGGCTTCCTTCACGTTCTTCATGGTTCTCCTTCTGCCTGCGTCATCCGCCGACGCTGATCGTTTCTTGGAGCGGCTGAAGAGGGATTCGAACCCTCCCACTTTGAAGAAGGATCGACGGCGAGTGGCTGAGGTTGCTGCCGTTGTTGATGTTGATGATGATGATGTTGTTGCTGTTGTTGATGTTGTTCTTGATGCTGCTGGATCTGTGTCGTCGTAGGTGGCTTTTAAAGGCGTGGATTTATGGTCTTGCGTGTGTTCGTGTTCCCTGGGGGGAAATAAAATACAATGCCAAATAAGTAACATAACTCTTGAGAGTCACGGAGTTATCTGCCATGTAGAATTTCTCTGAATTCCTAAGGAATGTTCTGAGCTTACCACTTTATGCTTTGTGGCTGCGTCTATGCTAGCTGAATGGGTAGCGCAAACTGTGTTGGGTTTGAGAAATTCTACACGGGAGATAACTCCGTGACTCTCAAGAGTTATGTTACTTAGTTGATATTTAAAATTCTCCCTGCTTCCCTCTTATTTCCTTTGGTATTAAAATACAATACGATAATCCTTTTGACTCCCGCACCCTGTCCGGAAGCATTCTGCATTGTCAACCATGCTAGCAAAGCAAAGACTTAATCCTTTGACTCCCTCACCCTTGTGGGGGTAGGGAATCAAAGGGTTATTTTTTTTGCATTTGGTGAGTAAGGTGCCGGAGTCAAAGGGTTAAAAGTATATACTATGCGTGTGCTATATGGACAGATTGTCATACGGCTATCTTTCTGATGTTTCTTATCATTTTTTTTTATTGCTTAAAGCCCAACCGACTGCACAGATCCACACTAGTGCTATAACCATGTCAAAAAGTATCTGTGACCTCCCACCACGAAATGAGTCTTAACTCGCAGTCAGTCTAACAGCACTAGGAGCTGAAAAGGTGACTGAGGGTCTATCTGGGATGTTTTGACTTTTTCTCAAAATTGATTTCTGTAGACTATAATCTGCTCCCAACAAAAATGTTTTTTCTTGTAAAAATATTATTAATGAATTTATATCGGTATTTTAATGTATTGATCACGCAGAAAGAACGCAATGTTCTACCAAAAGTACCTATCTTTGTCTCTTATTATGAACCGTAACCTGCTCAGGAGCTGTATGTGTAATATAGTGATGGAAAGCTCTTTGGTGCACCTTTCAGATAATGACAGCGAAAATTAGAAACAAACTGGGTCAAAGCCACCAAATAAAGGAATTTAAGGAAAATGTGTAGGGGAGCACACAAAAACCGTTTTCTCAAAATGGCCATCATACAACTCAATGACTTTAAACATACATAACTTCTTCATTTTTTAAAGTACAAGCTTTATTCAAGTACCAAAATAATCAGCAGAATGTACACTTAATAGTGATATGTATATCTCAAAATGCCCAAAATGCAAGTTAAGACTGATTTCGTGGTGGGAGGTCACATTTAACATCTGGTTGGGAAAAATGCTGGAAAAGAAACTGAAGTACCCATAATTATCAGTGCATGTATGCACATAATCTAATGACATGCCCCTGGCGTTGACCATTCTGTCCAATTTACCACCAGAAGATTTTTTAAAAAAACACCTGAATACAAATATGAACATAACTAAAGACAATAAGGCATATGTGACCTCCCACCACGAAATCAGTCTTAACTAGCATTTTGGGCATTTTGAGATATACATATCACTGGAAAGTGTACATTCTGCTGATTATTTTGGTACTTGAATAAAGCTTGTGCTCAAAATCATGTAGAAGTTATGTATGTTTAAAGTCATTAAGTTGTATGACGGCCATTTTGAGAAAACGGCCTCTGAAGTTTTTGTGTGGTCTCCTACACATTTTCCTTAAATTTCTTTTTTTGCTGGCTTTGACCCAGTTTGTTTCTAATTTTCGCTGTCATTATCTGAAAGGTGCACCAAAGAGCTTTCTGTAGAATATTACATGTGCGGGTACTGTGCAGGATACGGTTCATAATAAGAGACAAAAATAGGTACTTTTGGTAGGAAATTGCATTCTTTCTGCTGCGATCAGTGCATTAAAATACCATTTTAGATTGATTGATAATATTTTTTCAAGAAAAAAAAATGTCTGTGGGGGATAGATTATAGTCTACAGAAATCAATTTTGAGAAAAAGTCAAAACACCCCAGACAGACCCTCAGTCACCTTTTCAGCTCTTAGTGCTGTTCGACTGACTGCGAGTTAAGACTGATTTCGTGATGGGAGGTCACATGTATAAAAGTGGCCTAATTTGACCCCCCCACCCCTCAAAAAAAAGCTGCTGCACACATATTTCCTTGGAGCAAATCGTGCAGTCAACACATGTGCCCAATTATCAATACTAAGTGGGAAGCTCTGTCAATCTTTTTATTTATCTAAACACAATATGTGTCTCCCTCAGAGTCATTGAACACTCTATCACAATGTACAGAAACAGCATTCTCGATTTTTCTTCATTCTTTCATTTTGCATTGATATTTGTGAAATCCATAACAACAACAACAATACACACCTTATTCACATTCTTCAGTTAATTCTCAGATCTCTTGGCAGGCTGTTATAGATTATTATGGGATTTTTGTCATGAATTCTTATTTGATATGATTTTCAGATTCATACCTCTCAAGTCAGTATTTTTCTGTTCTTTTTCTGTCTAAAATCACAATTGTGAACATAAACGAAATAAAAGGTTTCTTCCTTCCTAAAATGATACATACCTTATTCAGATTCTTCAGTTAATTCTCAGATATCTTGGCAAGATTTTATGGATTATTATGGGGTTTTGTTGTGGATTATTTGAAATTGTTTTCAGATCCACACCTCTCAACTCATTTTTTTTCTGTATTTTTCTGTCAAACTCGTAATTGTGAACAGACATAAGATAAAAGGTTTCTTCCTTCCTTAATGTATACATACATTCTTACAGAGAGAGACTGACAGACAGACAGAGACAGACAGACAGAGACAGACAGTCAGACAGAGACAGACACAGACACAGATACAGACAGACAGACAGACAGAGACAGATAGAGAAAGACAGACAGACAGACACAGACAGACAGACAGACACAGACAGACAGACACAGACAGACAGACAGACAGACAGACAGACAAACAGACAGACAGAGACAGACAGACAGATATACAGAGACAGACAGACAGACAGACAACAGACAGACAGACAGATACAGACAGACAGTCACAGAAAAGACAGAGACAGAACAGAGACAGACAGAACGACAGACAGAGACAGACAGAGACAGACAGAGACAGAGGACAGAGACAGACAGAGACAGACAGAGACAGACAGACAGAGACAGACAGACAGGCAGAGGACAGACAAGACAGGACAGACAGAGACAGACAGACAGACAGAGACAGACAGACAAGACAGAAGACAGACAGCAGAGACAGACAGACAGACAGGACAGACAGACAGAGACAGACAGAGACAGAGACAGACAGACAGAGACAGACAGACAGAGACAGACAGAGACAGACAGACAGAAAACAGACAGACTGAGTCCGAGATGGTCAACAGAGATCTTGCGACAGTCTTGAGCGTTTCAGGACAGAGACTAAGACTTGAGCTTTCCGAAGGTCACAGAGTCTCGGAGGCAGGGTCTGACTCGGCGTATAGGCACATCCGGGTGTAGCGGTAGGACCGGTCCCTCCGCCCTCACCTCTACCACCACCACCACCACCACTACTCCCACTCCTCCTCCTCCTCGTCTCATCACCCCCTCTTCCCCCGGACCCTCCAACTCCCCGGGGAATCCTGGAAGCAGACTGAGAACGTCCTGTAGCGGTGGCACCTACGTCGTGATCGCTGGGACGTGCTTGTCGTGAAGATGACGACTCGCTGGGTCCATCGTCTCTCTGTTCACAGTCTCCAGGGGCGAGAGAGTCTGTGTCCACGCTAGCCACGCGGGTGAGAACCTCCATCCATTGTTCCAAGGTCTCTTTGGTGTCCACGCCGAACATGAAGCGCTGTCGGTTGGAACCGTTCTCGATCCAGAACTGGAACTTGTCCATGCCTGAGATCGTCTTGGATTTGTACTTGCGGTTGATGCCGTTGACCAGACGGTTGTCCTTGGAGGCGGTTTTGAACTCCACCTGTCGGACCTTGCATCCCGGGAGTAGCAACACCTGGACAGTGTGGGTGAATTTGTGTTATTAGGAACTGTTCTAAACACTCGTATTTTTCAAACGTAATCTCACTCTAGAATAATTCTATACAGGGTGGATGCAGCGGGCAAAAAGGCTAGCCTAAACTTGCAACACCAAGAAA
>JAPXFY010000032.1:44565174-44575174 GCA_030674185.1 Monoplex corrugatus | reverse complement strand
TCTCTCTCTCTCTCTCTCTCCCTCTCTCTCTGTATCCATCTGTCTCGCTCTCTTTGTCTCTCTGTCTGTCTGTCTCCTCTCTGTTTGTCTGTCTGTCTATCTGTCTCTCTCTGTCTCTGTCTCTGTCTCTCTCTTTTTTTTATCTCTCTTCTCTCTGTGCGCGTGCGTGTGTGTGTGTACAATAGGAAGAGGGACAAAGAGAGACAGAGAGAAAGAGAGGAAGGGAGGGAGAGAGAAAGAAAGAAAGAGACAGAAAAATAGAAAAAGAAGGAAGGAAAGAGAGAGACAACACTGACACAGACATTGACGCTGACTAAAGTTTAATTGTGAGACAGCCGGCCCTTAGAGACAACTTGACGCAAGGGAGCAGAGCACAGAGAGAGAGAGATAGACACAGAGAGAGAGAATATAGACAGACAGAGAGAGAGAGAGAGAGTTTTTTTTCCATTTCATTCTTATCAGATTCTTCAAACGAGCTGCCTAATCTGTTTCAACAGACTTCAATGTTATCCATATCTCATGTTTACATTGATGATGTATTGATAATGATTCGTGTATGATTTGTCTGTAAGTGTAGACCCCCTCTGTGGATGAGGGCTGGTTCTAAATATCGTATATCCATTGCTTATTTTCATACCTTTCTGAATATGACTTGTGTTTATCTTTGACCTTGTCCTTGTTCTGTTTATTTGTCCGTCTGTCTGCCTGTTTCTGTCGTCTGTCTATCCCTCTGTCTCATTCTCTTTGTCTCTCTGTTTCAGTTTCTCTCTCTCGGTCTCTCTCGGTCTCTCTCGGTCTCTGTCTGTCTGTCTGTCTCTCTCTCTCTCTCTCCTCTGTGTGTGTGTATGTGTGTGTGTGTGTGCTGTGTGTGTGTGTATGTGTGTGTGTGTGTATGTGTGTGTGTGTGTGTGTGTGTGTGTGTGTGTGTGCGTGTGTGTGGTGTGTGTGTGTTGTGTGTGTGTGTGTTTTGTGTGTATGTGTGTGCGTGTGTGTGTGTGTGTATGTGTGTGTGTGTGTGTGTGTTGTGTGTGTGTGTGTGTGTGTGTGTGTGTGTGTGTGTGTGCGTGTGTATACGATAGAAAGAGGGAGAAAGAGAGGAAATGAGGGATAGATAGAAAGAAAGAGACAGAAAATTTAAAAGACAGAGGGAAAGAGAGAGAGACTACACCAACACAGACATTGATGCTGACCAAAGCTTGTGAGACAGCCGGCCCTTACAGAGAACTTCATGCAAGGGGACAGAGGGCGACAGTGGTAAACTGTTCGCAAATAATTGATAAATTGAACGAAAATGTAGAAATGTTTCTCCTGAAGTACTGAGCAGTTATCATGCTCTATGAGAGCTGGAGCCAGAGGAGGCAGCAAGACAAGATGGCACAACGGATCTTAGAGTGCCCTAAACATGCTTATCGGTAGAAATGTTTTTCATCATCATCATGTGACCTTCCGCATGGCGCCGCCGATCATGGCCCTCCATATGCATCTATCCCTTGTCATCGCAAGCACATCTTCCACCCTCTCTGTCCTCAGCCATCCTGCGAATCCGACCAATATTTTCTCCCTGGGTCTACCTGGTGTTCGATTTCCCTCCAGCTTTCCTGTTGGAAATGTTCTTAAAGGGAGGGAATCGGTTAGCATAGGTTTCCTTACCTTTTGAATAAACCCGTGCAAAGCTTGTCTTTTCTACCAGTTTCCGTGGTGTAGTGGTTAGTGCAACTGACTACCGACTGGAAGGTTGTGGGTTCGAATCCCCATCAGTCCCTTCAAAAAATATCATTGTGGGATTTTTCAGCTCTAACCGACTCCTACCCAGAGTTAGGCGTGCTTTGGGCTCATTGGGCAGACTGGGACCACACAGTCGAGTCTCATCCACTTCACGGATGAGTCATTAGAGGGTGTTGCTCAAATCTTCTGACCAGCACCACAGGTGTCTGTATCTGTCGGGTCTGGTTGAAAGCCAGGATAGATTGTGATAATAAACGTAGAGTACAGACCTATCACGCAGTCTCAATCCTAGATGAAACTCCATAGCATCTTGATTATCATCCTCATCGACATTTTCATGATGGCATTGTAAAAAAATTGTGTCAGCTTCTGTAGCCATTAAGGTGGCATAGAAAATGGGACCAAAAAAAAAGGTGAGCACAAAGGTAACCTCTCTGAGTGCGATGATCCTAAAACTACAACTAAAAAAACGCTCGTCTTTTCTAGGCCCAAAGTAAACTTAGCTAAGATTACATTCTATGACGAGCAATGCCTGCATGCGCCTTTTAAGAAACTATGGTCCATAAATGTATGCAAATGTCTACACAGTCTTCCATATCAGACAAATATGATGTCAGCCTATTTGTGGATGGAGCAGCGATAGGTTCTGTACCTTAGCCCTGATATGGCTCTACGCAGTCAGATATGTATATGTATATGTAACCTGCCAGCACGAAATCAGTCTTAACTAGCATTTTGAAATATACACATCCCTGGAAAGTGTACATTCTGCTGATTATTTCGGTACTTGAATAAAGCTTCTACTAAACAAATGTAGAAGTTATGTATGTTTAAAGTCATTAAGTTGTATGACGGCCATTTTGAAAAAACGGCCTCTAAAGTTTTTGTGTGCTTTCCTACACATTTTCTTTAAATTTTTTTATTTGGTGGCTTTGAGTCAGTTTGTTTCTAATTTAAGCTGTCATTATCTGAAAGGTGCACCAAAGAGCTTTCCGTCAGTACATGTATATTACATGTGCGGGTACTGTACAGGTTACGGTTCATAATAAGAGACAAAAATAGGTACTTCTGGTAGGAAACTGCATTCTTTCTGCTACGATCAGTGCATTAAATAACATTTTAAATTGATTACTAATATTTTTTCAACAACAACAAAATTCTGTGGGGGATAGATTATAGTCTACAGAAATCAAGTTTGAGAAAAAGTCAAAATACACCGGATAGTCCCTCAGTCACCTGTTCAGCTCCTATTGTTGTTCGACTGACTGCGAGTTAAGACTGATTTCGTGGTGGGAGGTCACATATATATATACACGGTCATATTCGTCACCATGACCTGACCATGTACGTAGCCAACGAAAGAAACAGAAGAAGACTACCCACTGTTTAATATATATATATATATCTATGTTCTGGGGTTAAAGGATCCATTAAACATTGAACACTGATCGCAGTTTTGTGAGACAGAGAGAGACAGACACACAAACAGAAAACACACACACACACACACACACACACACACACACACACACACACACACACACACACACACACACACACACACACACACATACACACACACACACACACACTCACACACACACACACACACACACACACACACACACACACACACACACACACACACACACACACACTGAGAGAGACAGAGAGAGGCAGAGAAAGAGACAGAGACACAGAGAGAAAGAGAGAGAGAAAGAGAGGCAGAAAGACAAAGAGAGAGAAACCGACAGACAGACAAAGAGAGAGAAACAGACAGACAGACAAAGAAAGACAGAGAGACAGACAGATAGAGAGAGAGAGAGAAGGAGAGAGAGAGAAGGGGAGAGAGACATAGAGAGACACAGAGAGAGGGAGAGAATGACATTGATACATCATTTTCCAGCAGGAGAAGTTTTCAGTTCAAAGCCTTTTACGAGATAAGGCTTTACTAATCTATGTATATGCCTAGGACAAAAATTACCGGGAAAAACACACACACACACACCAATGAATAAACATTATGAAACAATATGTAAGGAAATCAAAATGTCATTTGTTATCGTTCGAGAGACATAGGAATGACTTTGGTAAAAACATGTTAAGTAATATGTGTGTGTGTGTGTCTGTATTTTGTATGTGTGTGAGAGACAGGGAGAGAGAGAGACAGAGACAGAGACAGAGACATACATAGACAGAGAGGCAGAGATACCGACACAGAGAGAGACAGAGGGAGAGACAGAGACATAGAGAGACAGAGACAGAAAGACGAAGACAGTCTGTTTATGTGTAATGCATGAGTCCAAATGCGTTTGGAGAACGGCACTATAAAAGAATAATGCATTATTATGACAGTAATAAGCGACCGATAACGTAAACTATAATTATCAAAGAACATAACTGTTGAGAGTCACGTAGGAATTATCTCCCATGTTGTACAACTTCTCAAATCTAACACAGTTTGCACTACCCTTTCAGCTAGCATAGAAGCAGCTACAAAGCACAAAAACAGTAAGCTCAGAACACTCCTTAAAAAATGAGCGCCCAAGCCTACTTTTATACTCTGCAACTACCCTACACACAACTATGAGAGAGGAGAGAAATACATACAATATATTGGTCTTATGTTCAAGATTGACATAGACTTTTATTCTTGAACTGACCAAACACACACACATAGACAAGACAGAACATATACAGGGTTGCTTCCAAGGCATATAGGTAATACCAAAGGAAATAAGAGGGAAGCAGGTAGAATTTTCATAATGTTAATCAAAGAACATAACTCTTGAGAGTCACATAGGAATTATCTCCCATGTAAACTATACTTATTTTAATATATAAATTAGAAATGCCAGAAGTGCCCATTAACTGAAGGACATGTTTAAACTGATACACAAATAAACGATTAAATACTTGTATAAAATAAGAGATTATCGAATAAATCAACGATTAGATAAATTAATGAATACAATTCTGAGTCACAGAGGTAACCAATTGTAAATGAACGAACGAACAAACAAACAAACAAAAAACGAAATACAATACATGAACATTTAGTGTGTAAGTTATGAATATCTCAATGAAAAATAAATAAACAAATATATACAACACATGAACATTTAGTGTCTCAGTTATGAATATCTCGATGAAAAATAAATAAACACACAAATAAATACAAGACATGAACATTTAGTGTCTAAGTTATGAATATCTCCATGAAAAACAAACAAAAAACGAAATACAAGACATGAACATTTAGTGTCTAAGTTATGAATATCTCCATGAAAAACAAACAAAAAAACGAAATACAAGACATGAACATTTAGTGTCTAAGTTAAGAATATCTCAATGAAAAATAAATAAACAAACAAATATATACAATACATGAACATTTAGTGTCTAAGTTAAGAATATCTCAATGAAAAATAAATAAACAAACAAATATATACAATACATGAACATTTAGTGTCTAAGTTATGAATATCACAATGAAAATATATATAAACAAACAAATAATACAAGACATGAACATTTAGTGTCTAAGTTATGAATATCTCAATGAAAAATAATAAATAAACAAACAAATAAATACAAGACATGAACATTTAGTGTCTAAGTTATGAATATCTCAATGAAAAATAAATAAACAAACAAATAAATACAAGACATGAACATTTAGTGTCTAAGTTATGAATATCTCAATGAAAAATAAATAAACAAACAAATAAATACAAGACATGAACATTTAGTGTCTAAGTTATGAATATCTCAATGAAAAATAAATAAACAAACAAATAAATACAAGACATGAACATTTAGTGTCTAAGTTATGAATATCTCAATGAAAAAATAAACAAATGAATACAAGACATGAACATTTAGTGTGTAAGTTATGAATATCTCAATGAAAAATAAACAAATGAATACAAGACATGAACATTTAGTGTGTAAGTTATGAATATCTCAATGAAAAATAAATAAACAAATATATACAACACATGAACATTTAGTGTGTAAGTTATGAATATCTCAATGAAAATAAATAAACAAACAAATAAATACAAGACATGAACATTTAGTGTCTAAGTTATGAATATCTCAATGAAAAATTAATAAACAAACAAATAAATACAAGACATGAACATTTAGTGTCTAAGTTATGAATATCTCAATGAAAAATAAACAAATGAATACAAGACATGAACATTTAGTGTCTAGGTTATGAATATCTCGATGAAAAATAAATAAACAAACAAATATATACAAGACATGAACATTTAGTGTCTAGGTTATGAATATCACAATGAAAAATATATATAAACAAACAAATAAATACAAGACAGAACATTTAGTGTCTAAGTTATGAATATCTCAATGAAAAATAAACAAATGAATACAAGACATGAACATTTAGGGTCTAGGTTATGAATATCTCAATGAAAAATAAATAAACAAACAAACAAATACAAGACATGAACATTTAGTGTCTCAGTTATGAATATCTCAATGAAAAATAAACAAATATATACAAGACATGAACATTTAGTGTCTAGGTTATGAATATCTCGATGAAAAATAAATAAACAAACAAATATATACAAGACATGAACATTTAGTGTCTAGGTTATGAATATCACAATGAAAATATATATAAACAAACAAATATTACAATACATGAACATTTAGTGTCTAAGTTATGAATATCTCAATGAAAAATAAATAAACAAATATATACAACACATGAACATTTAGTGTCTCAGTTATGAATATCTCCATGAAAAATAAATAAACAAACAAATATATACAATACATGAACATTTAGTGTCTAGGTTATGAATATCTGCATGAAAAATAAATAAACAAACAAATATATACAATACATGAACATTTAGTGTCTCGGTTATGAATATCTCAGTGAAAAATAAATAAACAAACATATAAATACAAGACATGGACATTTAGTGTCTAGGTTATTAGTCTCTCCGTTAAAAAAAAAATTCTCAGTGATAAATGCATTTAATAACGAATAAAATGCATAACACAAAAGCTGTAGATATAAACAGATAAATATAACACAATCCAATTCAATACAATTCAACAAGCATTTATACTCAGCTAGATCAGTGTTATACTGACAACAAATATACCATAAGAACATTTACCGCTTCAATGATTAGTCTCTCCATGGCAAAAACAAAAATACATCTACACAGATAATAAGTCACTGCCAATGTTCCACAGAAGCGTCCAAATGCAGAGAACAATTCACTCTGAGTCAGAGGGTCCTATCGCTAAAAAAAAAAAAAAGCCCACCACCACACAAGGTACTCATTTGGTTATGGTCGTGAGACTTCTTAAATATGCAGCCATGTGAGATCTGCCTCTGGGAGGAAAATAGTGTGTGTTAGGGTGGCGGGGCGGGAGGGGCGGGGGTTGTGTTTGTGTTTGTGTGTGTGTGTGTGTGTGTGTGTGTGTGTATACTTGCGAGTGTGTGTGTATTTATGTATACATATATACATACATACATATATACATGTATATATATATATATATATATACATATATATATTATATATATATATGTGTGTGTATTTATATATATGCATGTATATATATATATATATATATATGTATATATATATATATATATATGTATATATATATATATATATATATATATATATATACATATACATATATGCGTGTGTGCGTGCGTGATTGTGTGTTTGTATTTGCGAGTGTGTGTGTGTGTGTGCGTGTGTGTGTGCGTGTGTGTGTGTGTGTGTGTGTGTGTGTGTGTGTGTGTGTGTGTGTGTGTGTGTGTGTGTGTGTGTGTTGTATACATATATGCGTGTGTGCGTGCGTGATTGTGTGTTTGTATTTGCGAGTGTGTGTGTGTGTGTGTGTGTTTGTGTGTGAGTGTGAGTGTGAGTGTGTGTGTGTGTGTGTGTGTGTGTGTGTGTGTGTGTGTGTGTGTGTGTGTGTGTGTGTGTATGTGTGTGTGTGTGTGTGTGTGTGTGCTCGCGCACGCGTACTTGTGTGAGGCTATATTTGTGAGTGTACATGTGCGTGCGTATGTATGTTTGTTTGTGTGCGTGTGTGTGTGTGTGTGTGTGTGTGTGTGTGTGTGTGTGTGTGTGTGTGTGTCTGTCTGTATGTATGTATGTATGTATGTATGTATGAATGTATGTATGTAAAATATCACGTTTAATGTGAGCAAAAGTCTTATACTGGCATTTCTGTGTAAATGTTGTTGTTGTTGTTCGCTGTATTTGCGAAATACCGTGTATATTATCAATCTACGAAGATAACAAATGCGTGTATTATATGCATATACAAACACAACAAACGTGTATAATATCCATGTACGAAGATCATTAATGCATAGCAGGAATATTTACATGTATTGATATCCCTTTCTATAGAAATAATACAAACATTTTAAAGAAAGTGATTGTTGTCGCAGCGCTTTAAAACTTCGCGTACACCTGGCCCAGTGTCCCCTCATTTCCATACATGTTTAACAGGGTTTCTGTAAAATTGATCTTCTGCAAGGTAGTGAGAGATCCACTTTGCTGAAACACGTCTCCTATCAAATTGACTTGTAAAAATCCCATGAACGGGTCCATGATTAATACCTGTACCATGAGCAATCTCTTCAAACTTTATTTCTTTGTCTAAATTCAAAATGTCTTAATTTTTTTTAAACAAGTTTTTGATCATGAACAATCCTTTCATGCTTTATATTTCTGTCTAAATTCAAAATGTCTCTTTTTTTATACTTATTTTTTTGGTCTAAATTTCAAAATGTCTAATTTTTTTGAACATTTTTTTTTTATCATGAGCAATCTCTTCATACTTTATTTTTTTGGAACATTTTTTATCATGAAATTTTTTTTCATATTTTATTTTTCTGTCCAAATTCAATTTGTCTTTAAGTTTTTAAACATGCTTTCCCTTCTTCAGTGGCTTCAGTTAGTTGAAGAATGATAAGTATGCTTGCCTCTAACGTCCTTTCATTCAACTTCACGAATAACACTCACCGACAAACAGTGCATGGCAAAGACCCTGTGTCTAATATGCATGTTGTGCATGTATTTTTTTTTTTTTTAATATATATCTGCACCAGAACGCCCTTTATATATCAACTAAGTAACAGAACTCTTGAGAGTCACGGAGTTATCTCCCATGTAGAATTTCTCAAACCCAACACAGTTTGTGCTACCCATTCAGCTAGCATAGACGCAGCCACAAAGCATAAAGTGGTAAGCTCAGAACATTCTCAGTCCGTCAGCAACCCACTTTTGTCTCCTTCAAGTCCGCTCTCAAAACTCACCTTTTCTCCTCTGCATAAAATCCTGACCTCACTAAATCCCCTCTGCAGCCTGTCTCCACTCGGTGTGGAATCACATTGTAATATATAATTGTATATAATATGCTCTCTATAATTTCCCACTGCTTTTCTTCTTTTTCCCCATTTATAGCTATGTGTGTGTGTGTGTGTGTGTGTGTGTGTGTGTGTGTGTGTGTGTGTGTGTGTGTATGTATGTGTGTGTGTGTGTGTGTGTGTATGTGTGTGTGTGTGTGTGTGCGTGTGTGTGTGCGTGCGTGTGTGTATGTTTCAAAGCTTAGATTTGATTTCTATCAAGATTTTTACGCTATACAAATATTGTATTTATTAATTATTATTATAGGGTGAGGGAATCAAAGGGTTAAAAATTTTTGCTTTGCTTGCATGGCTGGCAATGCAGAATGCTGGTGGACAGGGTGTGGGAGTCAAAGAGTTAAAATAATCATGACACAGCTACAGGATGTTTCTGATGATAAACGCCGAAGAACTGAAGTCTGAACCAACGTAAAACATTCTTAAACAATTCACCATCGATATGGCATGACAACGCACCTTACCATAAAGAAGACAGTGTGTACAGTCACTTTTAATGTTGTATCAGTGGAACGGTAGACCCAGGGAGAGAATGCTGGACGGACTTGCACAGTGGCTGGGGATGAAGAGGGTGGGGGAGATGCTGGGGGCAACGAGAGATAGAGATGGTTGGAAGTCCATGGTCGCCAACGCCATGCGGCAGGGCACCTGATGATGATAATGATCAATGGAACGGAAAAGGAAAGCTGGAGGGAAAGAAAGCACCAGGTAGACCCAGGGGAGAAAATACTGGACGGACTGGCAGGGTGGCTGAAGACAGAGAGTGTGGAAGATGTACTTGGCAACAAGCGATTGATACATATGGAAGGTCATCATCAATGCCAACGC
>JAPXFY010000032.1:44552674-44562674 GCA_030674185.1 Monoplex corrugatus | reverse complement strand
GTGTGTGTGTGTCTGTCTGTGTGTGGTGTGTGTGTGTGTGTGTGTTGTGTGTGTGTGTGTGTGGTGTGTGTGTGTGTGTGTGTGTGTGTGTGTGTGTGTGTGTGGTGTGTGTGTGCGTGTGTGTGTGTCTGTCTGTCTGTCTGTCTGTGTGCGTGTGGTGTGTGTATGTGTGTGCGTGTCTGTCTGTCGTCCGTGTGTGTGTGTGTCTGTCTGTCTGTGTGCGTACACCTGCGGGTGAGAAGGGAGCTAGAGGACTGACTACATACACGCTCGTGTAGGTACACAATGTAATACACTCGACTTTAACAATCATCTGCCGTGACCTGTGAAACAAATCTTGGAAGGGATCTTCACGTAGACTGATCCACATATTACTAGTGCACAGTATGTCTATAGGCCTACTCGCTATCGGTAATGATATACTGGCACGCAATAGTAAGGTACCAAGGCTAAAGTGTTAGCGGTTAAGCAAGTCTAAAGACTGTTGTTAGCTTGTCAGTAAGGTGGGACAATGTTATACAGTTACACGTCTGTGTTGACGTGTGTTACCATGCTAATTATTGGTGCTAGGAATGATGCGGGTGGTAGTGATAGGGTGGGTGTGCTTGTCTTCTGTTTGGTTTGATTTCTCTGTGTGTGTGTGTGTGTGTGTGTGTGTGTGTGTGTGTGTGTGTGTGTGTGTGTGTGTGTCTCCACTTCTGTCGATGTTTCTGTATCTCTATCTGTCTCTTTCTGTCTGTCTGTCTGTCTGTCTGTCTATCGGTCTCTCTCTCTCTCTCTCTCTCTCTCTCTCTCTCTCTCTCTCTCTCTCTCTCTCTCTCTGTCTATCTCTTCCCATATACACACACGCATACGCATACACACACACACACCACACAAGCGCAAAACACACATACGCAACATTCACACACACACACATACATAGACACACACAACACAAACACAAAAATGCACACCCAAACACACACACACATAGACACATGCACACAGCACAAACGCACACACTCACATACATACGCAACATATACACACACATACACACACAAACACATACACACACACAACACAAACATATATACACACATATACACAGCACAAACACATAAATATATACACATATACACACACAGGGACACATACACACAGCACAAACACATACACTCACTCACTCACACACACACACACACACACACACACACACACACACACACACACACACACACACACACAACACACACACATACACACACGCACGTAAGCACACGCACACACACACCGACATAACCTACATTACACATTCACACACAAACACACACACACACACACACACTCCAACACACACACACTCCAACACACACACACACACACACACACACACACACACACACACACACTCACTCACTCACACACACACACACACACACACACACACACACACACACACACACACACACACACTCACACACAATACACACAAACACACACTCACACACACAACACACACACACACACACACACACACACACACACACACACACACACACTTTGCATTATTTCGCCCTTAAGGCATACATACATACATTCATTACCAGGCAGAGTCGATTTCGATGTGGAAACGTACATTAATGTTAACAGTTCTGTAATGCCACCCTGAAAATATTGCCTCAGGGACTGAAGAATTACGTTCATAGACATAGACAAGGAGATAGGCAACTTGCTGTGTCTCACTCTGAGACATAATCGCCTCATCATGCATCAGATTTGTATGTACATAAAAAGCTTAAATTCTTTTTATTTCTAGCCCTGGTGAAACTTTATGGCAAGTTTAAGTTATTAAAAAAATAAACAAAACACAAAAATAATCCAATTATAATGAGCAGTCTAGTAACATTTTCTTTTTGAACCAGTCGCTGTGGTGTTAGTGGTGAGTGTTATGGACTAACGATTGGAAGGTTGTAGGTTCGAATCCCCGTCAGTCCCTTCAAAACCCAGTGTAGGATTTTTCGGGTCCAACCTGCTCCTAACCAGAGTTGGGCGAGCTATGGGCTCATTGTGAATACGGGGATCACACAGTTGAGTCTCATCCACTTCATGAATGCGTCATTGAGGGCGTTGCTCAAATCGTCTGACCAACACCTCAAGTGTCTGTATCTCTTGGGCCTGATTAACGACAGGATGCATAATTGATAGTGTCACAGCCCTCAAATTTAAAAACATGTATCGATCGTTGATGTTTTGATCATAATTGTTTGTATGTTTTACGGAGGTGAATTTGTGTAGAAATAATATGTAAACCATGGAAAACAGTGTAGACCCGCCCGCCACTTCATAAACCATGTGTCAGACTAGCTTCCTATATATGTATGTCTATTAAGTCATTTACTATGCAGATATTTAGATCTAGTGTTTGGGAGGAGTCCCAGTTAAAAGTCACTGTGTTGACAGATTAGATCTTCATAGTCTACATTGATCTTGTTTGTTTGTTGTTGTTCTAGCCAAGGGCTTCTAGGGGGTGTTTTCCTTTAGGATTCAAAATGTGTAATGCAATGTCGTTTCTTTGGTGCCACCTTGAGTGGCAATGTATCTATGCTTATGATATGTATGTATGGTGCGTCATGTTGTATTGTTTGTGACTGAATAAAATTCGTGTGAATGTATTTGTTCAAAGCTTTCCTTATTTCGGTTAGTGGAAGGGGGTGTTAGAGCTGATCGGTCTGTTTTTTCTGTTTTTCCTGTCTAGATCAAATCCCGGTAGCGGGAGATAGATTTGACAGATAGTAAGCGAAGAGTACAGACATGTCATGTAGTCTCAATCATAGATGGAATTCTACAGATTCATGATTATGATTCTCATCGCCATCATCATCACTGCATTATCAAAATTGCACAAGTTTCTGTGGCCATTGTGGAGGCGTAGAAAAAGGGATGTAAGGGAATTTTTAAAAAAAAGGGTGAACACAAAAAAAAATCTCTGTGAGTGCAATGATCCTGCAAAAAAATATCTTTTTTGCCGTCACGTTTCTTTCTCCATTTAAATGGCCACATAATCTGGAACACATCTTTTTTACAATGCTATGCTCTTGTACGGTTGTGAGGCGTGGACAGTCAACAAGCAAAGCCAGAACAAGATTGAGGCAACCGAGATGTGGTTTGTAAGAAGGATGTTGAGAGTTCCATGGACAGCAAAGAAAACAAACGAGACAGTCTTGATGGAGGCAGACACAAGTAGATCATTCATAAGGAAGATTAGGAAAAGACAGGCAACATTTATAGGCCATTTTATGAGGAAAGGGGAACTGGAACACCTGGTCACAACGGGAAAGCTGAAGGGAAAGAGAGCACCGGGTAGACCCAGGGAGAAGATACTAGACGGACTTGCCGAGTGGCTGGGGACAAGGATGCTTGAGGCAACAAGAGATAGAGACAGATGGAAATCCATAATCGCCAACGCCATGCGGCAAGGCACCTGATGATGACGATGATGATGATGATGATGATGATGATGATGATGATGATGATGATGATGAAAGTCTTGAAATGCATGAAGAAAGAGGGGGGAGGGGTAAGGGGGGGCAGAGAGTGAGTGGCTCATGATATCATCATCATCATCATCATGTGCCTTTCCGCATGGCGTTGGCGATAATGGCCCTCCATACGAACCTGTCTTTTGTCGCTGCATGTATGTCTCTTTCAGTCTTCATCCACTAACCAGATCTGTCCAATATTTATTTTCTGGGTTTACCTGGTGCTCCTTTTCTTCCTCCAGCTTCCATACGAATCTATCCCCCGTCGCTGCAAGTACACCCCCCCCCCACCCTCTCTGTCTTCAGCCACTCTCCAATCCGTCCAATACTTTCTCTCTGGATCTACCTGGTGTTGTTTTCCCCTCCAGCTCTCCTGTTTTGACTAGGTACTCAAATTTCTCTTGCCTCATAAAATTTTCTATAAACGTTGCTTGTCTTTTCCTGAACTTTTTCATTAATAGTTCTTTTTTGTGTTTGCCTCTTTCAAGCCTGTCTCGTTTGTTTTCTTTGCTGTCCATAGAACTCTTGATTTAACATTTTGTCTTAGAAACCAAACCATATTTCAGCTTCCTCAGTCTTGTTCTGCCTTTGCGTGTTGACTGTCCACGCTTCACGCCTGTACACAGGACTTATTCAACACTAAAACCCACACTGCCACAATAATGGAAACATTAAGACGGGCAGCAAACAGACTAGTTTTTTTTTTTAATACTGCCGCTTAGGATTGAACTCGAGACATCAGATCTTGAGTCCACATATCTATCGCAAAAACTAGCCAGCCCGCAATAAATAAATACATAAATAAATAAGTAAATAAACAAATAAATAAATAAGTAAATAAATAAATAAGTAAATAAATAAATAGATAAATAGATAGATAGATAGATAGATAGATAGATAGATAGATAAACAGATAGATAGATAGATAGATAGATAGATAGATAGATAGATTGATAGATAGATAGATAGATAGATAGATAGATAGATAAATACAATAGATAGATAGATAAATAAATCAATCAATCAATCAATCAATAAATGAATAAAATGTGGTCCTTGTGGAAGTCGAACCCAAGAGCCTTCACGTTTTCTGCACACCCGCTGAGCTATAAGCTAATATAACCACGTAACAATATTTTAACAACAACAAAAAAACCAGCGCTAAGCCAAGGCCTACAAAAGCGTCTGAATTCGCTGAACCGCCAATCTGTATTCCTTGCTATTTATATCTATGGCCAGTCACAGTCTATTTTTCCACACCTGACCAAACGGAAACCATATCGCGCACGATATACTCGTGCTTGATGATGCTTTTGATGAAATGCCAACAGGACATAGTTGACTGGTTTGGTGGGGGTGGTGGTGGGGTGTGGGTGGGGGTGAGGGAAAGCCTTATGTGACATGCAGCGGTAACCAGAAAAAAATACGAAAGAAGAATATGAACGCGTATTCAATACAAGACAAGACTGCCGCTTAGGATTGAACTCGAGACATCAGATCTTGAGTCCACATATCTATCGCAAAAACTAGCCAGCCCGCAATAAATAAATACATAAATAAATAAGTAAATAAACAAATAAATAAATAAGTAAATAAATAAATAAGTAAATAAATAAATAGATAAATAGATAGATAGATAGATAGATAGATAGATAAACAGATAGATAGATATATAGATAGATAGATAGATAGATAGATAGATAAATACAATAGATAGATAGATAAATCAATCAATCAATCAATCAATCAATAAATGAATAAAATGTGGTCCTTGTGGAAGTCGAACCCAAGAGCCTTCACGTTTTCTGCACACCCGCTGAGCTATAAGCTAATATAACCACGTAACAATATTTTAACAACAACAAAAAAACCAGCGCTAAGCCAAGGCCTACAAAAGCGTCTGAATTCGCTGAACCGCCAATCTGTATTCCTTGCTATTTATATCTATGGCCAGTCACAGTCTATTTTTCCACACCTGACCAAACGGAAACCATATCGCGCACGATATACTCGTGCTTGATGATGCTTTTGATGAAATGCCAACAGGACATAGTTGACTGGTTTGGTGGGGGTGGTGTGGGGTGTGGGTGGGGGTGAGGGAAAGCCTTATGTGACATGCAGCGGTAACCAGAAAAAAATACGAAAGAAGAATATGAACGCGTATTCAATACAACAAGACAAGACAGGCGAAAATGTTTGGCCAACTAGCCTTCGTCTAGTGTAAGATTATTAACAAACAAACAAACAAACACCAGATACAAAAATTATGAGAAAAAGACTGAAACTTCCCTGCTGCTGTGTCCAATGTGAGAAAAGGAATATACTGCAAGCGGTAGTTGTTGTTTTTTTAATTCTGATTCTGTGCGTGCGGTCTGTCTGTCTGTCTGTGTGTCTGTCTGTCTGTCTGTCTCCATGTCTCTGTCTCTCTCTCTGGCTCTGGCTCTCTGTCTTTCCGTCTCTGTCTCTGTCTGTCTGTCTGTCTCTCTCTCTGTGCCCCCCCCTCTCTGTCCCTCTTTCTATCTGTCTCTGTTTCTCTCTCTCTCTGTCTGTCTGTCTGTCTCTCTCCCTCTCTCTTTCTCTCTCTCTCTTTCTCTCTCTCTTTCTCTCTCTCTGTCTTTCTCTCTCTCTGTCTTTCTCTCTCTGTCTTTCTCTCTCTTTCTCTGTCTCTTTCTCTGTCTCTCTGTCTTTCTCTCTCTCTCTTTCTCTCTCTCTTTCTCTCTCTCTTTCTCTCTCTTTCTCTCTCTCGTTCTCTCTTTCTCTCTTTCTCTCTCTTTCTCTTTCTTTCTCTCTCTCTTTCTCTCTCTCTCTCTCTTTCCTCTCTCTCTCTTTCTTTCTCTCTGCCCCCTCTCTGTCCCCCCTCTCTCTCCCCCTCTCTGTCCCCCCCTCTCTCTCTCTCTGTGCATCTTTTTTTTCTTTCTTTCTTTGTCTCTCTTTCTGTGTTTTTGTGTCTCCTTCGTTGTTGATGACGTTTTTGATGAAATGCGAACAGGATACAGTTGATTGGTTTGGTGGGGGTGGGGGTGGTAGTGGTGTGGTGGTGGTGTGGTGGTGTGGTGGTGGTGTGGTGGTGGGTGGTGGTGTGTGGGTGGTGTGGGATGGTGGTGGGGAAGCCTAATGTGACATGCAGCGGTGGTTTTTCCTTTCTGCTGGAACGTCACGAAGTTTATTATTAATTCTAATTCTGTGCGTGCGTTCTCTGTCTCTCGCTGTCTCTGTCTGTCTCTCTGTCTCTGTTTCTCTGTGTCTCTGTCTGTCTCTGTCTCTGTGTCTCTGTCTGTCTCTGTCTC
Organism: Monoplex corrugatus; assembly: GCA_030674185.1. Taxonomy (NCBI): domain Eukaryota; kingdom Metazoa; phylum Mollusca; class Gastropoda; order Littorinimorpha; family Ranellidae; genus Monoplex; species Monoplex corrugatus. The sequence continues at coordinate 44,555,863 of JAPXFY010000032.1, read as the reverse complement.
TGTGTCTCTGTCTGTCTCTCTGTCTCTGTTTCTCTGTGTCTCTGTCTGTCTCTCTGTCTCTGTTTCTCTGTGTCTCTGTCTCTCTCTCATATCTCTCTGTCTCTGTCTCTTGTCTCTGTCTGTCTGTCTGTCTCTCTCTCTCTCTCTCTGCCTCTCTTTCTCTCTCTCTCTATCTCTCTTTCTCTCTGCCCCCCCCCTCTCTCTGTCTCTGTGTCTCTGTCTATATGTTTGTCTGTTTCTCTCTCTCTCTCTCTCTCTTTGCCTCTTTGTTTTCATTTCTTTGTCTCCCTTTCTGTCTTTCTGTGTCTTTTTTTCTGTCTCTAAGTCTCTGTCTGTCTGTCTCTCTCTCTCTGTGTCTGTCTGCCTGTCTCTCTCTCTCTGTCTCTCTCTGTCTCTCTCTCTCTCTCTCTCTTTCTGTCAGTCTGTTTGTCTGTCTCTGTCTCTGTCTCTCTTCCTGTCTCTGTTTCGATCTCTTTCTGTCTCTGTCTGTGTTTCCCCCCCCCCCTCTCTCTCTCTCTCTCTCTCATCCCACAAGTATTATGCAAAACGTTTTTTGTGACTACAAAACTGATTCGCTCACTGACTCCCATTTCCAAATATTAGAGTCCTGATGGATACATTAATTATAAGAAATTGCACTCATTTTTTTTTTCTGTTCCAGTTTTCTGCATGTCAATATTCATCAAGTCTGAGACAATAAATTTTCCATGATGCTATTAATGATGCCAGACGATAGGAACAGTTATCACGATACTAGTCTAGGAGTTCCAATCTAAACTTTTTGAGACTGTGAGACAGGATCGTACTACACTACGTTTCCTTACATAATAATCATATCCCGGCGTCAACCAGGCCCGAGAGATACAGCTGCCTGCGGTGTAGCCCCTGAAAGTTTGAACAACAGACCTCAACGACGCATTTGTCAAGTGGACGAGACTTGACGGTGTTGGTCCTAGTCTTTCAAAGAAGCCCACAGCACACTCAACTCTGGGTAGGAGCTGGATGGAGCCAACAAATCCCACAATGATTTTGATAAGATCGATGGGACTTCTAAGAAGAATGTTGAGAGTTCCATGGACAGCAAAGAAAAGAAACGAAACAGTCTTGATGGAGGCAGACACAAGTAGATCATTCATAAGGAAGATTAGGAAAAGACAGGCAACATTCATAGGCCATTTTATGAGGAGAGGGGTATTGGATCTCCTGGTCATAACGGGAAAGCTGCAGGGAAAGAGAGCACCGGGTCGACCCAGGGAGAAGATACTAGACGGACTTGCAGAGTGGCTGAAGACAGGGAGGGTGGAGGAGATGCTTGGGGCAACAAGAGATAGAGACAGATGGAAGTCCATGATCGCCAACGCCATGCGGCAAGGCACCTGATGATGATGGGACAAAACCCCTCAATAATGACAATAATAAATAGCTTTTGTATAGCGCTATTCTCAGTTCGACTCACCACGCTCACATACCAACAACATCATTTTTCAATCACCACACACACACACACACACACACACACACACACACACACACACACACACACACACACACACAAACAAACAACACACACAAACAAACCACACACAAACATACACACACACAAACACACACACACAAACACACACACATACACACACACGACACACACACACACACACACACACACACAACACACACACACACAAACAAACACACACAAACACACACACACACACAAACACACACACATATACACACACACAAGCACACAAAAACACACACAAACACACAAACACACACACACAGACACACACACACACACACACACACACACACACACAAAAGGGATGATACTTATGAAAATGCCTGAAGAAACAAATGTGTTTAGAGTTTTCTTTTGAAAGCTTGAAGGGTTGGAACATCTCTTAGACTGGTCGGCAACTCATTCCATGCAGACAACGCGGTGTATCCAAACGAACGGTCTCCTGCAGTCTTTAGATTAAAACCTTGGGGTACTAGACGTTTCTCCTGCGACGAGCGGAGTGTGCGTGACGGCCGATAAGTACACAATCTTTCAGTCGTTAATTCAGCAGACTTAACCACACACACACACGTCGAGTGGATGCCCAGTACAATTAGACTTAAAAGGAGGAGAACCTCGCGCACTGTGTATTAATTTAACCCTTTGACTCCTGTACCCTGTCCACCAGCACCCTGCATTGTCAACCATGCTAGCACTGTGTAGTGAAGCAAAAACTTAACCCTTTGACTTTCTCACCCTGTCCACCAGCATCCTGCACTGTCAACTGTACCAGCAAAACAAAAGAATTTAACCCAGTTGGTGAACACGGTGAGGGGGTCAAAAGGGTTATATAGAACTTCATGTACAAAATGATTTAATGATAAAATGCACCATTAAGTCACACACACAGACACATGCATTCACGCACGCACACACACACACACATGCATGCAGGCACACACACACACACACACACACATATTTGCACCATTCAGTCACACACACACACATAAAAATTATACATGCATGCGCGCACACACACATACACTCACACACACACACACACACACACACACACACACACACACACACACACACACACACACACACACACACACACACACACACACACATTTGCATCATTCAGTCATACACACACATATGCATGCACACACAAACACACTACACACACACACACACACCACACACACACACATACACACATACACACACATACACACACACTTCCACCATTCAGTCACACACACACACCACAACACACACACACACACACACACACAACACACACACATACACACACACACACACACACACACACACACACACACACACACAAACACAAACACACATCACACATAACACACACACACACAAACACACACACAAACACACACACACACTCACACAAAAACACACACACACACACACACACACACACACACACAACACACACACACACACACACACACACAACACAAACACAACACACACACACATACACACACACTACACAAACACACACACAAACACACACACACTACTCACACAAAAACACACACACAGACACACACACACACCACACAAACACACACACACACACCCCAAACACAAACGCCCCCCCCCCCCCCACGCACACACACATTTGCAGTTGGTGACTAAGGTGCAGG
>JAPXFY010000032.1:44542674-44545174 GCA_030674185.1 Monoplex corrugatus | reverse complement strand
TCACAGAACCTGGAACAGTTTTATCATATTGCTACGACGGAGGGGTGGGGCTGAAAGAAAGAAGGAAAACAAAAAAGAAAAAAGAAAGAGAAATGAAAGAAAGAAAGAAAAAGAAAAGAAGAAAGAGAAAAAAGAGTGAATATATGTGTGACAGGGAAAATGACAATTGGGTCAAGGATCATTCGTCGAACAGGCTTGAGTGTACTCTACTCAGCATCCTTCTTGTTGTGTGTGTGTGTGTGTGTGGCGGCGCGCGGTGTGTGTGTGTGTGTGGTGTGTGTGTTGTTAGCATGCAGGTGTGGGTGTGTGTTGTGTGTGTTGGGTACGTGGTGTGCGTATGTGTATGGGTGTATGCGCGTGTTGTGTGTGTACGTGTGTGTGTGGGCGTGTGTGTTGTCTCTGTGTGTGTGTGTGTATGTGTGTGTGTATGTATGTGTGTAAGCGCGCGCGTGTGTGTGTGTGTTGTGTGTGTTTTGTGTATGTGTGTGTGTGTTGTTGTGTGTGTGGTGTGTGTGTGTGTTGTGTGTGTGTATGTGTGTATGTGTGGTTGTGTTGTGTGTGTGTGCGTGTGTCTGTGTGTATATGTGTGTATGTTTATGTGTGTGATGTATATATAATATATTATATATGATGTTTTGTGTGTGTGTGTTTTGTGTGTGCGTGTGTGTGTGTGTGGATGTGTATGTATGTATGTACGTAAGTGTGCGTGGTGTGTGTTGTATGTGCGTGTGTGAGTGTATGTGTACGTGTGTGCATGCATGTGTGTGTGTGTGTGTGTATGTATGTGTTCGTGCGTATGTGTGTGCGTGTAGTATGTGTGTGTATGTATGTGTGCGTGTGTTATGTGTGTGCGTTGGTTGTGTGTGTGTACACACGAAGCTGGTTTAGACACTTACAGTTGTGCACAGCACGCATTGACCTGGTAAGCCGGTTAAAACCTTCTCCACCCTTTGCCCTGCAAGTGGGAGGTTCCCTGGCAGACTCGAACCTCAGACTCTCTGATTGGGGGTCTCGTGTCTTATCCGCTTGACTGCTGCCCCAGTTTATGCATTTTCTTAAGATTTCGAAATGCCGACTGATACAGGAATATTGAATGAATCTGAATTAGAAATTGGGAGAACTGAGAGAGAGAGAGAAACTGAAACTGAAACTGAAAATGGTTTATTGCCATTGACATTTTTGTCCTTGTGGCAAGGAACATAAAACAAAGTCATTACATTTTTCGGCGACGTTTTCTCAAAACAAAGAGACAGAGAGAGAGAGAGAGCGGGAGCGAGAGAGAGACGAGAGAGAGAGAGACAGAGAGACAGACAGACAGACAGAGAGGGAGGGAGGGAAGGAGAAGGAGAGAGAGAGAGAATGAGTGAGTGAGTGAGTGAGTGAGTGAATTAGAGAGAGAGAGAGAGTGCGAGAGGCAGGCAGACAGACAGACAGAGACAAACAGATAGACAGAGACAGAGGGGGAGAGAGAGGGGGAGAGAGAGGGAGAGAGAGAGAGTGATGAGTGACTGAGAGTGCGAGAGACAGGCAGACAGAGACAGGATAGAGACAGAGACAGAGACAGAGAAAGAGGGAGAGAGAGAGAGAGGGAGAGAGACAGACAGATAGACAGAAACAGACAGACAGAGACAGAGAGACACATAAACAGACAAAGAAAAGAGTAAGAGGGAAAGAGAGAGAGAGAGAGAGAGAGAGAAGAGAGAGGGGGAGGGGAGAAAGAGTGAGGGAGACGGGGATGACCAAGGCCAAACAGGAGTTTATGAATGGAAACGATTAAACAAACAAAACAAAAAAAATAAAAAAATAAAAAAAGAGGCGGGAAGGGAATGGCTGTTGGAGCAATGAGAGACACCCCTCCCCCCCCCCACACACACACATCCAACCCCCTTCACCATAACCCCCCTCCCCCTCGTGACAGGGACATCCATCATGTGGACAGTAGATCGTGCTCCGTTCAGCGGTCATCAACACTGGCCCTTAAGCTCTTTACAGGATGACGGAAGATATCGCTAGCCTGTACCAGGCCCTAGACATAGATAGGCACAGATATCAGATTTCAAGCCTACACCAGCTTGTTTTTGTTTGTTTGTTTGTTTGCTTTGTTTTTTGTTGTTGTTGTTTGTTACTGCTTTTTTGGAGAAGAAGATTGATGGAGCATATACACGAATGCTGCGTGCAGCCCTGAACAAATCCTGGAGAGAGCATCCAACTAACAAAAGAGTTATATGGTAAGATCCCACCAATTAGTACATCAATACGTCAACAAAGACTGCGCTTCGCGGACACTTGCTGGAACAGCAAAGAAGAACTGGTGGGGGATGTTCTACTATGGAGACCCAGCCATGGCAAACAAAGACCAGGCGTCCAAAGAAGACCTTCATCGACCAACTGATGGATGATACGGGCTGTCAGTATGATGAACTACCTACTGCAATGTCTGACAGAGAAGGACGTTCGTGTCATGGATAGCCGAGCAAGCTCGACATGATGATGATGATGA
>JAPXFY010000032.1:44532674-44535174 GCA_030674185.1 Monoplex corrugatus | reverse complement strand
TGTATGGAGTACAGAGAACTCAAGATGTTAGGTGAGCTGACCACTATGTTGTTGTACAGAGTACAGAGAACTCAAGATGTTAGGTGAGCTGACCACTATGTTGTTGTACAGAGTACAGAGAACTCAAAATGTTAGGCCAGCTGATCACACTTCACTATGTTATCGCACAATCCGCATCTTTAGTGGGCGTAAATGCCGGGTGTGTTCATCTTTCCTTAAAGGCATCCAATGACATGACATGACTGGAATCTTTAACGCGCATAGTTGATACTCTCCACCCTTTACCAACACAAAAAACACAGCTACAGTGTATCCACAACCACAAAATATAATAACATATCAATAGATCTTAACACAAATCACCAACGAAACACAGCCACACCGGACAGCTAAACGTCAAACATCTTATCGTTCCGCAGACTGCCAGAGTCGTGTGAGTGAGTCTGTGTGTGTATCAGACCATTCCTACACGTCTAAGCACCCGCGATTTTTTGCTCTAGCTGGTTCCATTACTAAACAAAATAAGACCTGCTGATCAACTGGGTCCCCCCAGTGCTAGAAAAAGGCAGGCTTTGGTCGATAGTAATGACTAAATCTTTGAGCCTGGTACTGAATGGTGGTGCGGTATACGTAACAATGGAAAGCAGCCGTAAGGCCTTCCTTGGACAGGGCCGGACTATGGGCCAGTCACTAGTGGTGTATTGATTGATTGTTTTGGTGGTCAGATTTTGTTCCACGCGCGCCCTCGCTGTGTGGTGCTACCTAAGCGGCCAGTCGTGAGATTTCTTGCACAGAGAGGGAGAGGAAAGTAGACAGAGAGGAGAGAGAGAGAGAGAGAGAGAGAGAGAGAGAGAGAGAGAGAGAGAGAGAGAGAGAGAGAGAGAGAAAAGAAAGGAGAAAGGAGACAGACAGACAGACAGACAGAAACAGAGACAGACAGACGGACAGAGACAAAAACAGACAGACTGACAGCCAGCCAGACAGCCAGACCCGAGACAGAGAAGAGAGACAGAAGACAGACAGACAGAGACAGAGGACAGAAGAGCAGACAGACAGAGAGACAGAGACAAGGAAGAAGAGAATATATAGGCAGAGACTAAGAGAAAGACAGAGATAGTCATAGATGTAAACAGAAGAGAGAGGAGACAGACAGAAGACAGACAAGACAACAGACAGACAGATCAGGACAGACAGACAGACACAAGGAGAAGATCAGAAGAGAGACAGAGAACAGAGGAGACAGATCGAAGACAGAAGAGACAAGGAGAGAGAAAGAATAAATATATATATACATGAATATAGATAAAGTAAAGACATAATAGTACAGATACGTAAACAAGAGAAAGGGGAAAGACAGATAGACAGACAGAGTAGACAGACAGCAGAAGAAAGGGGGGGAGAAGACGAGAGAGAGAACAGACAGAAGAAGACAGACAGACAGACAGACAGATAAAAAGGCAGAGACTAAGAGAAAGACAGAGATGGTCACAGACAGACGTAAACAGAGAGAGAGAGAGAGGAGAGAGAGAGAGGAGAAGAAACAGAGACAGAGACAGAGATAGACAGAACAGACAGAGACAAACAGAGCAAAAAGACGAGAGAAACAGAAAGACAGAGACAGAGAGAGACAGAGACAGGTAGAGATACAAGGAGAGACCACGTCAGGCCACACACACGACAATGCACACAATGTTTTACATGTGATATATGTACCATTCTCAATGGGCATAGACGGGGTCACAATAGTCAAGTGGGTAAGACTTCAAACTTCCAACGGGAAGGTCAGGGGTTCGATCCTGCCTGGGTGCCTCCCGCTTGGTGAGTAACAGGCAGAAATCTTCTGATATTCCAAGTCAGCTTGTGTGCACACCTGTTGGTGCCTGAACTCCCTCGCCCATCACCCTCCTTTTTGTTGTTTGTTTGTTTTTGTTTGTTTGTTGTTGTTTGTTTGTTGTTGTTGTTTGTTTGTTTTTGTGTTGTTGTTGTTTGTTTGTTGTTTGTTGTGTTTGTTTTTGTTTATGTGTTGTTTGTTGTTTGTTTGTTTGTTGTTTGTTTGGTTGTTGGTTGTTTGTTGTTTGTTTGTTTGTTGTTTGTTTGTTGTTGTTTGTTTGTTTGTTTATTGTTTGTTTCTTTCTTTGTTTGTTGTTGATTGTTTTTTGTTGTTTGTTTTATTTGTTTGTTTGTTTGTTTCTGTTGTTTGTTTGTTTGTGTTTTGTTGGTTGGCTGGTTGTTTGTTTGTTTGTTGTTTTGTTTGTGTATTACGCACTCAGAACATCATCTACTATGTACGTTTTAAATCCTACAAAAGTCATGTCAGAGCTAAGAGGGTTTCAGAAACTTGAAAAAGAAAAAAAAACCACCCTGTATGAACACCCACCGAAGACAAAGTCTGCAGACTGTGTAGCAACTTAATGCCTGCACAATGTGGCAAACCGTGTGCGTGCGTGCACGCAGCCGAGAAGCAAATACATTTGGAACGCTTTGAAACAAATGGTTCAAA
>JAPXFY010000032.1:44520174-44522674 GCA_030674185.1 Monoplex corrugatus | reverse complement strand
AACCAGGCCCGAGAGATACAGAGGCCTGCGGTGTTGGTCAGAAGATTTAAGCAACACAGAGGGTATATTTTTTTCCAGGACAACATTGTGTGTCAAATCTGCCAATACCTACCCTTCCCCTCCCCCATCCTATGCATATGCATGTTAAGTATCAGATACGCACTTTCAAGATCCTGTAAGTCATGTCAGTGTCTGATGGCTTATATTAACACAAAGACACCCAGTATGCACACTTGCCAAAGGCGAAATATACAGACTGTGCAGCAACATACCGCATGCACAGTTTGCGCAGTTGAGCTAAAAATAACACGCATACACGCATACACGCACGTTAGAGAAATCGTAACGCTTAAAGTGAAATGAAACAGGAAAAATCAAGTTATCAATATGTCGCTTTGATTTAAAACCTGTCTCTCTTTCTATAGCGCATCCCGTGATCATATTCTGGATCTTTTTCATCACATGGCACCTGTGACGTTAGTGCATATGGAATTCATTCCGAGCGTAGAGACGTCATCAGGAGAAACTGAAATTGAAACTGAAACTGAAGCGAGAACGCATGAAATAAAATGAAATGAATACATGGAAAGTTATCAGTTGTCGTTCCGTTTCAAGATTCTTTCTTCCTGTTCTATATATATGTATATATATATATATAATTTTTTTGTATCGAAGGTGTCTTTCATTTTGTCTTTCATCATCATGATGTGCCTGCTGCATGGCGTTGGCGATCATGGCCCTCCATATGAATCTATCCCTTGTCACTGTCAGTACATTCTCCACCCTCTCTATCCTCAGCCACCCTGCAAATCCGTCCAATGTTTTTCTCTCTGAGTCTACCTGGTGCTCTCTTTCCCTCCAGCTTTCCTACTGTGACCAGGTGCTCTAATTGTTTTCCTTAAAAAATATATAAATGTTGCTTTCTTTTCTTAATCTTCTTTTTTTTTTTTTTGATGTCCTTGTTTCTGCCTCCTTCAAATCTTCTTTGCTGTCCATGAAACTTTCAACATTCTTCTTAGAAACCACATTTCAGTTGCCTCAATTTTGTTCTGACTTTGGGTGGTGACTGTCCACGCCTCACAACCGTACAACAGTATTTTGTCTATATGATGATTTAAACATCCCTCTTCTTCACCCCCTCCACCCCCACTTTTTTCAACTCCAACTTATGCAAGGCTCTTGGATCAGAATTCCCACGCCACATCTTCATACCCACTATGATTTTGACTGGGCTGAAAGGGATTCGAACCCACAACTTTCCAGTCGGTCATCCGCTGAGCTAACCCCCACACCATGGCGATTGACTGATTGATTTGGTTAAATTTTTACGCTGACACCCACCCCAGGGGATATAGCCGACGGTGATAACCATCCCAGGGAAGTGGGGAAAGTGGACCTGTCTAATTCTATACCGACACCATCAGAACAACAATGATGTTAAGATGGAACAGTGAGAAGGCCAGTTTTAATGGGGGACTTATCTAATCCTATACTGACACCACCAGAACAACAATGATGTTAAGATGGGACAATGAGAAGCCAGTTTTAATGGGGGATTTATCTAATCGTATACTGACACCACCAGAACAACAATAATGTTAAGATGGGACAGAGAGAAAGCCAGTTTTAATGGGGGGGGGGGGGGGATTTATTTAATCCTATACCGACACCACCAGAACAACAATGATGTTAAGATGGGACAGTGAGAAGGACAGTTTTAATGGGGGGGGGGGGTTATCTAATCCTATACTGACACCACCAGAACAACGACGTTAAGATGGGACAGTGAGAAGGCCAGATTTAATAGGGGATTTATCTAATCCTATACTGACACCACCAGAACAACAATGATGTTAAGATGGGGCAGTGAGAAGGCCAGTTTTAATGGGGGGGGGGATTTATCTAATCCTATACTGACACCACCAGAACAACGATGATATTAAGATGGGGCAGTGAGAAGGCCAGTTTTAATGGGGGGACTTACTTAATCCTATACTGACACCACCAGAACAGCAATGATGTTAAGTTGGGACGGTGAGAAGGCCAGTTTTAATGGGGAGATTTATCTAATCCTATACCGACACCACCAGAACAACGATGATGTTAAGATAGGACAGTGAGAAGACCAGTTTTAATGGGGTGACTTATCTAATCCTATACCGACACCACCAGAACAACAATGATGTTAAGATGGGACAGTGAGAAGGCCAGTTTTAATGGAGGGACTTATCTAATCCTATACCGACACCACCAGAACAACAATGATGTTAAGATGGGCACGGTGAGAAAGCCAGTTTTAATTTAGCACGACCAGGGATTCGAACCCACAACCAATAGCATGTGAATCTGACGACCATGACTGATGGTGCCACGCCGTTCTTATACACCGAAGGTCAGTCAGTAAATATGTCTTTGTGCCGGAGGCGTTACTTGTCACTGTGGGGTTTTATGCTGAAAAGTGTTACAGCTGGCGCCGCGAGTGCCTTTGCTAGTCCTGGAA
>JAPXFY010000032.1:44507674-44512674 GCA_030674185.1 Monoplex corrugatus | reverse complement strand
CTCCCTTGTCACTGTGGGATTTTTACCGTACACTGAATTTCGCTTGCTGCACATTATCATTATTAATATTATTATTATTATATTACTTATATATATATAATTATTAATTATCATTATTATTATTATTCATTGCTATTATAATTATCATTATTATAATTATCATTATTATTATCATTGCTATTATAATTATTATTATTATTATTATCATTGCTATTATTATTATTATCATTGCTATTATATTTATCATTATTATTATTATTATTATTATTATCATTGCTATTATTATTATTATCATTGCTATTATATTTATCATTATTATTATTATTATTATCATTGCTATTATTATTATTATCATTGCTATTATTATTATTATCATTGCTATTATTATTATTATCATTGCTATTATTATTATTATCATTGCTATTATATTTATCATTATTATTATCATTATTATCATTATTACTATTATTATTATTATCATTGCTATTATTATTATTATCATTGCTATTATTATTATTATCATTGCTATTATTATTATTATCATTGCTATTATATTTATCATTATTATTATTATTATTATCATTGCTATTATTATTATTATTATCATTGCTATTATTATTATTATCATTGCTATTATTATTATTATCATTGCTATTATTATTATTATCATTGCTATTATATTTATCATTATTATTATCATTATTATCATTATTACTATTATTATTATTATCATTGCTATTATATTTATCATTATTATTATTATTATTATTATTATTATTATCATTGCTATTATTATTATTATCATTGCTATTATTATTATTATTATTATTATCATTGCTATTATAATTATCATTATTATTATTATTATTATTGTAGTAGTTATCATTATTATTATTATTACTATTATAATTATCATTATCATTATTATTACTAGTATTATTATCATTATTATCATCGTTGTTGTTGTTGTTATTGTTATCATTATTATTGTTATTATTATTATTGTTATTATTGTTGTTGCTGTTGTTGTCATCATCATTATTATTGTTATTGTTGTTGTATTACTATTATTATCATTGTTTTTGTTATTATCATTATTTTGTCACAGTGGATTTACTATGTAACAATCGGGCTGCTTTTCCCCTTTGAGAACGCGACGCCGCAGGGCAGCGCCACCCAGTTCTCTTTCTGACCTAGACATTAGAAAGGCAAGAAAGTGAACTGGCCTTCACAAAGGGAAGGGACCTGCGAAATCAATTTTATCTCTCCAATGTCATATACCAGTGCAGCCGGACGAAAGCCCTGCTCTTCATGATTTTCAACTGCAGTGGGATCTTCAGCGTGTGCAGGCCAGAAAGCACACGGATTTGATTTTTCTTTCGTCCCCTTGCATATTTTTTTCGTCCCCTTGCATAACTTTTTTTCATTTCTTGCATAACTTTTTTTCGTCTCTTGCATAACTTTTTTTCGTCTCTTGCATAACTTTTTTTCGTCCCTTTGCATAAGTTTTTTCGTCCCTTGCATAACTTTTTTCGTCCCTTGCATAACTTTTTTCGTCCCTTGCATAACTTTTTTCGTCCCCTTGCATAACTTTTTTCGTCCCTTGCATAACTTTTTCCGTCCCCTTGCATAAGTTTTTTCGTCTCCTAGCATAAGTTTTTTTTCGTCTCCTAGCATAAGTTTTTTCGTCTCCTAGCATAAGTTTTTTTTCGTCTCCTAGCATAAGTTTTTTTCGTCCCCTTGCATAAGTTTTTCCGTCCCCTTGCATAAGTTTTTCCGTCCCCTTGCATAAGTTTTTTTCGTCCCCTTGCATAAGTTTTTTTCGTCTCCTAGCATAAGTTTTTTTCGTCTCCTAGCATAAGTTTTTCCGTCCCCTTGCATAAGTTTTTTTCGTCTCCTAGCATAAGTTTTTCCGTCCCCTTGCATAAGTTTTTTTCGTCCCCTTGCATAAGTTTTTTTCGTCCCCTTGCATAAGTTTTTACGTCCCCTTGCATTAAGGTTTTACGTCCCCTTGCATAAGTTTTTTTCGTCTCCCTTGCATAAGGTTTTACGTCCCCTTGCATAAGTTTTTACGTCCCCTTGCATAAGGTTTTACGTCCCCTTGCATAAGTTTTTTCGTCTCCCTTGCATAAGTTTTTACGTCCCTTTGCATAAGGTTTTACGTCCCCTTGCATAAGTTTTTTTCGTCTCCCTTGCATAAGTTTTTACGTCTCCTTGCATAAGTTTTTTTCGTCTCCCTTGCATAAGTTTTTTCGTCCCTTTGCATAAATTTTTTTCGTCCCCTTGCATAAATTTTTTCGTCCCTTTGCATAAATTTTTTCGTCCCCTTGCATAATATTTTTCGTCCCCTTGCATAACTTTTTTTTAGTCCCCTTGCATAACTTTTTTTTAGTCCCCTTGCATAACTTTTTTTTAGTCCCCTTGCATAAGTTTTCGTTTGTCAGTGTTCTTCTACAAGGGTTTATGGTTTAGGGAAATAGCTATATCATTTTGACTTTTTACTATGGCAGCTAGAGCTAATGCAAACACCCTGTCTAAGGATGTAAATTTATACAAACTTACCTACCTTGTCAGAGGAAGTGGTGCTTTGCCTGTGTCGTCGTTCTTTATCCCACCTTAAGCCTTTGGGTCTCTAACCCTTTTCACCAGCATCCTGCATTGTCAACCATGCTAGCAAAGCAGAAATTTAACCCTTTGACTCCCTCACCCTGTCCACCAGCTTCCTGCATTGTCAACCATGCTAACAAAGCAGAAATTTAACCCTTTGACTCCCACACCTTGTCCACCAGCATCCTGCATTGTCAACCATGCTAGCAAAGCAGAAACTTAACCCTTTGACTCCCACACCCTGTCCACCAGCATCCTGCATTGTTTACATGCTAGTAAAGCAGAAATTTAACCCTTTGACTCCCACACCCTGTCCACCAGCATCCTGCATTGTCAACCATGCTAGCAAAGCAAAAACGTAACCCGTTGACTCCCACACCCTGTCCACCAGCATCCTGCATTGTCAACCATGCCAGCAAAGCAAAAACGTAACCCTTTGATTCCCACACCATTTCTACCAGCATCCTGCATTGTCAACCATGCTAGCAAAGCAAAAACTTAACCCTTTGACTTCCTCACCCTTTCCACCAGCATCCTGCATTGTCGACCATGCTAGCAAAGCAGAAATTTAACGCTCTGACACCCGCACCCTGTCCACCAGCATCCTGCATTGTCAACCATGCTAGCAAAGCAAAAACGTAACCCTTTGACTCCCTCATCCAATCCACCAACTTCCTGCTTTGACTCCTCACCCAATCCACCACTTTCCTGTAGGAAGCTGGTGGATTGGGTGAGGGAGTCAAAGGGTTAAATTTATGCAGTTGGTGGACAATGTGCGGGAGTCAAAAAGTTAAAGACAGTCATACTTCGTCTTCGGGGAAACAGCTAGGTCTGCGTCACGATACTGGTCAGTAATTGGCACATCCAAGAACATAGTTGTAATCACTCATAGTGAGTCATTTTTTTGTTTTGTTTCGTTCCTGTTTATTCTTTTCTGTTTTAACCTTTATTTTTTATCTATCTTATGTTTCACAACAAACGGACATCTAACACACAATATGGCACCTAAAAATGACCACCAAAAAAAAAAAATTATGTACTTATGAAAACACAATGCTGACATGTGAACTCCGTATAGCACACAGAATATACATAATGATATTTTATACACTGGAAGTTTTTAAAATGAACACCAAGATTTCAGCACATGTCAACATTTCCCCTATGAACCCGTTCCACAAATCAAATCCCTTTGCTGAACGATAATTAAGCATCAACGAATAATGTGGTAACAGAAATGATATCAATTAATGCGCATAAGATTAGTATTGTTCACATAGAAACAACCTATAACTTACAACAACAACAAAAACAACAAAAAACCCGCATAGTGTTTTGTTATAATTAGTTGATAGTTTTGTTATATTTTGTTGACAATTTTTTGTCATATTCTGTCGATGTTTTATTTTCCTAGATGTTGACATGTTTTTATACATATAAGACAATTATTTTTATTTTTACATAGAAACAACCTATAACTCACACACAAAAAATCATAGTGTATCATAGTTTTGTTATATTTTTGTTAATAGTTTTGCTATATTCTGTCGATATTTTATCTTCCTGGATGTTGACATAATTTTATACATATAAGAGCATAGTATATGTTCATTTATAGGGAAACAATGTATAGTTTACTATATTTGTTCAATTTTGTATATAAATTCTATATTAAATTTCATATTCTCGATAGTTTTATAGTTTATATTTGTTGATAGTTTGTTACATTTTGATAGTTTTTTATATTTTGTTTATATTTGTTATTTCAGATTGATAGTTTTGGTCATATTCTGTGATATTTATCTCATGAATGTTGACATACATACCCCTTAATGAAGGAGCCTTGGCCTATAACATGAATCAACTCACTGAAGTCACAAGTCACTCCATTAACCACAAAAACACACACAGATGCACAAAAGCACAAAGAACTCCTCCGTTTCACACAAGCAAGGCCCAGTCGTCACCACTATCACAAAATGTTTCTCTCCCCATTCACAAACAGAGCGACGAGTCCCTCTCGGTGCCAGAGGAGCGTGACTCGTTCTGAACGTAAATCTACCCCTAGCTTCCTTTCGGTGCTTTTCAGGTCGGTGTTTGTGTGTGTGCGGGGTGGGGAGTGGGGATGTGGGGTAGGGGTGGGGGAGTAAGTGTGTGTGTGTTTGAGTGTGTGTGTTTGTGTGTGTGTGGGGTGGAGGTAGAAGTGTGAGTGTGTGTGTGTGTGCGTGTAAGTGGTACTATCTATCTATCTATCTATCTATCTGTTTACCTATCTATCTATCCATCTATCTGTCTATCTATCTATCTATCTATCTATCTATCTATCTATCTCTCACTCTCTCTCTCTCTCTCTCTCTCTCTCTCTCTCTCGTGTACGTGTGCGTGTATGTGTG
>JAPXFY010000032.1:44490174-44497674 GCA_030674185.1 Monoplex corrugatus | reverse complement strand
ACAGACAGACAGAAAGAAAGAAAGAAAGACAGACAGACAGACAGAAAGAAAAAAGACAGACAAGCAGACAGACAGACAGACAGAAAGAAAGAAAGACAAAAAGACAGACAGACAGACAGACAGAAAGAAAGACAGACAGACAGACATAAAGAAAGAAAGAATCGAAGAAGAAAGAAAAAATATGAACAGAAAGAAAAACGAAAGAAAGAACCAAAGAAACAACTAAAGATTGAAAAAAAAAAAAGAAAAGAAAGAAGGAAGAAAAGAAAGAAAGGAAAGAAAAGAAAGAAAGAAAAGATCAGAACTAAAACCGTTATAGGAAATCCAAAACAAGTGTGATGCCCGCGTTCAAGCAAACAGGAAAAAACAAAACAAAACAAACAAAAATCACGAAAATAGAATCAGAACGCATATTTAATACAACCAGACAAGACAAGCGCAAATTTTCGGCCAACTGGCCTTTGTCAAGTGTAAACATAAGATCACAAACGAATAAACACCAAATATAAAAATTATGAATAAACATTAAATACACACACACACACACACACACACACACACACACACACACACACAACATACACGCACGCACACATACACGCACGCACACACACACACATGTATGTATGTGTATATATATATATATATATATACACACATATGTATGTATACATATAGATAGATAGATAGATAGATAGATAGATAATAGATAGATAGATAGATAGATAGATAGATAGATAGATAGATAGATATAGATAGATAGATAGATAGATAGATAGACACACAGACTCATTACTGGAAATAACAACAACAAATTAGCATATATGAACAATACGAACAACAACAACGACATCTACAACAACAACATCGATAACAACAGCGTCAATAACAAAAACGTTAACAACAACAACAACAACAACACTGATAACAAAAACAGCAGCAAACAGTAACAACAATAAGAACAACAATACAAACAACAACAAAAAACAACAGCAGGAACAACAATGACAACATCAACAACAGCAACAACCACAGCAACAGCAATAATAACAGTATCATCATCAACAACAACAACAGGAACAACAACAGGAACAACAACAACAAGAAGAACAACAGCAATAACCACATTATTATTATTATCATCATCATCAACAACAACAACAACAACAACAACAACAGCAGCAACAAAAACAATAACAACAATATCATTGTCAACAATAACAACAACAATAACAACAACAGCAATAACTGCAATAAAACAGTATCATCATCAACAATAATAACAACAGCAACAAAAAACAACAGCAATAACAACAGCAGCACCATCAACAATAACAACAACAACAACGACGACGACAGCAACAATAACAACAATAACAACAACAGCATCAACAATAACAACAGTATCATCATCAACAACAATAAAAACAACATCAACAAAAAAACAACAGCAATAACAACAGCAGCACCATCAACAATAACAACAACAACAACGACGACAGCAACAACAACAACAACAATAACAACATCATCAACAATAACACTAACACCAACACCAACACCACCAACAACAACAAAGCTTAACTTAAATTCAGACGGCAAAGGCCAATGTAAAACCCAGAACAAACAACACCCTATCAGACAGATCGATAAACAGACAGAAGATCCGCCTTCAGCACGTTTCGTGTTGACAAAGACACGGTACCACACCACCTCCCACTTGAAATCATGACCAGACTTTCCGTGGTAGAGGGCAATCACGCCCACGAGTCATGATCGATAGATTTGTGTCATGATTGATAGATTTGTGTCGTGATCGATAGATCTGTGTCGTGATCGATAGATTTGTGTCGTGATTGATAAATTGGTGTCATAATCGATAGGTCGGTGTCAACATTGACAGCTTGGTGTCATGATCGATAGATTTGTGTCGTGATCGATAGCTTGGTGTCATAATCGATAGCTTGGTGTCATGATCGATAACTTGGTGTCGTCATCGATAGATCTGTGTCGTGATCGATAGTTTAGTGATTTGGAATCATCTTTATCAACAAGGTTTATACGATAACACATTCTTGAAGAGCCTTGTTATTTGAGGTGATTCGAGCACTGTGATGACAAAGCAGAACTTACTTTAACCAACAAAGGGCCAACGTAAAACCCAGAACAAACAACACCCTATCAGACAGATCGATAAACAGACAGAAGATCCGCCTTCAGCACGTTTTGTGTTGACAAAGACACGATACTACAAGGAGGGCAAGGAGACAGTTAGGACAGGTATCATAGGACCTTGATAGGGGACCACGTTTGGACCTGATATGGGTCTTCACTGGTGCCCGATAGGGGGAGCCACTTGGCCCAGATACCAGGCTCCCTCCACTTGGACCTTGATAGCCCCCCCCCCCCCCCCCGTCCCGCAACACACGCACACTTGAAATCGTGACTAGACTTTCCATGGTGGCAGGCAATCACGCACACGAGTCATGATCGATAGCTTGGTGTCTTGATTTATAGATTTGTGTCATGATCAATAGATTTGTGTTGTGATTGATCTGTGTCATGACCGATAGCTTGGTGTCATGATCGGTATGGTGATGTCATGATCGATAGATTTGTGTCATGATCGATAGATTTGTGTCGTGATCAATAGCTTGGTGTCATGATCGATTGATAGATTTGTGCCTTGATCGATAGATTCGTGTTGTGATTGATCTGTATTCTGATCGATAGCTTGGTGTTATGATGGATAAGTTGATGTCATGATCGATAGATTGGTGTCATGATCAATACATTTATATCATAATCGATGGATTAGTATCGTGATTGATAGCTTGGTGTCATAATCGATAAATTTGTGTTGTGGTCGACAGACCTGTGTCATGATTAATAGATCTGTGTCATGATTAATAGATCTGTGTCATGTTCGATAGATTTGTGTTGTGATCGATAGCTTGATATCATGATCGATAGATTTGTATTGTGATCGATATCTTGGTATCATGATCAATAGCATGATATCATGTTCGATAGATCTGTGTCGTGATCGATAGCTAGGTGTCATGATCAATGGATCTGTGCCATGATCGACAGCTCTGTGTCGTGATCGATAGTTTGGTGATTTGGAACCGTCTTTACCGACCGGGTTTATACAATAACACACACTTGTACAGCCTTGTTATTTGAGGTGATTCGAGCACTGTGATGACAAAGCAGAACTTACTTTAACCAACAAAGGGCCAACGTAAAACCCAGAACAAACAACACCCCATCACACAGATCGATAAACAGACAGAAGATCCGCCTTCAGCACGTTTTGTGTTGACAAAGACACGATACTACAAGGAGGGCAAGGAGACAGTTAGGACAGGTATCATAGGACCTTGATAGGGGACCACGTTTGGACCTGATATGGGTCTTCACTGATGCCCGATAGGGGGAGCCACTTGGCCAGATACAAGGCTCCCTCAACTTGGGTCTTGATAGCCACACCCCCCCCCCCCACAACACGCACACACACACACACACACACACACACACACACACACACACACACACACACATATACACACACACACACACACACTTGAAATCGTGATTAGACTCTGTGTGGTGGCAGGCAATCACATCCACGAGTCATGATCGATAGCTTGGTGTCTTGATCGATGGATCTGTGTCATGATCGATAGATTTGTGTTGTGATCGATAGATTTATGTTGTGATCGATAGATTTATGTCGTGATCGATAGCTTGGTGTCATGATTGATAGATTTGTGTTGTGATCGATAGATTTGTATTGTGATTGATCTGTGTCATGGTTGATAGATTTGTGTTATGATTGATAGCTCGGTGTCGTGATCGATAGATTTGTGTTGTGGTCAAAAGATTGGTGTCATGATCCAAAGATCTATGTCGTGATCGATAGATTTGTGTTGTGATCGATAGATCTGAGTAGTGATCGTTAGATTTGTGTCGTGATCGATAGATTTGTGTCGTGATCGTTAGATTTGTGTTGTGATCGATAGATTTGTGTTGTGATCATTAGATTTGTGTTGTGATCGATACATCTGAGTCGTGATCGATAGATTTGTGTCGTGATCGTTAGATTTGTGTCGTGATCATTAGATTTGTGTCGTGATCGTTAATTTGTGTCGTGATCGTTAGATTTGTGTCGTGATCGATAGATTTGTGTCGTGATTCGTTAGATTTGTGTTGTGATCGATAGATTTGTGTTGTGATCATTAGATTTGTGTTGTGATCGATAGATCTGAGTCGTGATCGATAGATTTGTGTCGTGATCGTTAGATTTGTGTCGTGATCATTAGATTTGTGTCGTGATCGTTAATTTGTGTCGTGATCGTTAGATTTGTGTCGTGAAAGATAGATTTGTGTCGTGATCGATAGATTTGTGTCGTGATCGATAGATTTGTGTCGTGATCGTTAGATTTGTGTCGTGATCGTTAGATTTGTGTCGTGATCGATAGATTTGTGTCGTGATCGATAGATTTGTGTCGTGATCGATAGATTTGCGTCGTGATCGATAGCTTGGTGTCATGATCGATAGCTTGGTGTCATGATCTATAGCTTGGTGTCATGATCGATAACTTGGTGTCGTTATCAATAGATCTGTGTCGTGATCGATAGTTTAGTGATTTGGAGCCGTCTTTCCCAACCGGGTTTATACAATAACACATACTTGTAGAGCCTTGTTATTTGAGGTGATTCGAGCACTGTGATTACAAAGCAGAACTTTCTTTAACCAACAAAGGGCCAACGTAAAACCCAGAACAAACAACACCCCATCACACAGATCGATAAACAGACAGAAGATCCGCCTTCAGCACGTTTTGTGTTGACAAAGACACGATACTACAAGGAGGGCAAGGAGACAGTTAGGACAGGTATCACAGGACCTTGATAGGGGACCACGTTTGGACCTGATATGGGTCTTCACTGGTGCCCGATAGGGGGAGCCACTTGGCCCAGATACCAGGCTCTCTCCACCTGGGTCTTGATAGCCCCCCTCCCCCCCCCCCCACACACACACCCACTTGAAATCATGACTAGATTCTGTTGTGGTGGGCAAACACGCACTCGAGTCATGATCGATAGCTTGGTGTCTTGATTTATATATTTGTGTCATGATCAATAGATTTGTGTTGTGATTGATCTGTGTCATAACCGACAGCTTGGTGTCATGATCGATAGATCTGTGCAGTGATCGATAGATTCGTGTTGTGATTGATCTGTATCATGATCGATAGCTTGGTGTTATGATCGATATGTTGATGTAATGATCGATAGATTGGTGTCATGATCGATAGATTTATATCACAATCGATAGATTAGTATCGTGATTGATAGCTAAGTGTCATGATCGATAATTTTGTGTTGTGGTCGATAGACCTGTGTCATGATTGATAGATCTGTGTCATGATTGATAGATCTGTGTCATGTTCGATAGATTTGTGTTGTGATCGATAGCTTGATATCATGATCGATAGATTTGTATTGTGATCGATATCTTAGTATCATGATCAATAGCATGATATCGTGTTCGATAGATCTGTGTCGTGATCGACAGCTCCGTGTCGTGATCGATAGTTTGGTGATTTGGAACCATCTCTGTCAACCGGGCTTACACGATAACATGTTCTTGGAGAGCCCTGTTATTTGAGGTGATTCGAGCACTGTGATGACAAAGCAGAACTTACTTTAACCAACAAAGGGCCAACGTAAAAACCCAGAACAAACACCACCCCATCACACAGATCGATAAACAGACAGAAGATCCGCCTTCAGCACGTTTCGTGTTGACAAAGACACGATACTACAAGGAGGGCAAGGAGACAGTTAGGACAGGTATCATAGGACCTTGATAGGGGACCACGTTTGGACCTGATATGGGTCTTCACTGGTGCCCGATAGGGGGAGCCACTTGGTCCAGATACAAGGCTCCCTCCACTTGGACCTTGATAGCCCATCTCCCCCCCCCCTCCCCGACACACACACTTGAAATCGTGACTAGACTTTCCGTGGTGGCTGATAATCACGACAACGAGTCATGATCGATAGTTTGGTGTCGTGATCGATAGATTTATGTCATGATCGATAGTTTGGTGTCGTGATCGATAGATTTGTGTTGTGATTGATAGATTTGTGTTGTGATTGATCTGTGTCATGGTTGATAGATTTGTGTTATGATTGATAGCCTGGCATCGTGATCAATAGATTTGTGTTGTGGTCAAAAGATTGGCGTCATGATCGAAAGATCTGTGTCATGATTGACAAGTTTGTGTTGTGATCGATATATTTGTGTCTTGATCGATAACTTGGTGTCATGATCGATATATTTGTGTTATGATCGATCACTTGGTGTCCTGATCGATAGATTGGTGTCATGATTGATAGATTTGTGACGTCATGATCGATAGCTTGGTGTAATGATCGATAGATTTGTGACGTCATGGTCGATAGCTTGGTGTAATGATCGATAGATTTGTAACGTCGTGATCGATAGCGTGGTGTCATGATCGATAGCTTGGTGTCATGATCGATAGCTTGGTGTCATGATCGATAGCTTGGTGTCATGATCGATAGATCTTTGATATGATCGATAGCTTGGTGTCATGATCGATAGATCTTTGATATGATCGATAGCTTGGTGTCATGATCGATAGCTTGCGTCATGATCGATAGATCATTGTTGTGATCGATAGATCTGAGTCGTGATCGATAGATTTGTGTCATGATCGTTAGATTTGTGTCGTGATCGATAGATTTGTGTCGTGATCAATACATTTGTGTCTTGATCGATAGCTTGGTGTCATGATCGATAGATTGGTGTTATGATCGATCACTTGGTGTCATGATCGATAGATTGGTGTTATGATCGATAGATTGGTGTAATGATCGATAGATTGGTGTTATGATCGATAACTTGGTGTCATGATCGATAGATTGGTGTAATGATCGATATATTTGTGACGTCATGATCGATAGATTGGTGTAGTGATCGATAGATTTGTGACGTCGTGATCGATAGCGTGGTGTCATGATCGATAGCGTGGTGTCATGATCGATAGCGTGGTGTCATGATCGATAGATCTTTGATATGATCGATAGCTTTGTGTCGTGATCGATAGCTTGGTGTCATGATCGATAGCGTGGTGTCATGATCGATAGCTTGGTGTCATGATCGATAGATTGGTGTCATGATCGATAGCTTGGTGTCATGATCGATAGCGTGGTGTCATGATCGATAGCTTGGTGTCATGATCGATAGATTGGTGTCATGATCGATAGCTTGGTGTCATGATCGATAGCTTGGTGTCATGATCGATAGCTTGGTGTCATGATCGATAGATTGGTGTCATGATCGATAGATTGGTGTCATGATCGATAGCTTGGTGTCATGATCGATAGCTTGGTGTCATGATCGATAGCTTGGTGTCATGATCGATAGATTGGTGTCATGATCGATAGATTGGTGTCATGATC
>JAPXFY010000032.1:44465174-44467674 GCA_030674185.1 Monoplex corrugatus | reverse complement strand
CACACACACTCACATACATTCCCTCTCTCATTCACACACACACACACACACACACACACACACACACACACACACACACACACACTACACACACACATTCTCTTACCAATACACACTCTCTCTCTCTCAAACACACACACACACACACACACCACCACCCCACTCCCACCCCACACACCTGATCCTGTTTCCAAAAAAATCTACATAGAGATAGATCACTTGTCATGAGGCAAGCCCTATACAATTCAGAGCAATATCAACACAGCAGACGGAGAGCGGATGCCTGTAAGTAGTGACAGCACATTTGTCAAAACAGCTGGCTCACGTCGAAACAAATGTAGGTTAAATGAAAACACAAAATCCAAAACAAGTGTCACTGCCCGCGTTCAAGCAAACAGGAACCAGAAAAAATAACACGAAAGAAGAATACGAACGCGTATTTAATACAACAAGACAAGACAAGGTTGAGGCAGCCGAGATGTGGTTTCTAAGAAGAATGTTGAGGGTTCCATGGACAGCAAAGAAAAACAAACGAGACAGTCTTGATGGAGGCAGACACAAGTAGATCACTCATAAGGAAGATTAGGAAAAGACAGGCAACGTTTATAGGCCATTTTATGAGGAAGGGGGATTTGGAGCACCTGGTCACAACGGGAAAAGTTGGAGGGAAAGAGAGCACCGGGTAGACCCAGGGCGAAAATGCTGTACGGACTTGCAGAATGGCTGGAGACGGGGAGGGTGGGGGAGATGCTACAGGCAACGAGAGATAGAGGCAGATGAAGTCCATGATCGCCAACGCCATGCGGCAGGGTACCTGATGATGATGATGAAGACAAGACAGACGCAAATTTTCGGCCAACTGGCCTTTGTCAAGCGTAAGATTACAAACAAACAAACACCAGACACAAAAAAAATTGAGAAAAAGACCGAAACTTCCCTGCTGCTGTGTCCAATGTGAGAAAAGGAATCTTCTTTCGTGTTTTTTTTTTTCTGGTTCCTAAGTGACACACTTAGTCACCAGCGCTACAGTGGTTAGTGCAACGGACTACCGACTGGAAGGTTTGTGGGTTCGAATCCCCCATCCGCCCAGGCAAAATCATTGCTGGATTTTCCCTACACCTAACTAGCTCCTACGCAGAGTTAAGCGTGCTATGGGACGTATTTGAAAAAAAAATTGTAAAAACACATTCGAGTCTCGTTCGCTTTACGGATGCATCATTGAGGGTGTTGTTGAAACTTCCTGAATAACACCGCAAGGTGTCTGTATCTCTCGAACCTGGTTGACAGCAGGGTGAATTATTACAGTAAATGTAGAGTACAGACCAGTCATGCAGTCTCAATTCAGAATGGAACTAAATCATTTCTATCATCATCAAAATCATCATCATCATCATCATCATCACCATCATAATCATCACCATCATTATCCTCATCATTGCATTATAGTGAAATAGTATCCTTCCCCGTAAATCGCAAGTCCACAAAGAAGAGGAAGACGAGAAAAAAACGTGTGCATTACTTGATAAGTACAAATACTTCATACACAAACACGCTCACAACAGAGAGAGAGAGGAGAGAGAGAGAGAGAGAGAGAGAGAGAGAGAGAGAGAGAGAAAGAGACAGACAGACAGACAAACAGACAGACAGACAGCCAGAGACAGACAGAGAGAGAGAGAAACATAGAAACAGAGAATAGAGAAAGAAACAGAGAGAAGACAGAGAGAAGACAGAGAGAGAGAGAGAGACAGAGCAAAAGAAACAAAGAGAACGAAACGCACAGAGAGAGACAGATAGAGACAGAGAGACAGAGAAAAACATAAAGAAATAGAGAGAGAGATAGAGAGAGAGAAACAGAGAAAAACAGAGAGAAGGAGAGAGAGAGAGAGAGAGAGAGAGAGAGAGAGAGAGAGAGAGAGATAGAGAGACATAAAGAAACAGACAGAGGGGGGGGGGGAGACAGAGAGATAGAGAGAGATAGAGAGAGAGAGAAACAGAGAAAAAACGCACACAGAGAGCGACAGACAGACAGAGGCAGAGAGAGACATAGAGAAAGAAACAGAGACAGGACAGAGAACGAGAGAGAGAGACAAACAGACAAACAGACAAACAGACAGACAGAGGGAGGGAGAGTTTAGACTACAGACTTAAAAACAACTGATCCAAAACAAGTGCGACTGCCCGCGCCCAAGCAAACAGGAACCAGAAGAACAAGCAAACCGAAGTGAACGCGTATTCAACACAACAAGACAAGACAAGCGCAAATTTTCGGACAAAGGCAGCGCGAATGCACGGTCACAAACAGACCACAAACAACACCAAACGACGGATAATAAGAAGAGGACTAAAACCTTCCCTGCCGCCTCGTCCAGCGGATAAAAAGGGACCAAAATGTAATAATATAGCAAGGGGGATGGGTGGGGGTTGGCGTGCTGGTATATTTATCTCCCCTACCTCATGGTCCCTTTTTACCCGCTGGACGAGGCGGCAGGAAAGTTTTTAG
>JAPXFY010000032.1:44431919-44436919 GCA_030674185.1 Monoplex corrugatus | reverse complement strand
TGAAACAGATCTGCAGCAATAAAGCCGACTTTGAAAACGAGTCACAGAAGATGTCCAGCTTCTTTGCAGCGCGTCAGTACCCCCAGGAGATAGTGCAGAATGCACTTCAGCGTGCACAGTCTATGACACGGGAGGATGTCCTTGTGCCAACTACACAAACCAAGAAAGAGGACCGTGTAGTCGCAGTCATCCCATTCCATCCCCACAACATTCCTGTGTGCCACATCCTGAAGAAGAACTTCAACATCATCCAGCAGGACAGGGAGTTAACAAACATATTTCCCAAACCATCACTGATCGCCTTCAAAAGGGACAAAAACCTCAAAGATCTGTTTGTGAGATCCAAATTAAAAGCAAAACAAGTGCCAAATTACCCTAAACCTCCACGATGTAAACCCTGTGAAGACACGAAGTGCAAAACCTGTCCTTCCATCAACACTTCCATTTCAGTCTCTGGACCATCAGGCAGCTTCAACATCAAATCAAGCTTCAACATCAAATCAAGCTTCAACTGCAAATCAACCAATATAGTTTACATCCTGTCATGCTCAGTGTACTCCAAACTGGGTGAGACATACCGCTCATAGGGTGGCCGTTTTGTGGAACATTTAAGATCCAAGAAACTGAACTACAACAATCCAATAGGCCAACACTTCAATAGCCCTCAACACAGCTACGTCCATGCACAAATTTCAGCAACGAAAACAAACGAGACAGTCTTGATGGAGACAGACACAAGTAGATCACTCATAAGGAAGATTAGGAAAAGACAAGCAACATTTATAGGCCATTTTATGAGGAAGGGGGATTTGGAGCACCTGGTCACAACTGGAAAGCTGGAGGGAAAGAGAGCACCAGGTAGACCCAGGGAGAGAATGCTGGACGGACTTGCAGAATGGCTGGGGATGAAGAGGGTGGGGGAGATGCTGGGGGCAACGAGAGATAGAGATGGTTGGAAGTCCATGGTCGCCAACGCCATGCGGCAGGGCACCTGATGATGATGATGATAGCAAAACACCAGAGACCGACAATACAGGAAATACATGGAGAAGTGCATCATCCACCGACTGGGAACAGTCCAATCGGCGGGCCTGAACACTCGAACTGCCGACACGTAGCGGTGCCTGGGCTCTCTCCTTGTCCTACTAATCCCTACTGTTTCCCCCTCTTCTCCCCCACCCCACCCCCAGCAGTACTGCTCTGTCATTTTTATTTTCCACGTCACTTTCATTTACCACTTTTCATTCACTTGATAAAGAGCCTGGGGCTCGAAACGTTGTGCTTATAATCCTCCAAAGGATCTTTCACAAACAAGCAACTTTTCAATGTGTTATGTTTTAGTGATAAAACTAGTTATAGTTTTTCTAACTGGTTGACAAGTTTTTCACCTCAGTTTACCTCCCTTATCAAAGGGTTATTGTTCTTTGAAACTGTTTATAAGCTCTTAAGCTCTTTAAAACTCCGTCTGTTAATTTTCAATAAAGCATGAATTGGATTCCATCCACATTAACAGTTTATATTCAACTGATTTCCTGCGCTTTTCTGCTAGTGTGTTGAAGGTGTACACAAATGGATTCAGAGCAGAGTTTAAGGGAAGCACGAATACAGCCAATGCCACATTCATCTCTCCAGGAATGGGAATGCCAGCCAATGCCAAAAATCCACACAGTCCAATGGGAAACCAGCACATGAAATCCGTTACAGCCACAGTGATCAACCGCCGTGCTATGGTCATGTCTCGTGATGTTTTGGTCGTGTTGGTTGTCAGTGCATTCTTCTGTATTGACCAGTAGATAAAAGCTTGGCCAGCTGAGATCAGCACAAACAGAATGAAATTAAAGACGATCAAAACACCAAAGGAATAAAACCTCCCTTTAAAAGTTTTGCGAGTGACTGGGAGTGGAATACAGATACTTGTCTGACTGTAGAACTCCCAGTGTGACGTCACTGGCAGTAACGGGACCAAGGCAACAAGCCAACCAATCAACCAAGTCAGCAAACAAGCCACTGCTGCTGATGTTCTCTCAAATCGCCAGGTGCTGAATGGAAAGTGAAGGACAATGAAACGATCCAGCGTGATGAGCCAGATGGTCAGAGCTGATACTTCACTGGACAGCAGAGACAGAAAACCAGCCACTTTACAGGCCATACTGCTTGTCCATGTGTCATCATAATAAAGATATCTACCACGGAACAGTTCATCAGCCACACCAATAATAGCAATGTACACACCCATCAGAAAATCAGCCATAGTCAGGTTGGTGACAAACACACTGTAGCCATTTGAAGAAGTTTTTCGCTGTGCACACAAACGTACAACAATACAGAAGATATTACCAGTCACTGACACACAGCTGATCAGCCAGAGAAACCCTCGGTACATTGCTGATTGAAGTAAATCTTCACATGATGAAATTTCGTCTTCGGGGGAATAACAATATGTATCATCAAAGTTATGTGGTAGTATTTCATCACAGCACAGCTTATAGTTCAGTGTCGAAATGACATGGAGATGGAACAGATTTTTGAATATGTCAGGTGGAAATGTTTTCACAGGACTACCTTCCAAAAACAGTGACGTTAACTTTGGTGTAAACTGAAAACCACTAGTGCTGACAGTACTGATAGTAGTAAACGTTAAATTCAGTTTCTGCAATTTCAAGAACTTAGATATGACTTTGGTGTCAAACACTTTCATTGTGGTATATGACAGATCTATTGCTGTGAGTTCACTTTGCTGAATATCAGACAAAGGATCAGAACAGAGTGAAGTGATAGGATTGTTGGACAGGGACAGTGTCTGTAGATTTTCTAAACCAACAAAATATGATACATTGACATGTTGTAGTTCGTTGCCACTGAGATCAAGGAACCGTAAGTTGTGTAGCTTCATGTTGGACAAGACAATCAAAGAACAGTGGGCAAGAATCAAATGAATAAGATAGGTATGATTACTCACGTCGGCCAGATTCATTCCTGTGCCTGTGGCATCCAAGTAGCGGAGCTGTGGGAAGAGATGAGCAGAGAAAGGCTGATGACACAGAAATGTGTAACCTTGACACAGACAGCCCACAGGACAGGTCACATCGCATGACAATTCATCATCATACAATGGACAGTGAGGCCAGCCATCACACAGGTGGTCAACATGTAGACATGTTATGGACGTTCGGCACCGAAAGAACCCTGGACAGGTCAGTTCATTACATCCCACTTCGTCTTCATGACCCATACAGTCGTGCATTCCATTGCATCGCGTGTAAACAGGCAAGCAGTCATTGAACTTACCAGGACAGTGATAGTGGCTGTTTGGACAGGACTCATTGGACTTCATTGGAGTTGAAATGAAAACGTTGATACCATCGAAATCAATGCGAACAGGAGACGGAAAAACTGGTGACCCGAAAATGTCCTTGTGTCTGTAGTCATCACAATTCAACTCGTCTGATTCGTCCTGACAATGGAATACTTGGTCACAGACAACGTCATAGGACACACACTGACCGTTAGTACAGGTAAACATGCTGACACACGGAGGATGTTTACAGAAGGACTCATCACTCTTATCCTGACATTCTTGTACGAAATCACATACGAGGGTGTACGACAGCGTGGTGACGTCATCCTCACAGGTGAATAAAGGGACAAATGTGACGCGATCAACTGTTGAATCAAACCCACCATGCATGTGCAACAAGTGATCAGAAAAAGCACAAGGTGATGCACGACCTTGACCACACACGCCAAACTGCTGTGAACCACACAGCAGAAATGTGTGAGTCACGTGACCGTCAGGACACGTCATCAGAGACTGGTGTGTGTGCAAAGGAAAAGAGGTCCTGGTCAACGTTATTGCTTGTTCAGGACGGTGGGTCTGATTTATCCTGAATTCACATATCAGGGAATTGGCCTCAGTAGGCCAGTCACAGGCCATCCTCAAGAACTGACCACCAGTTCTAAAGATACATCGTTTCTCTTCTGTGTGTTGGTAAGTTCGTTTATCTTTAAACTGAACAGAATGGTAAAGGACGGTCCTGTCTTCACTAACGACGTTCTTTCTGTACATGTTGGGAAGAGAACGTCACCAGTGCTCAAGCCAAGTAAAGCAATGTGAGGGATATACTTATATCGGTCCGTTAAATTCTCAACCATTCCATACCAATCCTCCTCACATTTGGGCATGCTCAACATGCCTCCCACAGACTCGCAGTAAGCTTTAGCTTGAGCGCTATCGTCTTTTCCACTTTTCAGAGCTTTGAAAGGGAAAAATTTGTAGCAACGGTTACATAAAGCCACCAAACCCTGACAACCAGGACTGCTGAAGGGACAGTGTTCTGTTTCATCCTGTCCATCTTCACACTCTGTCTTCAGGTTACAGTCCAGGTGATGCTGAAAGCTGGAATAATGATCGACGGAACAGTTGAACGAGCCACTGGGTAACTTTTGAGGTGTTTGACTTTCAGGGTGAAAGGAAAAGAACAGTTTGAAACACGGTACGTCCAGGCACAGGCTGTTTTTGTATTGAAGAGTGAGTCTTGAGGTGTGAAACACACTGTCATACGTTTCTTGCTTTTCATCGTCCCACACCAAGATTTGAGATTTGTTACTATTGTCGTGAGTATACAGTTTGACATGTACATATAGATTGTACTCCGTTTTTCTCAGACTGATCATAACAGCATGTCCACCTGGGACTGAGATGCGTCTCGTCATGACAAAGGCGTCCACGATGGACTGCGCACCGTAATTCCCTTTTGGTGTGATGAACCCTGACGACAGTGATGTCTTGACCAACAGCAGGTTGTGAGATATAGAATGGTTTCCTGAAAGCAAACAAGCACCCTAACCTACATACCAACCATCAAACCGTCCCATAAACCACACGAAAATTCAAACCACACACTTACCGACCAAACACGAGAGAGAGAGAGAGAGAGAGAGAGAGAGAGAGACAGAGAGGAGAGAGAGAGGACAGAGAGAGAGAGAGACAGAGACAAAGA
>JAPXFY010000032.1:44421878-44429319 GCA_030674185.1 Monoplex corrugatus | reverse complement strand
AACGCATATACACGTTTCCAAAGGATATATTGAAAACTATCCTGTCCTTCACTTTTGAAAAATTAGATAAAAAAAACTGTAATCATTATCATTTTTGACACCCATGTTCATCAGCCACAACGTTTGATATTGATGCGTCCTATATTGATCTAATACGAAACCACTCAACGTTTTCTCTTTTATCCTGAGAATTTTTTGAAATTTTTATTCTATTTTATGACAGTCTATGACAAAGTTCACAGTCTGTTGACGTTTTTATTTCATATCGTACATTGATCCTACAAACAAACTCAACGACCTTTGAACGCCTATCTTTTGTTATGGTGAACTTGTAAACTTGTTACAAAGTCTATGGACTAACAGTACAGTTCTTTGGACTTCTGACAGAAGTGTCATATTTACTGTTCTTTGGACTTCTGACAGAAGTGTCATGTTTACAGTTCTATGGACTTCTGACAGAAGTGTCATGTTTACAGTTCTATGGACTACTGACAGAAGTGTCATGTTTACAGTTCTTTGGACTTCTGACAGAAGTGTCATGTTTACAGTTCTATGGACTACTGACAGAAGTGTCATGTTTACAGTTCTATGGACTACTGACAGAAGTGTCATGTTTACAGTTCTATGGACTACTGACAGAAGTGTCATGTTTACAGTTCTATGGACTACTGACAGAAGTGTCATGTTTACAGTTCTATGGACTACTGACAGAAGTGTCATGTTTACAGTTCTATGGATTACTGACAGAAGTGTCATGTTTACAGTTCTATGGACTACTGACAGAAGTGTCATGTTTACAGTTCTATGGACTACTGACAGAAGTGTCATGTTTACAGTTCTATGGACTACTGACAGAAGTGTCATGTTTACAGTTCTATGGACTACTGACAGAAGTGTCATGTTTACAGTTCTATGGACTACTGACAGAAGTGTCATGTTTACAGTTCTATGGACTACTGACAGAAGTGTCATGTTTACAGTTCTATGGACTACTGACAGAAGTGTTATGTTTACAGTTCTATGGACTACTGACAGAAGTGTCATGTTTACAGTTCTATGGATTACTGACAGAAGTGTCATGTTTACAGTTCTATGGACTACTGACAGAAGTGTTATGTTAGAGTTTTATGGATTACTGACAGAAGTGTCATGTTTACAGTTCTATGGACTACTGACAGAAGTGTCATGTTTACAGTTCTATGGACTGACAGAAGTGTCATGTTTACAGTTCTATGGACTACTGACAGAAGTGTCATGTTTACAGTTCTATGGACTGACAGAAGTGTCATGTTTACAGTTCTATGGACTACTGACAGAAGTGTCATGTTTACAGTTCTATAGACTGACAGAAGTGTCATGTTTACAGTTCTATGGACTACTGCCAGAAGTGTCATGCTTACAGTTCTATGGACTACAGACAGAAGTGTTATGTTTACAGTTCTATGGACTACTGACAGAAGTGTCATGTTTACAGTTC
This sequence comes from Monoplex corrugatus, assembly GCA_030674185.1. NCBI lineage: Eukaryota > Metazoa > Mollusca > Gastropoda > Littorinimorpha > Ranellidae > Monoplex > Monoplex corrugatus. The sequence continues at coordinate 44,427,842 of JAPXFY010000032.1, read as the reverse complement.
TATGGATTACTGACAGAAGTGTCATGTTTACAGTTCTATGGACTACTGACAGAAGTGTCATGTTTACAGTTCTATGGACTACTGACAGAAGTGTCATGTTTACAGTTCTATGGACTACTGACAGAAGTGTCATGTTTACAGTTCTATGGACTGACAGAAGTGTCATGTTTACAGTTCTATGGACTACCGACAGAAGTGTCATGTTTACAGTTCTGTGGACTACTGACAGAAGTGTCATGTTTACAGTTCTATGAACTTCTGACAGAAGTGTCATGTTTACAGTTCTTTGGACTTCTGACAGAAGTATCATGTTTACAGTTCTATGGACTTCTGACAGAATTGTTATGTATAGAGGTGTTTTTGTTTTGTTTGTTTGTGTGTGTGTGCGCATGTGTGTGTGCGCATATGTGTGTGTGTGTGTGTGTGTGTGTGTGTGTGTGTGTGTGTGTGTGTGTGTTTTGGGGGGACTTGTGACAGACGTGTCATTGTTATAGTTTTTTGGAGTAGTGGTCGAAGTTTCATCTTTGTGTGTGCATGCGCGCGCGCGCGCACGCGCGCGGTGTGTGTGTGTGTGTGTGTGTGTGTGTGTGTGTGTGTGTGTGTGTGTGTGTGTGTGTGTGTGTGTGTGTGTGTGTGTGTGTGTGTGAGTGTGGACTGGAGACGTAGACTCACACATTAGACACATGTATATGTCCACTGCAGTCTTGACACACAGCAAGCATCAGAAGAAGCAAGAACGAATACAGTACTTTCTGGTCCTGTCCCACTCCCAATGATGCTGGTAGTGTGAGCTATTTGTACGTACATGTGACCCGCTCTGACTAAAGGTACAATAAGTCGGGTGAGGCCTTCTGCTGCTGTGGGCTGAAAACTCTGAACAGGGACAATAAGTCGATTTTGAGTTTTCTGCATTTTCATGCTTATAACCACTTTTACACCATGTCCTAACACAATAAAGTCAAATTCAATCCATAAGTATAATTGTTTTGTGTTTTAATGTTTTCTTCTCCTTTCAAATATTCACAAGTTTCGGAACATTTTAGTGATTAAAGTACGCTTTTCTTAAATTTATTTGTCTTTTTGTTGTTTTGGATGGATGGACAATTAAGTAAACAAGGAAAGTATGGAATTTCAGCTCATTTGGTTGATATTTAATGCTTGTTGCTAAGGAGTTTCTGACAATACCTTTTCAATTCAGGCCTATTCTCTTCAACAGTTTTTCTCAAAATGGCTGACTTGACCCCTCTCATGTTTGAAAGCCCATAACATTTTTGTTTTTGTAGCCTGAAACTCAACTTTAGTACCATTTGAAAGCTGATATTCTAAACTTTATAGTGATACCAAAACCTAAAAATGCCGAAACTGAGACTTATTGTGCCTTTTGTGAGAATGGGTCACAAATTCATGCAGTGGTTAAGAACTTACAGCTGCCGTGTGGTACTCCTGTGTGTTTACGTTTATCAACTTCAGGACAAGACAGGTCATAGAAAAGGGCAAACACGAACAAGTATAGCATCTGAAGGCCCAGTTCCATGGTCCGCTCTTCACCATAGCGCTACCTATTTCTTTTGAGGTATTTTGCCGAATTTACGTTCAGGCGACGTAGAATTGAACCCATGAGGATTTTGCCGATTTTACGCTCGGGCGACGTAGAACTGAACCCATTAGGCATGTTGCCGATTTTACGCTCGGGCGACGTAGAACTGAACCCATTAGGCATTTTGCCGATTTTACGCTCGGGCGACGTAGAACTGAACCCATTAGGCATTTTGCCGATTTTACGCTCGGGCGACGTAGAACTGAATCCATAAAGCACTTTGCTGAGTTTACGCTCAGGCGACGTAGAATTGAACCCATGAGGCACTTCGCCGAATTTACGCTCAGGCGACATAAAACTTAACCCATGGGGCATTTCGCCGAATTTACGCTCAGGCGACGTAAAACTGAACCCATGAGGCACTTTGCCGAATTTACGCTCAGGCGACGTAAAACTGAACCCATGGGGCACTTCGCCGAATTTACGCTCAGGGCGATGTAGAACTGAACCCAGGACCAGTGGAGACAGGACCTGTGGGGAAACGTGAAGGAAGCCAGGCTTGGGGCTTCCAGGGCTGCTGAGGACAGAGTTCCTTACCGTCCATCACCTGTTGCCAAGAACATCAGTCTGGTGGATGTCATGGACAAACTGAATGTGCTTGGAACGGGAATGGCGTGTGTGTGTAAATGGTAGGAAAGCTGAGTTTGGAGTCAAGAGTTTGTTCGAGAGGGATTCATCGCACTCTGACAATTCCATATGTGCTCCATCCAAATCTGCCAAGAATTATCTGGCAGACTCCCTAAGCCTGCGCAAAACCCGATGCGTTGGCAAGGTTTTGAAATTGGGGAGGAGGGGGGAGGGACTTTTGAAACAGTAAGCTGACAGCACCACCAGAATGATGGAAACATTAAGATGGGCAGCCAACAGACCAGTTTTTAATGTTGCAGGCTAGCGAACAGACCAGTTTTTAATGTTGCAGGCTGGGATTGAACTCGAGATATCAGATGTTGAGTCCACGGCTCTATCAATAGAACCAACCAGCTGGCGTAAAAATGAGCCACCTTAGAATCGAACCCACAAGCACTAGGTGAGCAGTGTGACGCTTTAACCAAATACGCCAACAGGGACACACTGTGGTAAGCTGAACGCTGTGCAAAAAGAAACAACCAACCAACCAAACAAACAACAACAACAACAACAAAGGATGTCATTGACATGAAAGTACAACTTGGTGCATTCCAGGGAGAGATCCAAGGACTGAAACAAGAAGTCTGTGAATAGAGAGAAGAATGAACGGGAATGGACGGTTGTTTCACTTTTAAAAGAGTCAGTGCATAAAAATAATAGTAGCAATAGTAATAATAATAATGATAATAATAATGATAACAATAACAACAATAATAATAATAATAATAACAATGATGATGATGATGATGATGATGATGATATAACAATAGTGATTCCACTTATGTAGCCCAAATAGTCCATCTCAGAGAATGTTCGCAGCACTTTACAAAAAGAAAATTAAAAAAATAAATAAATGTTGAAATAAATTAATAAACAAATAAATAAATAAATAAATAAGTGAATAAATGAATAAAAAATAAATAAATAAATAAAAGAAAAAAGAAGAAAAGAAACACGTAGACACATCTGAAATACAAGACCTAGAAAAGCAACAGGTAATAATTTATGAATTTTGGAGATATTTCTGAAAAATAAGTGTTATGAGGTGCATTTTGAAAGTAAGCAGACAGCTACTGACAACATTACAGCATCAGTATAACTCCATATGCTCAACCCAACAAACGCCCTGCAATAAAGCAAAACAGAGAAGATATCATATGCTTGAACAAAAAGTTAAAGCATTGAGAGTATAGAGTTTCCACCTAACTTCTAGAATCGTTGCTTTACAGAAAATACCTTTCTCTTGTGGCTTCAAACTCCCATAGTTCCAAAAGAAGTCACTGTGGGATTTGTCTGCCCTGGTTGGCTGCTATACAGAGTTGAGCGTGATGTAGACCTAATGGAGAGACTGGAACCATACAGGATTTAGAATGGTGATTCATTTTCCCGATTATCACAACAGGTGTCTGTATCTCTCGTGCCTGGTCAACACCAGGATATGTTTGTGATAGTAGATTTATCAGCGTAGAGTGCAGCCCTGTAACGAAGTTTCACTCCTAGATGGAACACTATAGCATCATGATCATCATCCCCATTATCAGAAAAAAGATCAATCAGTCATCATCATCAGGTGCCCTGCCGCATGGCGTTGGCGATCATGGACTTCCATCTGTCTCTGTCCCTCGTTGCACCTAGCATCTCCCCCACCCTCCTCGTCCCCAGCCACTCTGCAAGTCCGTCCAGCATTCTCTCCCTGGGTCTACCTGGTGCTCTCTTTCCCTCCAGCTTTCCCGTTGTGACCAGGTGCTCCAAATCCCCCTTCCTCATAAAATGGCCTATAAATGTTGCCTGTCTTTTCCTAATCTTCCTTATGAGTGATCTACTTGTGTGTGCCTCCATCAAGACTGTCTCGTTTGTTTTCTTTGCTGTCTCAACATTCTTCTTAGAAACCACATCTCGGCTGCCTCAATCTTGTTCTTCATCAACATCATCATGATTGCATTGCAAAAAATAATAGTAATGATAATGAATAAAATGAAAAAAAATTTAAAAACTGTGCCAGCTTCTGTGGCCATTGATAATAGCGTAGAAAATGGGACAAAAAATAAAAAAAAAGGTGAGCACAAAGGTAACCTCCGTAAGTGCGATGATCCTAAAAAAATAATGAAAAAAGACATCAAAGCAAGAATTGCCCAAGCCAAAAAGAAATGGTCCATTTCACTAACATTTGGAAAGACAGATATTTAGGAAATGAGCTCAAACTTAAAATACTGCCAACACTAATTTGGCCTGTTGTGTTATATGGAAATGAAAGATGGACTCTTAAAGCTGCACATGAAAGCAGAATCAAAAGTGCAGAGATGTGGTTCTACAGAAGACTCCTAAGAATAAACTGGACTGAAAGATGAACAAACCAAAGCATTATGGAAGAACTGAACAAACAACCTGAACTTTTAGGCCTGGTTAGGAAAAGGACATGGAATACTTTGGACATGCTATGAGACATCAGAGCTGCCATGTAATGAAGACTGTGGCCCAGGGTAAAATGGAAGGCAATAGACGATAAGGAAGACCGCCGACTTCCTATGTAGAGAACATAGCCAAGTGGACGAAGTTACCGAAAGATCAAATCTAGAGGACTGTAGACAGAAGGCGATGGAGACAGCTGATGGGGCATGCATCAGCGGCTACCATCGAGAATGATGTCGCCGACAGGTAAACAGGTGGTGGCAATTTGGCATATTGGGGAATGACCAATGCCAAGGACACAGTCCGTGGTCATCACTCTACCCGAGAAAGGCAACCTACATCTATCGCATCATTAATCTTATCAACCACCCCAGCAAAGTCGAGTTCAAAATGCTACTCAACAGGTTAAAGCCACAAGCAGAAAATCTCGCTACTAAAGAACAAGCAGGTTTCAGAGCAACGAAAAGCACCACTGAACACATCTTCAGCTTCAGAATACTGTGTGAGAAGTACTTTCAACATCAACAGAACCTCTATCATGTCATCATAGACTTTAAAAAGGCGTTCGATGGCAAGCAGCCTCATGGGCCATCATGAGCTAATACAATACCAATACCAACCTGATCAGATTGATTGTAAACACGTATGACAAGGCTACAAGCGCAGTTTTTATCAACGGCAGCATTGGTGACTGATTCCAAACGATAGCTGGAGTATGGCACGGATGTTTATTTTCACTCACACTTTTCAACGTCTTCCTTGAGCAAATTATGTTTGACGCACTGGATGATCATGCAGAAACAGTTACTTCTGGAGCAGAACTATTACCAACTCACAGTTTGCCGAAGACACTGATGGTTTCGCTGGAGATAAGAGGAATGAGCCAGCCTGGTGCCATATCTCAACGACAATTGAACAGCCTGTTCGAATGAAGATCAGCATTAGAAAATCATGCAGAAACAGTTAGTTTTGGCGTTGATCAAATACAGCATCACAGTTTGCCGAAGACACCGATGGTTTCGCTTGAGATAAGAGGAATGGGCCAACCTGGTGCCATATCTCAACGACAGTTCAACAGCCTGTTGGAATAGAGATCATTGCCTGGTGGACCAAGCTGATGCACATCAAATCCAGGGGCATCGGCACAGACATCAGAGTCAGACAATGCACCACTTAGAGTACCTGAGGGATCTGTCACAGATGACAGTTCTAAACCTGAAGTGCTATAAGTTTCAGTTTCAGTTTCTCAAGGTGACGTCTCCACGCTTGGAATATAATTCCATATGCACTAACGTCACAGATGCCATGTGATGGAGAAGATCCAGAATGAT
>JAPXFY010000032.1:44414378-44416878 GCA_030674185.1 Monoplex corrugatus | reverse complement strand
AGGCACCTGATGATGATGATGGCTTCTGTGTACTACTGTGTATATTACTCTCTGTCTGTCTGTCTGTCTGTCTCTGTCTCTGTCTCTGTTTCTCTCTCTCCCTCAGTGTGCGTGTGTGTGTGCATGTATGTGTTTGTATGAGCGTCTGTGTATGTCTGCATATGTGCTTGTGTGTATGTGATTGTATCTGTGTTTGTGTCTGTCTGTTCGTCTGTTCGTCTGTTCGTCTGTGTTTGTGTGTGTGTATGTGTGTGTGTGTGTGTGTGTGTGTGTGTGTGTGTGTGTCTGTCTGTACAAAATACAAATACGAATCATGTAAAAAAAATATTTAGATACATGAGCACATGACCATATTTTGTTCATTCTGAAAATGAGACATAAACAAGTGGCTGAAAAGTATTAGACCAAAGTTGTTACATATACAAAAGAGCACGACTATTATTACAAAATGTTAACTGAAAACGAAACTAGATTTGAACGTTGTCACAAATAGAAGGCAAAATCAAACACAGACATCACATGGAACAAAGATATTTAGAAAAATCAAAAGGCTAAAGGCGATGAAACTTATGTGGTTTCAACCAAGCAACATAACTCTTGAGAGTCACGGCGTTATCTCCCATGTAGAATTTCTCAAATCTAGCTGAATGGATAGCGCAAACTGTGTTGGATTTGAGAAATTCTACATGGGAGATAACTCCGCGACTCTCAAGAGTTATGTTGCTTAGTTAATATTTAAAATTCTCCCTGCTTTCCTCTTATTTCCTTTATGTGGTTTCTAATAATTTTAATACAATGTATACGTATACCAATGTGACCAAGCTAAAACAGCTTTCAAGACAACGAAAAACGTTCTTACCAACAAATGCCATCAGTTGACGTCAGGAAGAGAGTTCTACGGTGTAACGTAGAACCAATACTGTTTACTGTTGTATGGATACAAAGCACGGACAATCAACACCCAAAGTCGGAACAAGATTGAGGCAGCTGAAATGTTGTTTCTAAGAAGACTGTTAAGAGTTCCATGGGCAGCAAGCAAAGAAAACAAACGAGACAGTCTTGAAAGAAGCAAACGCAAAAAGACCATTAATAAAGAAGATTAGAAAAAGACAAGCAACCTTTTTGGGACAATTCATGAGACAAGAGAAATTTGAGCACCTAGTCACAACAAGAAAGCTGGAGGGAAAAAGCACCAGGTAGACCCAGGAAGAAAGCAATAGATAGTTCCGCAGAGCGGATGAAGACAGAAAGGGTAGGAGATATATTTGCAGCAACAAAAGATAAACAGGTATGAAGGAGCATGACCTCCAAAGCCATGCGGCAAGGCACATGATAACAGTGATACTCCCAACAAATGTTGTTTTTAACAAAATTGACATCAGAAGTGATAATGACTGTCCCTTGTATAAAAAAAATGAACAGTAAATTTGCAACCCATGTTTCGGAGATATAAAATGATTCGAAACTACTGGAAACAACTCCAAACAATTCTAATGGACATTTGCACTAGTGTTGTCTGTGTATAATTTACCGAAACAATTATAATAATAATAATATATTTTATTTATATAGCGCAAAATCTTGATAAAATCAAATCTAAGCGCTGAGCGTATACATGCATACATACCTACATACATATGAGCGTATACATGCATACATACATGCCTACATACTTACATACATAAATCTAAGCTGAGTGTATACATGCATACATACATACATACATAAATCTAAGCGTATACATACATACATACATACATACATACATACATACATACATACATACATACATACGTACGCACATGCATACATAATAATTACAATATTTATTAGCGCAAATCTCGACAAAATCAAATCCAAGCGCCGAAAAGACACACACGCACACACGCACGCACGCACACACACGCACACACACACACACACCACACACACACACACACACACACACACACACACACACACACACACACACACATGCATGGCCACAAATGGGGAGAAAAGAATAAAAGCAATAAAAGCAAGAATAAAACCAATGGAAAACCACAGAGAGCACATCATATACAATTATATATTAAAACAAAGTGATTCCCCTCCGAGCGGAGACAGGCTGCAGAGGGGGGTTGAGTGAGGTTAGGATTTTATGCAGAGGAAAAAAGGTGAGTTTTGAGAGCGGACTTGAAGGAGGCAAAAGTAGGTTGCTGACGGACTGAGAGAGGAAGTTTGTTCCAGGAGAGTGGACCAGAAACAGAGAAGGCTCGTGGACCATAGGTATTGAGCTTAGTGCGTGGAAAGCGAAAAGTCAGAGGATCGGAGGCAGAGCGGAGGGTACGTGAGGGAAGATAGATCTCAAGTAGGCTTGACAGGTAATCGGGGGCTGCGTTATTGAGGCTTTTGTAGCACATGGTGTCTAGTTTGTACTGTATGCGCTTTGATACAGGGAGCCAGTGAAGTTGTGCCAGGAGAGGAGATATGTGGTCAGCTTTTTTCTTTTTGAGTACAA
>JAPXFY010000032.1:44404378-44409378 GCA_030674185.1 Monoplex corrugatus | reverse complement strand
TGTACGTGAAGGTGTGTGCAAGCATCCATGCAGATATGTGAACAGACTATGTAGTTTACACACAGGCATGGAAGCAAACAGACAGACGCAATCAGCTGGTATGGTTTCAGTTTCAATTTCAGTTTCAGTTTCAGTTTCAGTTTCTCAAGATGACGTCTCCGCGCTCGGAATGAATTCCACATTCAATAACGTCACAAGTGCCATGTGATGGAGAAGACCCAGAATGATCACGGCACAAGCCTTAAGCCTGCACATAAACCCATGAGCTGGCCAGGTCCTGAGGTCCTACCTAGATAGTTCCATAACCCTGTGGTCGCAGGGGAGTGATGTAGCAGAGAGCTCAACTTTTCCCGGGGTCAGCACCACGAGGGCGGCGTCCATCCCCTCTTCTTTGATTCAAATTCATATTCCTGTTCAAAATGTTTGTAACCAAGACTTCAGAAAGGCAAGAATGCTAATTGGTCTTCAAGGGGTGAACATGGGAAATCAACCTGTCTCTCCAATGTTTTTACCAAGGCAGCCGGACAATGCCCTTCTCTTCACGATTTCCAACTGCCGTGGGATCTTTAGCGTGCACAGCCAGAAGGCACACGGGTCCGTCTCGTTTTTCGTCCTCTTCCGAAAGACCAGACGTTCAGTTCGACTTTCCGGTCAAACTGAGGAGAAAAGTCGAGGCCTCTACACGGAGGGAACCCTGGAACTTCGAGTTTAGTTATTGTCAGGCGAAAGTCTGAACCATTCTGCCACTCTTTTCCCACTCACGCTGGTATGGACAACCCCACATTTCCTTGTTTTCTCTTTGCCTCGACTGTTTCCTGCAGGACTGATGTCAACAAGTCGGTTTTTGTGTTTCTGTTCATGTGCCCGATTTACTTGAATTTTCTTATTTTGATGTCAGGGAGCATTTTACGTTGGACAGCTAATCCCTTAAGCACGCTTTCGTTGGTTCTTTTTATCTGTCCATTTTACTCTGAGAAGACGCCTGTAGAACCACATGTCTGTTGCGTTTATTTCATTTTCATCATCTCTTCAAAGTCCAGGCTTCACATCCGTACATGACAACGAGCCAAATTAAGCAGCGTATTTTTATTTTATTTTCAGTTTTGTTGTTATGCCTGTCTTTCTATATGTGGTTCAACTGTTCCTAATCTAATAAGATGAAAGAATGCAACCGTGACAGATTCCTTTCTTGATGTTAAAGCATTCGCATTTTTAGCTGTTCTGTCTTATTGTTATCTAATTGTTGCTTATTGGCTGTTGATTACGGCTGTAAGTATAGAGCATAGATGTTCAGGGAAGCCTATCTTCTTCATAGAGTCAAAGCGATCATGGTGTATAACACAGTCAAACGCTTTTCGGTAGTCGATGATAGTAATGAAGGCTTTTGCTCACTATTTCCGATTTTCTCGATTATGATTCGTCATCATCATCATGTGCCCTGCCGCAAGACGTTGGCGATCATGGCCCTCCATATGTATCTATCCCTTGTTGCCGCAAGCACACCTTCCACCCTCTCTGGCTTCACCCACCCTGCAAGTCCGTCCAATTTTTTCTCCTTGGGTCTACTTGGTGTTCTCTTTCTCTCCAGCTTTCCTGTTGTGACCAGGTGCTCTAATTCCCCTTTCCTCATAAAATGGCCGATAGATTTGCATGTCTTTTCCTACTCTTCCTTATGAATGATCTTCTTGTGTTTGCCTCCATCAAGACTGTCTCGTTTGGGTTTGTTTGTTTGTTTGTTTGTTTTTTTATTTGTTTTTGTTTTTTGTTTGTTTGTTTTTTGTTTTGTTTTGTTGTTGTTGTTGTTGTTCTTGTCTGGGTTTTTTTGCTGTCCATGGGACTCTCAACATTCTCCTTAGAAACCACATCTTGGTTGCATCAATCTTGTTCTGACTTTGTTTGCTGACTGTCCACGCCTCACATCCGTACAACAGTATTGGTTCTATATAACATTCAAGAACTCTCTTTCTGATGTTAATTGATAGGTATTTGTTGTTAAGAATGCTTTTCATCTTCTTGAATGCTGTTTTGGCTTGGCCGACTCTGCTGGTTATTTCTGATGTGCATCTGCCGTCTGGTGAGATGACCGTTCCCAGCTATTTAAACTTGTCAACTTGTCTCAAAGTTGTGCCGTTGATTAGTAAAATGAATAGCTTGTCGGTGATTTCCCTGTTGGCTCGTCAACCTGGTCGACAGCCTGAACATTCCTTTTCCACTTTCGATCATATTCTGTTTAGTATTATGATGAGCAGGATTTTGCTGGCATGACTGATGATGAGAGCAGCGGTCCTATAGTTGTAACAGTCTTTTTGAGTGTTCTGAGCTTACGGTTTTTGTGCTTTGTATCTGTTTCTATGCTAGGTGAATGGGTAGCGCAAACTGTGTTAGATTTGAGAAGTTCTACAACATGGGAGATAATTTCTACGTGACTCTCAAGAGTAATGTTCTTTGATTAATAGCCTTTTCGATGTTTACACTCTTCTGCACCTTGACAAACTCTTGTAGCTTCCAGTCTGTTGGCTATTCACATGTTTTCTATAACTTTCAGCATAGTGTGTAATGTTAAACAACACAAAATGTTTAAAAAATAAAGTATGACTGTGTAACAACTCGATAAAAGCATCAACATAAAATGCCTCCATTTGCTGTATTGCTTAAACACATTATCTCTGAACAAGTTTTCGAACATCGGCATCTTCGTATAATAATTCATAACCAACTGAAACTAGAAACTCACATCAAATGCCTTTTAGAATATGTTGCTGAAATTGCATACTTGTTATCTCGCCTACGACAGTTACCATTCTCGAAGTTTTTTACTTGTTTTCCAATTCCATATTATTTCTAAAATTAATTACGTTTCAAATGTACAGTTACCATTCTCAACGCTTTTTAATTGTTTTCCAATTCCATATTATTTCTAAAATTAATTACGTTTCAAATTTATGGGATACTTGTACACAAGTTCATATGAACACAATGGAATCTGTGTATAAGAGCACTTCAAACATTTTATAGAGTGCTTTCCAAGAGAAGTAAAGTAACAGAATGTTTTGCCAGACTGATTGCGAATATCTATGTTACATGTATCTAAGGTACAATTTGTGTGCAGTGTGATGCAGACCTTATCTGGGTGAGGGTTGGATGTAAAAAAAAAAGTATCTTGCTTATTTCATATCTCTTAAATAATATATGTTTTTTGTCTCTGTCTCTGTCTCTGTCTGTCTGTCTGTCTCTGTTTCTCTTTTCCTCTCTCTCTCTCTCTGTCTCTTTCCTCTGTCTGCTCTCTCCCTCTCTCTCTCTTACACACACACACACACACACACACACACACACACACACACACACACACACACACACACTGTTTGCGTCTCTATCTCTCTCTCTGTCTCTCTCTGTATCTGTCTCTGTCTGTCTGTCTGTCTGTCTCTCTCACTCTCTCTCTCTCTCTTTCTCTGTCTCTCTGTCTCTGTCTCTTGTTGTCTGTCTCTATCTCTGTCTCTCAGAAACTTTCGCAGAGAAAGAGGGTTTTTCAAGGTCACAATGTGCTAAGTGATGTACACCCTCTCAGTTTAGAATTATCAAAAACAAACCTTTTTTTTCACAACAGGATAGTTACAAAGAACATATTAATCAGTCATTGATTTAGAGCTTCCGTTCTAGCTGATAATGAAAGAAAAATTGGAAAAATATTTTGAAATCAACGAATACACGAGAACATCTATCTTTTAATGAGGATATCAGTGCTGTGGTGACATTCTATTCTACAGTTATACTGGTCTGAATCTACGGGAGCAGAAGAACAAAGCATGCACTGTTTCCAGAATGTAAGAGAAAAAGAACCATGTGTTTTAGATTAACTCAAAACACGATGACACAGAACTTCAATGTATTGAAAGTCTACAGTCTGTACTGATATGTACAATATCTCATCTGTCTGTGCTTATATGTAAAATGTCTCATCTGTCTGTGCTGATATGTAAAATGTCTCTTCTCTGTCTGTACTGATATGTAAAATGTCTCTTCTCTGTCTGTGCTGATATGTAAAATGTCTTATCTGTCTGTACTGATATGTAAAATGTCTCTCATCTGTCTGTACTGATATGTAAAATGTCTCTCATCTGTCTGTGTCATATGTAAAATGTCTCTTATCTGTCTGTGCTGATATGTAAAATGTCTCTTCTCTGTCTGTGCTGATATGTAAAGTGTCTCTTATCTGTCTGTGTCATATGTAAAATGTCTCTTATCTGTCTGTGCTGATATGTAAAATGTCTCTTCTCTGTCTGTGCTGATATGTAAAGTGTCTCTTATCTGTCTGTGTCATATGTAAAATGTCTCTTATCTGTCTGTGTCATATGTAAAATGTCTCTCATCTGTCTGTGCTCATATATAAAATGTCTCTTATCTGTCTGTGTCATATGTAAAATGTCTCTTATCTGTCTGTGTCATATGTAAAATGTCTCTTATCTGTCTGTGTCATATGTAAAATGTCTCTTGTCTGTCTGTGCTGATATGTAAAATGTCTCTCATCTGTCTACTGATATGTAAAATATCTCTCATCTGTCTACTGATATGTAAAATGTCTCATCTGTCTACTGATATGTAAAATGTCTCTCATCTGTCTATTGATATGTAAAATGTCTCATCTGTCTACTGATATGTAAAATGTCTCTCATCTGTCTACTGATATGTAAAATGTCTCATCTGTCTACTGATATGTAAAATGTCTCTCATCTGTCTATTGATATGTAAAATGTCTCATCTGTCTACTGATATGTAAAATGTCTCATCTGTCTGTACTGATATGTAAAATGTCTCATCTGTCTACTGATATGTAAAATGTCTCATCTGTCTGTACTGATATGTAAAATGTCTCATCTGTCTGTACTGATATGTAAAATGTCTCATCTGTCTGTACTGATATGTAAAATGTCTCATCTGTCTACTGATATGTAAAATGTCTCTCATCTGTCTATTGATATGTAAAATGTCTCATCTGTTTG
>JAPXFY010000032.1:44389378-44399378 GCA_030674185.1 Monoplex corrugatus | reverse complement strand
CTTCAACAGGAAAAAAGAAGAACAAATTAAGCACACATATCAATACATTCGCGCATATAATCTAAGGACATGCCCCCAGCGTTGACCACACCGTCCAATTTATCGCACATGGAGATTTAAAAAACACACCTGAATACAAATTTAAGCATATCTAAGAAAACCAAAACATATATAAAATCAGGCATAAATGACCTAAAATTCCTTCCGCATATCTCCCCTCCCTAGAGCCAAAAATGCACTTGATACATGTACCCAATTATCAATCCTAAAAGAAAGTTTGTAGGACTTTATCGAACACATACAGGTGAATGGACCAGCAAGGCTGAAAATGATAAGAAGAAATAACAGAAAGCAGCAGGGAAGTGTCGGTCTTTTTCTCCTTTTTTTTGTTGTTGTTGTTGTTGTTGTTGTGTATATGGTATTTGCACGTTTGTGATCTTACGTCTACGCTTGACAAAGACCAGCTGGCCAAAAATGTGCGCCTGTCTTGTCTGGTTGTATTAAATACGCGTTCTGATGTTGTTGTTTTTCATGTTTTCTTTCTGATTCCTGTTGGTTGAATACTACTTTGTCTTTTGGCTGCCATCTGCATAGTCAGGTCATACTTGGCAAAGACTGGCAATATTTTTTCCCGGTTCTTAGTAGGTGCTGCCATGGAGCTTTGAGGTCAGAGAAGTTGTCACCTATTTAGTCCTCAGTTATTGCCGAGCGTACCCACATACATACACACAAGAACCGCGTCCATCACGTTCCGCCCCTCCCCCCTCCTCCACATTCATAAGGAGCAGGTCCGTAGCAACAGATCAGATAACTTCTCTACTATTTTGTTAAGCTGAAGAAAGTGAACTGTTCATACATAGGCGCATGTACACAAGAACAATGGTACAAACGTCGTTCTTTAACTCTTTTCCAGCCATGGTCGCAATCAAGCGACTTCCCGTACGACCGCCATGGTCGCATTTGTGCGACTTGGAGGGGTCATGCTAAACGATAACTTTTCACGCGGGTACAAAGCTTCTGTCAGCTCCACTGGTGAATGCAGGCAACTGTGCTATGTTTAAACTTTACCCAGCGACCTAGTTTTTCAGCAGTAAGGCCGAAGTGTGGGTTTGTTAACTGTCGGAAATTACGTAGCGTTTTCTCCAGAATGGCTGCAAATCGACACGCATTGTCTACCACTCTGAGTAGAATAAGCAGACAGCTGACTTTCTTTGTAGATTTTCCATTGCTTTTGCTCATTTATTATAATGATATCTGGCACACAACTCACAAAATAAGGTCAGTAACTGTATGGAAAAAAAGGTTTTCTTTATAATAAAATGATCTGTGGAATAATCAATCAGGCACATAAACATGAGCAAGCATTCATATATAATTATATACAGCACCTGCCCTTTACACAGCAAGAAAAAAATAAGTGAAAATCTTTAATAGTCTTTGAGATAATTATAAGCTTTTTAAAAAGCATATTGCCCTGCAAAATTGGCTGCCCAAAATATACTTGGCACTGAGGAGTGCCGTTTCTGGGGAAACTTGGTGGTGAAAGAGTTAACCCTCTGACTCCTGCACCCCGTCCACCAGCATCCTGCACTGTCAACCATGCTAGCAAAGCGAAAACTTAACCCTTTGATTCCTGCAGGAAGCTGGAGGATAGGGTGAGGGAGTCAAAGGGTTATGTTTTTGTTGTTGGTGGATAGGGCGCGGGCAAAGGCATTATAAAAAATCTGTATAACGTCTTTAGGTGCGGGAGTCAAAGGGTTAAGATTCAGTCGAGTCTTGTTGGATACGGGCTTTAGACAGCCATTTTCGTTTGAGAGGGCAGATTTGTAGATTTGAATAATTCGTGTGAGAGTATGTGTGTGCCTGTGTGTGTGCGTGTACGTGTCCCTGTGTGTGTGTATGTGTGTGTGTGTGTGTGTGTGTGTGTGTGTGTGTGTGTGTGTGTGTGTGTGTGTGTGTGTGTGTGTCTGTGTGTGTGTGTGTGTGCGTGCGCGGACTGGGGCGTGTTTGTTCCAAAATGAACCAAAGGGCCTGTATACTCGGTTTTTATAGAAGTTCTTTCCCTTAGACTAGTCATTTCATACATACTTGAAAGAGCCGCAACCCACTGTTTAGAATCACAACGTGTTTCAGCATTGCGATTCTCAGGTAAACGTTTTAAACTGTTGTGTGAATCTGCAGCTTTTTAAATTATTTTCTTATTTTCCTATTATAGGTATTCCCAGTGAAGCTGAATAAGTGAATCAATGTGGTAGGTAGTTCACTCATCTAGAATAATGAAATGCGTTTCACTGTGTCAGGAATCTTTCTGGTTTTCGGCTTCACATAATGTGCCCGTTTGGATTAGTCACAATATCAAAAAAGTGTCAGTCTTCACATACCCGTTTGGATTAGTCACAATATCCAAAAAAGTGTCAATATTCACATACCCGTTTGGATTAGTCACAATATCAAAAAAAGTGTCATTGTTCACATACCCGTTTGGATTAGTCACAATAACAAAAACAGTGTCAATGTTCACATACCCGTTTGGATTAGTCACAATAACAAAAAAGTGTCAGTGTTCACATACCGTTTGGATTAGTCACAATATCAAAAAAGTGTCAATGTTCACATACCCGTTTGGATTACTCAAATATCAAAAAAGTGTCATTGTTCAATACCCGTTTGGATTAGCCACAATAACAAAAAAGTGTCATTGTTCACATACCCGTTTGGATTAGTCACAATATCAAAAAGTGTAAATGTTCACATACCCGTTTGGATTAGTCACAATATCAAAAAGTGTCATTGTTCACATACCTATTTGGATTATTCACAATATCAAAAAGTGTCAATGTTCACATACCCGTTTGGATTACTCACAATATCAAAAAAGTGTCAATGTTCACATACCCGTTTTTGGATTACTCACAATATCAAAAAAGTGTCAATGTTCAATACCCGTTTGGATTAGTCACAATATCAAAAAAGTGTCAGTCTTCACATACCCGTTTGGATTACTCACAATAAAAAGTGTCAATATTCACATACCCATTTGGATTAGTCAAAATATCAAAAAAGTGTCATTGTTCACATACCCGTTTGGATTAGTCACAATATCAAAAAATGTCATTGTTCACATACCTGTTTGGATTAGTCACAATATCAAAAAGTGTCAATGTTCAATACCTGTTTGGATTAGTCACAATATCAAAAAATGTCAATGCTCACATACACGTTTGGATTAGTCACAATATCAAAAAAGTGTCAATGTTCACATACCCGTTTGGATTAGTCACAATATAAAAAAGTGTCAATGTTCACATACCCGTTTGGATTACTCACAATAACAAAAAGTGTCATTGTTCAATACCCGTTTGGATTACTCACAATAACAAACAAGTGTGAATGTTTACATACCCGTTTGGATTACTCACAATAACAAACAAGTGTGAATGTTTACATACCCGTTTGGATTACTCACAATAACAAAAAGTGTCATTGTTCAATACTCGTTTGGATTACTCACAATAACAAACAAGTGTGAATGTTTACATACCCGTTTGGATTACTCACAATAACAAACAAGTGTCAATGTTCACATCAAGTAGATCTCTTTGAAAAACAAAATGTTTAGTTAATGTATTTTTGAGAGGCTGGTTTGTTTGATGGGCTGTTTTTGTTTTGTTGCTGTTGTTGTTGTTGTTGTTGTTGTTTTTCGATTCTTTTTCCCGTTTTTGTTCGTGTGTGTGTGTGTGTGTGTGTGTGTGTGTGTGTGTGCGCGCGCGCGTGTGTGTGTGTGTGTGTTGTGTGTGTGTTCGTTCGTTCTTTGATTTAACGTCTTTTCACTATGAGCGATATTAGACGTGTGTGTGTGTGTGTGTGTGTGTGTGTGTGTGTGTGTGTGTGTGTGTGTGTGTGTGGTGTGTGTGTGGTGTGTGTGTGTGTGTGTGTTGGTGTGCGTGTGCGCGCGCGCGAGTATGTGTGTTGCGTGCGGTTGAGTTTTGGTGGTTTTTGTTTTAATACTTTGGTTAAAACTGTGCGAATTGAGAGAAAAGTTGTGTCCCTTTGATAGCGATTCACTTCCGTCAATTAACACTTGTAACTAGTTACCCATCAAAAGGAGTCAGCACCGTATGTTTGTTACACCTTCACGGTGTGCGTACAACCACTCACATCCGAGCACATCTCTTTCGAGGGCAAGGTACAGGCGCACATAGTTATCACCTAGTTGACTACTTTTTATTGTTATTGTTGTTGTTGTTTAAAGCCCAGCCGACTGCGTAGAGTCATATCAGGGCTGTAACCACTTTAAAACATACAAAACTTCAATAGGAAAAAAAAAAGAAACAAAATTAAGTAAGCACATCAATGCATTCGCTCACACGAATTAAGGACATGCCCCTGGCGTTGACCATTCCGTCCACTTTATCGCACATGGGATTTAAAAAAACACACCCGAACAAAAATTTAAGCATACCTAAGGACACCAAATCATATACGAAAACGGGCTTAAGTTACCGAAAATTGCTTCAGCCTATCTCACCTTCCTAGTGTAGAGCCCAAAATGCACTTAATACACGTACCCAATTATCTGTTCAGTTCATATTGCTTATAACCCAGCCGACTACTAGAGCCATATCAGGGCTAACACCACGTCAAAAACGACAACCAGGTTTTAAGATAAAAGGCAACAGTTGACAACCATGCTTACTGTAAACCTTACAAGTCTGAAATGCAATTAAAGAAAATCATAATCAGACGTAAAATCATATCCAGTGACATCTATTGATCTCTTGCAAAAACAAACTTCCTCTCTCAGTCCGTCAGCAACCTACTTTTTGTCTCCTTCAAGTCCGCTCTCAAAACTCACCTTTTCTCCTCTGCATAAAATCCTGACCTCACTCAATCCCCTCTGCAGCCTGTCTCCACTCGGAGGGGAATCACATTGTAAAATATAATTGTATATAATATGCTCTCTATAATTTTCCATAGCTTTTATTCTTTCTCCCCATTTATAGCCGTGTGCGTGTGTGTGTGTGTGTGTGTGTCACGCCAGCAGGCAGCAAAAGTGTGTGTGGTGTTTTACAGTGATTTTATCGTGGTTCTATTTGATTTTATGCATTGAATTTTGTATCAGTTTGTTGCTTTTAAATCCCGACACACGGTGATGTAAATATTTTTTTTAAATTTTGAATATTTTACCAGATAATCTGATTTCAAAGTTTTTACACCTACTTTTCATCATTTTAATTCAGCCGCTCAAGTCAGACATTTTATCTGTGAACTGTGTTTACATTTTAGCCTACTGTGTTCGCCCAACGCTACAGCTTTCCCAAACCTTTGTGTTCTCTGCAAGTATCTTGCTCTCCTGACTGGCTCGCAATTATGGACCCTTCTTTTATAAAACAAATTGGACTGACACTTTTTAAACACAGCAAGTGCTACCTCGGTGGAGGCGTCTACCAGCGCATACGAACACTGGGGCTGTGTCCTAAGCCCCGCACTGCGCGATCCTGTCGTGGTGGACGTCTCCACCGACTTTGGCACAATCTGCCTCCTGCTGTGCCAGTCCGACACCACTCTTCTGCTTCTTCGTCTCCTCCACTGCCCCTGCACTCGACCTTGCTGCTGCAAACTTCGTCTCCTCCTCTGCCGTCTTCGCCTTCGCCTTCCGTCCCGTCAGTGCCGCCTTCACCTTCTGTCCCGCCGGTGCCGCTTTCGTCTTTTGTCCCACCGGCACTGCCCTCGTCTTCTGTCCCGCTGGTGCTGCCTTTGTCTTCTGTCCCGCTGGTGCCTCCTTCGTCTTCTGTCCTGTCGTTGCTGCCTTCATCTTCTGCCCCGCTGGTGTCGCCTTCGTCTTCTGTCCCGTCGGTGCTGCCTTCGTCTCCACCTCGGCCGCCGCATTGTGATAAACTGAAACTATGCCTTTTTAGCGCTCAGTCAACATGCACTGATGGCAAAGCTGATGTCATTGCTGACTTTATCGCAGATGAGCATGTTGACATTGCTTTTATCACCGAAACATGGCTTAACCCCCTTGGTCATGAACCTATACATGTGAATCTCACTCCGAGTGGTTACAGGCTTACTTCTTTCCATCGCTCATCCCGAGGTGGTGGTATCGCCATCCTCTACAACGACTCACTCCATTCCCGCCTGTCTTTCTCGCAGTCTCTGCCTTTCTCCCATCCTTCTTTCGAGCACGTTGAAGTATCCTTCCAATCCATCCCTCACCCCATCACTTTCTCCTGTGTCTATCGACCTCCACCTAGCTCTGCCAACAAGCTCACCACATCCATGTTTCTCTCTGACTTTGATCAACTTCTTGATTACTTCTGTCTCTTACCTGGAAATGACATCATTCTAGGTGACATCAATGTCCACTATGACAACACTCACCGTTATGACACAAGACATATCATCAACTCTCTGTCCAATCACAATATGACTCAACACATTTCTGAACCAACCCATCAAAAAGGTCACATTCTTGACTGGATCATTTCTCGTAATCACCACAATTCAGCTACTGATAACTGCTTAGTTCTTTCTACCCGTCTAACTTCAGCCCTTCCATCTGACCACTCTGCAATTCTCTGTTCTCTTGACATTTCTCCTCCTTCCCGTACCACGCGCACAGTGACTCGACGCAATCTCAAATCTATCGACCTCTCCTCATTTTCATCTGATGTCTTCCGTCTCCTTTCTGAAAAGTCACATAACCTTGCCGATGAATTCTACACTACTCTCCACCATCTTCTGGACACTCATGCTCCAGCCACAACCCGTCTCTTACCTGACCGCCCCCCTACCCCCTGGCTCACTCATGAGATTGCCTGTGCAAGACGTGCCCGCCGCAGAGCAGAGTGCCGCTGGCGCAAATCCAAACTCACTGTACATAGGCAACTTTTCCAAGCCTCTAAAACAAAAGTATCCACCCTCATTGCATCTGCAAAAAAAAACTATTTCCAAACCAAAATCCTGAATGCCTCTTCTTCAAAAGAACTCTTTACAACCATGAATCATCTCCTTGGCACACGAAAAGATTTACCTCTCCCAACAAAACACACAAATGAAGAACTCCCATCTGTATTCTCCAAGTATTTCACCACCAAAATACAAACTCTTCATGACAGGCTCGACAGGACACCCTGTCAACCATGCCCACCTGACCCTTCCTTCTCTGGCACACCTCTTACTACCCTTACCCCAGTCTCACAAGAAGAAATTCTCAACACAATCAGATCCATGTCGTTCAAAACCTGCGAACTGGATCCTCTTCCAGGTTCTCTACACTCTGACTGTCTCCCTACTCTCCTCCCATTCATCACTGACATCATCAACACTTCTCTCCAAACTGGAACTGTCCCAGATTCTTTCAAGTCTGCTATTGTTCACCCTCTCCTCAAGAAATACAATTTAGACCCAAATGAACTGAAAAATTACCAGCCTATCTCAAATCTCTCTTTCTTGTCAAAACTGCTTGAAAAAGTTGTCCTCAACCAACTGAACTCTCACCTGTCTGCCAACAATCTCCTCAATCCTTTCCAGTCAGCCTACCGCCAGTGCCATAGCACTGAAACTGCCTTGCTACACATTCTCAACAATCTCCTCCTTGCAACTGATACTGGCAAAGTCTCTCTCCTCACACTCCTTGATCTGTCTGCAGCCTTTGATACCATTGATCATGGTATTCTCCTTTCTAGACTTCATCATACTTTTGGCATCTCTGACATTGCTCTCTCCTGGTTCACTTCTTATCTATCAAACAGAAAACAAACTGTTCTCATCAATGGCACTTACTCTCAGCCTGCATACCTGACCTGTGGTGTTCCACAAGGATCTGTCCTTGGCCCTGTTCTTTTCACTCTTTACACCTCCCCCCTGTCCACCATCATCAACTCCCACTCTATAAAACACCACTTCTATGCTGATGACACCCAACTTCAAGACAGTGACTCACCTGACAATATAGAGCGCCTCCTGACTCGCACCACTGAGTGTTACTCGGACATCAAAAATTGGATGACATACAACAAACTTCAGCTAAATGATGACAAGACAGAAGCTATCCTCATTGGCACCCGTCAGAAACTTTCTCAGCTGCCTCCTCTTTCTCTCCCATTATGTAACACATCAGTCCCAATTTCTGATTCAGCTAAAAACCTTGGTGTCTGCATTGACTCTACCCTCTCCATGAACAACTTTGTTTCTCAAACTGCCAGATCTTGCTACTATCACCTCCATCGTATAAGCCTGATCAGGAAGTATCTCTCTGTGGAAACAACTGCAAAACTCGTTCTCTCCTTCATAATGTCTCGCATTGACTATTGCAATTCACTCCTGTCCGGTCTGCCTGCCTCCACCACTCACATCCTACAGCGCATTCAAAACAATGCTGCACGCCTTGTACTCAAAACGAAAAAAGCTGACCACATTTCTCCTCTCCTGGCACAACTTCACTGGCTCCCTGTATCAAAGCGCATACAGTACAAACTAGACACCATGTACTACAAAAGCCTCAATAACGCAGCCCCCCATTACCTGTCAAGCCTACTTGAGATCTATGTTCCCTCACGTACCCTCCGCTCTGCCTCCGATCCTCTGACTTTTCGCTTTCCACGCACTAAGGTCAATACCTATGGTCCACGAGCCTTCTCTGTTTCTGGTCCGCTCTCCTGGAACAAACTTCCTCTCTCAGTCCGTCAGCAACCTACTTTTGTCTCCTTCAAGTCCGCTCTCAAAACTCACCTTTTCTCCTCTGCATAAAATCCTGACCTCACTAAATCCCCTCTGCAGCCTGTCTCCACTCGGAGGGGAATCACATTGCAATATATAATTGTGTATAATATGCTCTCTATAATTTTCCATTGTTTTTATTCTTTCTCCCCATTTATAGCCGTGTGTGTGTGTGTGCGTGTGTGTGTGTGTGTGTGTGTGTGTGTGTGTGTGTGTGCGTGTGTGCGTGTGTGTGCGTGCGTGCGTGCGTGTGTGTTCGTGCGTGCGTGTGTGTGTGTTTCAGCTCTTAGATTTGATTTTATCAAGATTTTGCGCTATATAAATATTGTAATTATTAATTATTATTACGTGTGTGTGTGTGTGTGTGTGTGTGTGTGTGTGGCGTGTGTGTGCGTGCGTGCGTGCGTGCGTGCGTGCGTGTGTGTGTGTGTGTGTGTGTGCGTGCGTGCGTGCGCGTGCGTGCGTGTGTGTGGTGTGTGTGTGTTGTGCGTGTGTGTGCGTGCGTGCGTGCGTGTGTGTGCGTGCGTGCGTGTGTGTGTGTTTCAGCTCTTAGATTTGATTTTATCAAGATTTTGCGCTATATAAATATTGTAATTATTAATTATTATTACGTTGTGTGTGTGTGTGTGTGTGTGTGTGTGTGTGTGTGTGTGTGTGTGTGTGTGTGTGTGTTTGTGTGCGTGCGTGTGTGTGCGTACGTGTGTGTGTGTGTGTCTGTTTCAGCGCTTAGATGTGATTTTATCAAGATTTTGCGCTATATAAATATTGTAATTATTATTATTATTATTAAAAACTGGGAAAATTCCATCAGGAGGGGCGTCTCGGGCGAAGATCTTTGAGGAGTTTGTCGTATAGTGCTTAAGTCTCACATCATGTAGGTCTGTCGAGGGCAAAAGAGAAGGCAGCTCAACAATGACGTCAATGATAACTCATAAACCAGATTACCAGCTGACGTCACTGGACACGATGTGCTCAGCACCTGATAATTTTGTTTGTTTGTTTGTTTGTTTGTTTGTTTTGGGGAGGGGTGGTGGGGTGGTGGTTGTGGAATATTTTGACTACCGTTTTCCCCCAATAGATGCCACATAGTTCCGAAAAAAGGAGATAGCTTTGTTTTCGTTTTTATGGCTTTTTTGTTGTTGTTTGTTGTTGTTGTTGTTGTGTGTTTGGTTTGTTTGGTTTTAGTTTGTTCTGCTTTAGTTTTCTTTTGTTTGGTAACAATGTTTTGTGTATTACAGCGACGTACAAATAAAACACAAGCATATTTGTATAATCA
>JAPXFY010000032.1:44324481-44389278 GCA_030674185.1 Monoplex corrugatus | reverse complement strand
TGGACACTATTTCAGTGCCAAACAGAGCATCAGTTCAGCAGTATCAACGGAACTGTCAGATGGAATATGTTTTGAAAATGATCGATTGGGAATCTCGAACAGAAGGCAGCGGCAGCAGCATCTTCATCAGACTGATCCATCAATGAAGATTCTGTGGGATGACGGAAATGTCTGACAGTTCCGCATAAAACGCCATGTACGCCAGTAAACTGGTACTGTCTTTACGGAAGAAA
The DNA here is from genome assembly GCA_030674185.1 of Monoplex corrugatus. Lineage (NCBI taxonomy): Eukaryota > Metazoa > Mollusca > Gastropoda > Littorinimorpha > Ranellidae > Monoplex > Monoplex corrugatus. The sequence goes on along the minus strand of JAPXFY010000032.1, from coordinate 44,389,045 downwards.
ACAAGATTAAAACAAACCTTCGGTGTTTTCAAGGTCCAAGGTGGGCTATCTGTAAACTTGGAGAAGTCCTAACAACTGCTAAATGTATATCAGCGCAAGAGACAGAATGCTCCCTTGTGGTACACCCAGCTCTTGCCCGTGGATGTCTGACAAAGTAGTACCTACCCACACTTGAGACTGTCGATTGGATAAACAAAGCTAGGTGACCCCCAAAACCCAATTCGTGTAGATCCACAAGAATTCCTGATTTCCAGGTGTATCATATGCTTTCTCCAGATCAAAGAAGATAATCACTACATGCTGTTTCTTCAGAAAAGCATTACAGATGGTCGTTTCAAGGTGCATTAAATGGTCTACTGTGGAATGGTGCTTGCAAAAACCGCATTGTTCTGTACCAAGATGCCGTCATTCTCCAGTTTCCACTCAGTCTATTACTGACCATTTTTTCTATCACTTTGCAAAGATAGCTGGTAACGGCTGTTGGCTGATAACTGGATGGATTGGATAGATCATTTCCAGGTTTAGGTATAGGGACGATCAGGGCTTTCCGCAACGAGGGAGGAAAGAATCCTGTCGTCCATATGTAATTGCACACTTTCAACAAAATTTCCAAACTCTTTTCCGGGAGCTGAGATGCTTCACCAGTTTGTAATGAATTTCATCTAAGCCAGGAGAAGAGTCAGACCAAGTCGCAAGAGCATCTTTTAATTCTCTGAACGTCAGTGGAAGATCGTACTCTTATGTGTTATCAAAGACGAAGTTACAGGCTCCATTTTCTTTCAGGAATTTGTGTTTTACAAAAGCGTTGAGTTATTGGCTGAGGAAGAGTTCTTTTCAATGGTGGATGCTAACATGTAAGAAACCGCTTTTTTGTCAGTAATCAGACAATCAAACAGATTCAGATGGTGGACAGAGGGACAGGTCTTTTTCACTTTAATTTGTTTGATAATTTTCCAGACTTTCTTTTTTGAGTTTGGGACGTCAGTTTTGGAGGAATCTCCATGACTGTCGTTTATTTGTTTTAAAGACATCCCTCGACTTTGCTCGCAGTTTTTGATGAGCCTGAGCATTGTCCGCTGATGGAGTTTGGAAAACGAGACGTTGACCTCTCTCGTGCTCGTTTTAATCTGTTTACATTCAGAAGTAAACCACGGTGTTTTAGGCATGTGCGGTTTCTTTGACGACGTGGGAATTGCTCGTTTGGCACAGCTCAGGATGACTTGTGTTAGAGCGTTTACCAGTTCATCACTTTGCAGGACCCTTCCTCCAAATCGCCCTGGACAGCCCTCACGAACAAATCCCAGTCAGCCCTGCGAAAAACCAACACTCCGGCAAAGACTCAAGTCCAACGCTTGGATTTGTTAAGACAACTGGAAGATGGTCACTTCCATGCAGATCATCCAGATCTTTCCACTCATAGTCCAAAACTAGTGAAGCATCACACACTGATAGATCTAAACAGGAAAGTGTGCCATTTGCAGGATAAATATCAGTCGGAGATCCATCGTTTAGACAGCGTAAGTCTACATGTAACACGGAGAAGATGTTTTCCAGCAAGACACCACGCGCTGAAGTATCTTCACTACACCAAAGCGGGCAATGGCCATTGAAATGACCCTCACATCTCCCCTCATGTGCCTCCTTGGCGCACATGGCATTCTTTTCCGTTTCGGTACATCTGTCCTTAATGTGCCCGAACGTTTGGCATCGAAAACACCGCATCGGTGAAACTTTGTGTTTGGATTTGGACACTGTTTTTAGTGCCAAAACCAGAGCAGTCAGTTCAGTAGTATAAACGGAATTGTCAGATAGAATATGTTTTGAAAATGCTCGATTGGGAATCTCAGAGCAGAAGTCAGCAGTCAGTTCAGTAGTATAAACGGAATTGTCAGATAGAATATGTTTTGAAAATGCTCGATTGGGAATCTCAGAGCAGAAGTCAGTGGCAGCAATCCCTTCTTCAGACTTGGATCCATCTGTGAAGATTCTGAGGGATGACAGAAATTTCTCACGCAGTTCCGCATAAAACGACATGTACGCCAGTGAACTAGTACTGTCTTTATGGAAGGAAGCAAGATCAAAACAAACCTTAGGTGTTTTCAAGGTCCAGACTGAAATTGAGGAAAAGGAAACAGACCAAAAGCAACATCAAACTAAACTTTGGATTCTTAAAGACAGATGAAATGATACGTAAAAAAATTAATGTACATGTTCAAAACAAATTCAGTGCTCTGGAAGACGTTGGTAACAGTGAGGAACAAGGGACAAAGTTGAGAAGTTCAATAAATGAAGCTTGTGAAGAAATCCCTAAGGCAGATAGAAAAGCAAAAAAGAGCTGGATGACTAATGAAATTTTGGGCTTGATGGAGGAAAGGAGGAGGAAAAGAGAAACGAGGAGATATACAGGAAGATAAACAAGGAAATCAGGTATAGGTGCAATGAAGCTAAGGAAGCTTGGCTGAAAACAAAGTGCAAAGAAATGGAAAACCGACACAAAACGGATCCTCAGGGTATGTACAGACGAACTGAAGAAATTGTCCACAGGAAAAATACATGCACATCAAGTGGTTGCTTGAAATCGAAAGATGGCACGCTTATCATGGAAAAAGACCAAATATTAGACAGATGGAGAGAGTACATTAAAGACCTTTTTGAGGATGACAGAAACGAAGAACACATTAGAAGAAAGAACTTTGAAGGACCACCCATAATGAAAGATGAAGTTAGAGCGGCACTGAAAAAGATGAAACAAGGAAAATCTCCAGGACCAGACAACATTACTACAGAGATGATTGAAGCACTGGAGGAATTTGGCATAGAAAAATAACAGTCCTCCTAAATGAAATTTACGACACTGGAAAAATCCCCAAAGATATGTCAAAATCAATTTTCATTGCACTTCCAAAGAAGACAGGGGCTATAGAATGCAAACTCCATCGCACAATCAGTTTGATGAGTCATGTAACAAAAATCCTGTTAAGAATAATCATGATGAGGACAAGGAATAGAATCAAAAGAGAAATAGCAGAAGAACAGTGTGGATTTGTGGAAGGGATGGGAACTATTAATGCCATATACATCCTAAGAATTATCATAGAGAGGTCAATTGAGATGAATAAAGATTTGTATTTATGCTTTGTTGACTACGCCAAGGCTTTTGATCGGGTAAGACATGATGAAATGATCAACCAACTGGAGACACTCAATGTTGATGGAAAAGATATACGGATAATCAGAAATATGTACAGGGAACAAACAGCTGCAATGAGAATAGAAAACAATGTAAGCTCTTTCCAAAACATCAAAAGAAGAGTCAGACAGGGTTGTGTTATGTCACCAGATCTGTTTTCACTTTACAGCGAAAACATCATGAGAAATCTAGAAGAAGACCCTGGATTAAAGGTTGGAGGGAAAATGATAAACAACATGACAGGTGACACCGCGCTAATTGCAGAAAATGAAAGAGACCTACAAACCTTGTGAATATACTAGAAATAGATAGCAAAGGTAAGGGGCTGGAACTAAACAGCAGGAAGACTGAAGTCATGGTGATCAGTAAAAGACATGAAATCCCCTCATGCAAGATAACAACAAATGGCACAACCTTGACACAGGTTGACAAATTCAAATACCTGGGAACGATCATTTCATCAGACGGCAGATGCACATCAGAACTAGCCGGCAGAATCGACCAAGCCAAAACAGCATTAAAGAAGATGACAAGCATTTTTATCAACAAATGCCTATCAATTAACATCAGGAAGAGTGTTCTTAGGTGTTATATAGAACCAATACTGTTGTACGGATGAGAGGCGTGGACAGTCAACAAGCAAAGCCAGAACAAGATTGAGGCAGCCGAGATGTGGTTTCTAAGAAGAATGTTGAGAGTTCCATGGACAGCAAAGAAAACAAACACGACAGTCTTGATGGAGGCGGACACAAGTAGATCACTCATAGGGAAGATTAGGAAAAGACAGGCAACATTTATAGGCCATTTTATGAGGAAGGGGGATTTGGAGCACCTGGTTACAACGGGAAAGCTGGAGGGAAAGAGAGCACCAGGTAGACCCAGGGAGAAAATGATGGACGGACTCGCAGAGTGGCTGGGGACGAGGAGGGTGGGGGAGATGCTAGGGGCAACGAGAGATAGAGACAGATGGAAGTCCATGATCGCCAACGCCATGCGGCAGGGCACCTGATGATGATGATGAGGGTGGACTATCTGGAAACTTCGAGAAGTCGTTAACAACTGCTAAATTTATATCTGCCTTTTCCATATGGGGACGGATACGGAGTCCTAAAGGAGGAGTGACTTTCGGATGTTTTTCAAACTCACTTTAAAATCTGGGGTTGGAAACAGGCATAGGCTGGGTTTTCCGGTTCAGAGAATAGTTTCAAACAGAAATTTAAGCTTAGTTTCAGTCTACGGTTGCTCAGGGAGGGCTCACCTGCCTCCGCGTACAAACTATACACAGCAGTTGTTCTGAATGCACCAAGACATCTGCGCAGCCCTTGATGGTAAATGGGATCCAGTGCTTTTCGATACGACGGTCTCGCAGAGCCATATACTACACAGCCATAGTCCAGTTTAGATCGAATTGAAGCTCTGTACAGGTGAAGTAGCGTATTCTTGTCGGTACCCCAGTGTGTATGAGCTACAACTCGAAGAATATACAGAGCTTTCAGGCACGAGGTTTAAAAATGTTGGATATGACCAGAGCACTCAGTTCGGTAGTATAAACGGAACAGTCAGACGGAATATGTTTTGAAAATGCTCGATTGCGAAACGCGGAACAGAAGGCAGCAGGAGCAACACCGTCATCAGACTTGGATCCATCAGTGAAGATTCTGTGGGATGACGGAAATTTCCGGCACACTTCTCCATAAAAAGACATACACGGCAGTGAACAGGTACTGTCTTTACGGAAGGAAGCAAGATTAAAACAAACCTTCGGTGTTTTCAAGGTTGTAGCGCACCCAAACTGACAATCTTGCCTGTGTTCCAAAACTGACGACCTTTACGATGCAGCAAGAATTGTAATAACACCAAGTTGCATTTCAACTGACGTCTCCGCAAAGTTATGGTGATCTTGAAGAGTATATAACCTGTGTTTTCTGAGATAAACGTTGGATACACAGGAATATTCTATGACCAATTTGACCACATTGTTGGGTTTCCATGCGCTAATAAAAGAGAAGAAGAAGAAGAAGATGAAGAAGAGGCAGAACATGGAGGAAAAGTACGAGTGTGGAAACAGAGAAATAATAAAGAAAGAGCAAAAGCTTAACTTCTTCAAGAGGGATTCATTGCACTTGGACATTTCCAGATACGTTTTATCCGGCAAAGTCCTTAAGCTCACGCAAAATAACCTATGCACTGCTCAAGATCATGAAGGTCTTGAGTGTTATATAGAACCAATCCTGTTGTATACTTGTGAGGCGAGGACAGTGTACACGCAAAATTGACGAAAGTGAAATGTGGTTTCAAAGAAGAATGTTGACAGGAACGAGAAAGTATTGAAGGATGTAGACACAAGAAGAACATAACTAAAGACACTAAAACATGTATAAAAACAGGCCTAAATTACCCAAAACTGCTTCCGCATATCTCATATCCCTAGAGCCAAAACTGCACTTTAACACATGTACCCAATTATCAATCCTAAGAGAATGTTAGACTTTATCGAACACATACAGGTGAATGGATCAGCAAGCAGAAAATGATAGGAAGAAATGACAGGAAGCAAAGGAGGAAGAAATAAATGACAAAAAGCAAATGAGAAAGAAAGAATCGAAGAGGATAAAAGAAAAAAGGAAATTTCTAGTGCAGAATTTCCTGAGGGTGGGGATAGTATTTCTACTGAAAAAGCCTCTGGCATCCCCATGGGAGAGAAGGGGAAGCGGAAAGAACTTGCACATCTATTGTTATTGATTGATATTTCTGTTTAAAGCCCAGCTGATGAGTAGAGCCCTATCGGGGCAATTACCGTTTCAGGACATACACAGTTCTTCAGACAAGGATTGCAACACTATGTTATTGTCTAGTTTAAAAGCTCTTAAGCCAGCTGACTGAGTAGAGCCCTATCGGGGCTACTGTTTAACCCGTTTCAGACAAATGTACATTACCAACATGATGCCTTCGCTTACAACAACAGTTAAAAGACAAAATTGTTATTGCTGTTTAAAGCCCAGCTGACTGAGTAGAGCCCTATCGGGGCTAGTTACGCTGTTTTGCAAGGACAAAACACATGATCATTCTTAAACAGGACAAAATTGTTATTGCTGTTTAAAGCCCAGCCGACTGCGTACAGCCATCTCGATTATAGCTGTTTCAACAGGAAAAAAACAGGAAAAGAAAATACAGTTTGAATGTCAATGCATTCACACACATAATCTAAGGGCCCCTGCTGTTGATCACGCTATTCAATTCAATCACAAATGGGATTTAAAAACCATATCTGAATACAAATCTAAACATAACTAAGGACAATAAAACATGCATAAAATTGGCCTTAATTACCTAAAATTGCATCCGCATATCTGATTGTCCTAAAGTCAAAAATGCACTAAATACATGTACCCAATTCTCAATCCTAAGAAAGGGTATGTAAGACTTTTTTTAAAATATAGAAGTGAATGGACCATTAAGGCAAAAAAGGATGGAAGAAATGACAGAAAGCGAACGAACAAAGCAGAAACAAAGAGAGTGACAAAAAAGAGGAATTTCTAGCACACAGTTTCCAGAAGGTGGGGATACTATTTACAGTGAAACAGCCCCTGGCATCCCCACGGGGGCAACCCATTAAGATTAAAGAAAAAAACAGTTAAAAACCATACTCATCGTTCAAGTTCATATTGCTTATAGTCCAGCCGACTACTAGAGCCATATCAGAGCTAACCTACATCAACGACAACCTTTCCCAATAGAAAATTGTCAACGTGTGTGTGGTTAAGACTGCCCCCCCCCCCCCCCCCTAAAAACTTAATTTCTTTTACGTTGTTAAAAAAGAGAGAGAGTGGGGATTAAACATTTTTGGCGATCTCCTCCCAGGGACTGTGTGTGTAAATGTGAGCCAAAAGAGAACTGCGCTCAAATGCACACAAACATAAATACTGCACAAACATGTTTTTTCCCAAATTCATTGCAAGTTTGTGCGATTCTCTCTCTCTGTCTCTCTCTCTCTCTCTCTCTCTCTCTCTCTCTCTCTCTCCTCTCTCTCTCGTTCTCTCTCTCTCTCCCATCTCTCTCTCTCTTCTCTCCTCTTTCTCTCTCTCTCTCCCTTCTTTCACACACATGCACATGCACACACACACACACCACACACCACACACACACACACACACACACACACACACACACACACACACACACACACACACGCCAGCGTGTGGATAACAGAAGAAAACAGGATAACTATCTGATCAAAACGAATTACTCACCATGCCTTCAGGTCAATACCTACAGGAACAGCTACACAAGACGTTTTATGTCTATAACTCCATATGGATTGATTGACGGTCAATTATAACCAACTGTAGACACACTAACGAGCAAATTAAAAGCATAGTCAAAGTGGGTGGATGAGTGAGAGTGTACCACAGAGGATTAATAACCAATGCCTGAAATAACGTAAAGAAAAACGAAAAAAAAAACCCCAACCAGAAACCAATATTTTGTACAAGAGAAACAATGAAATCTCTCTCTCTCTCTCTCTTCTCTCTCTCTCTCTCATCTCCCTCTCCTCACACACACACACACACACACACACATAGCGTGCGCATGCATACACACACAGACACACAAACACACACACACGCACACACACACACACACACACACACACACACACACAAAGACACACACATACACAAGAGAGAGAGAGAGGAAGAAAGAGTCTAAGAATGTGTTTCATTAATTCAATATGTCACAGCCACTCACAGGAGGAGGAATCATGCAGAGACACCAAATAGTCAAAGCAAGAGGGAGAGAGGAAGAGGGTGAGGGAAAGAGACAGACAGACAGACAGATGGCAACATAGAGACAGAAGGACAGACAGACAGACAGATGGCAACATAGAGACAGAAGACAGCGACAGACAGAAGACAGACAGACAGACGGCAACATAGAGACAGAAGAACAAACAAACAGAAGAGAGCAAAACAATTAGAGACGAATTGCCAATGCAGGTTATATAAGAAAAAGACTGCCCCAGACATGCAAGTTGGATCTCCAAAGAGGTGTGTTGTTGGAACCACAGTACACGAATGACAAATATTCGATATCAGCATATACTGCGAAGCTCTAAGACAATAGCATGAACAACAGTCGCGTGTACCAAAGCAAACACACATACTTGCCTTGACAAAGGACCGTTCAGCCGTCCAATTATACAACGCCATTTGAGGCACACTGCATACGCAAGCAGGACTACAATTAGGAATAACAATGATTACTTGTTCGTCCCAGAAGATCCCGTGGAACTTGTGCATCAATGTGAATTAATATATAATTTGATCTAACAGATTTAAATACCCAATAAAAGTATTTCATTGTCAATTTTATACAGATTAATGTACATAGAGACTGAATACGCTATAACATCGTCATCATCATCATCATCAGGTGCCCTGCCGCATGGCGTTGGCGGTCATGAACCTCCATCTGTCTCTATCTCTTGTTGCCTCAAGCATCTCCTCCACCCTTTTCGTCTTCAGCCACTCTGCAAGACCGTCTAGCATTTTCTCCCTGGGTCTACCTGGTGCTCTCTTTCCCTCCAGCTTTCCCATTGTGACCAGGTGTTCCAATTCCCCTTTCCTCATAAAATGGCCTATAAATGTTGCCTGTCTTTTCCTAATCTTCCTTATGAGTGATGTACTTGTGTCTGCCTCCATCAAGACTGTCTCGTTTGTTTTCTTTGCTGTCCATGGAACTCTCAACATTCTTCTTAGAAACCACATCTCGGCTGCCTCAATCTTGCTCTGGCTTTGCTTGCTGACTGTCCACGCCTCACATCTGTACAACAGCATTGGTTCTATATAAAATTCAAGGACTCTCTTCCTGATGTTAATTGATAGGCATTTGTTGGTAAGAATGCTTGTCATCTTCTTGAATGCTGTTTTGGCTTGGCCGATTCTGCCGGCTAGTTCCGATGTCCATCTGCTGTCTGATGAAATGACCGTTCCCAGGTATTTGAACTTATTAACCTGTGTCAAGGTTGTGCCATTTGCTGATATTTTGCATGAGGGGATTTCATGTTTTTTACTGATCACCATGACTTCAGCCTTCCTGCTGTTTAGTTCCAACCCCTTACCTTTGCTTTCTATTTCTAGTATATTCACAAGGTTTTGTAGGTCCCTTTCATTTTCTGCAATTAGCACGGTGTCATCTGCGTATCGAATGTTGTTTATCATTTTCCCTCCAACCTTTAATCCAGGGTCTTCTTCTAGGTTTCTCATGATGCTTTCGGTGTAAAGTGAAAACAGATCTGGTGACAAAACACAACCCTGTCTGACTTCTCTTTTGATGTTTTGGAAAGAGCTTATATTGTTTTCTATTCTCATTGCAGCTGTTTGTTCCCAGTACATATTCTTTTCCATCAACATTGACTCTCTCCAGTTGGTTGATCAATTCATCATGTCTTACCCGATCGAAGCCTTGGTATAGTCAACAAAGCATAAATACAAATCCTTATTCATCTCAATTGACCTCTCTATGATAATTCTTAGGATGTATATGGCATTAATAGTTCCCCTCCCTTCCACAAATCCGCACTGTTCTTCTGCTATTTCTCTTTTGATTCTATTCATTGTCCTCATTATGATTATTCTTAACAGGAGTTTTGTTACATGACTCATCAAACTGATTGTGCGATGGAGTTTGCAATGAAAATTGATTTTGACATATCTTTGGGGATTTTTCCAGTGTCGTAAATTTCATTTAGGAGGACTGTTATTTTTCTATGCCAAATTCCTCCAGGGCTTCAATCATCTCTGTAGTAATGTTGTCTGGTCCTGGGGCTTTTCCTGGTTTCATCTTTTTCAGTGCCGCTCTAACTTCATCTTTCATTATGGGTGGTCCTTCAAAGTTCTTTTTTATAATGTGTTCTTCGTTACTCTGTAGCAGTGATATGAAACTGATTCTGAGACCAACAGCTGTACGCTGCCATTACCACAGTGTTACGGTTTTCGTTATTGTTGTGAAATTTATCCAGCAGGCGTGATTTCCTATCTGAGTAACGGTTCTGGATTTAGTGTCCTCCCACTCCTCACCCTGACCTCTCTCTCTCTCTCTCTCGCTCCTCTCTCTCTCTCTCTCTCTCTCTCACACACACACACACACACACATTCACAGACGCACACACATACACACACACACATTCACACACACCAACACACACACACACACACACACACACACACACACACACACACACACACACATTTACACTCGCACACACCGTCTAATATCACTTATAGTGAAAAGACGTTAAATCAAGCAACGAACGAACGAACGAACGAACACATGCACACACACACACACACACACACACACACACACACACACACACACACACACACCACACACACATCACACACACACACACACATTCACACACGCACACACACACACACCACACACACATACACACACACACATACACACACACACACATTCATACACGCATACATACACACACACACTCCTTTTCCTTTTGCTGTTGAACTCATCTGCCTTTTACCTCCCCCATCTCTCTCATACAAATCCCATGTCCAAACTTCCTCACATCTGTCTTCACTTCCAGCCCACGTTAACTCTTTGACTCCCACACCCTGTCCACCAGCACCCCGCATCGTCAATCATGTTGGCAAAGCAAAAACTTAACCCTTTGACTCCCTGACCCTTTCCATCAGCTTCCTGCAGGAAGCTGTTGCAAAGGGTGTTGGAGTCAAAGGGTTAAGTTTTTGCAGTTGATGGAGAGGTATGGGAGTCAAAGGGTTAACGCACATCTTCCCCTAGGACCTAACTCCTCATACGCCCTGTTCCGTCCCCTCCATTTTCCCTCTGTCTCTCTCATCTTCCTTCTCCTACGCTCTCTCACCCCAACAGAATAACCTTGACCAGGTATGCTCTGTTGTTTGACCACAGAGGTGCTTGCTGCCATCAAGCTTTCAGAATATCCGTTTGAAAAATGTACTTATTGTTTATAAAAGATAAAATGACCGCAGTTATGTTGTCGACTCTCAATGAAGGATTTGTAAAGGGTAAAACGTCTTGACATGAAAAAGATGGAACCATTATTTGTTTAAGAATTGCTGATCCTTTTACATGTTGTTTCAAGTTCAGGTTTATATTGCATATAGCCCAGCCGACTACCAGAGCCATATCAGAGCTTACACCACGTCAAAAACGATAACCAGGTTAAGATAGAAGACTACAGTTAAAAACCCCACAATTTCATATTCTTATAGCCCAGCCGACTACTAGAGCCATATCAGGGCTAACATCTTGTTAAAAACGACAGGTTGAGATAAAACACAACAGTTAAAAACCATGCGCACAATTAACTTTGCAAGTCTAAAATGCAATTAAAGAAAACCATACTTCGACGCAAAATCATATCAGGTGAAATCTATTGATCTCTTGTAAAAAACGGGAAAATGGCATTAGCAGGGATGTATCAGAAGAGGTTCTTTGAGTCGTCTGTGTAGTGCTTATGTCTCACATCGTATAAGTCCCAGCAATCAAGAAGGAGGTGTCTGCTGCTCAAAGGCTCGTCATATGGATACACAAGAAGGTTTCTTCATTTTTTAAGAGGCTACATATTGTTTATAACATTAGCTCATCCTGTATCTCAGAAAGAATGAAGTCAGTGTTACCCAAACAATAGCTATCAACAATGGCCAAACTTGATTTGTACCGAGCAGATACCTGTACTTTTGGACAGTTTTGAAACGTTCTATCACGTGGATCAATACTTTGAAGACAAGAAAAAGAGTCTGGTTTACTCGTCTCGCTGCACATCTTAAAAGCCTGTGATCTGATAAGCTGGACAGACATGAATGGATCTTTAAAAACTTGGATTAAGAGGAAAAATATGTCATTGGATTGAATGGAAAGAATTGCTTGAAAATGCAGAAATAAGAGAAATAAAATCAAGTGGTTTCAAAATATTGTACGCTGTAGAATAGCAGTGCAGTGACAAACCGCATGTGAAGAACAATGGGTATTGCAGACAATCAGAAATGTATCTTTACATATACAGAGAACGAAAGGCAACAGAGAACTATCTATACTACTGAAAACATTTACAGTCCTTCTGGAAAGAAATGAAAAATACTTGAATATGATTTTGGACACAGTACTTGACTGGGTTAGACAATGAGTTGCTCCATTTTGGCGGAAAAATAATTAACGACATTAATGAGATGTTTGACCGTTTAAATATACTTGGAAATTTTTCATACATAAAATTTAGAACAAAAAAGACAATCTATAGTACTCTTGAATTAAACTACTCGTGCAAAATCGAGGAACACACTTTCTTTTCATTTTCTAAAGAAATGTTCCCATACACAGATCTGTGAGTCCTTTGTAGTTTTGTTCTGTAAAAGAATGCAAAGATTTACATCAAATTCTTCTTCTTTTCTCATTTGAATTACTGTGGTGTAAGCCAGCTTATGATAAAAAAAAATTCCGTTGATTTTCAGAGTGAAAGCATTGGATTTCTTTATAAATTAAGTGTGAAGGTCCTTATTATTGTCACTAACAAGTTAACCACTTCTGTGTCGGTAAATGCTGTAGGTATGCCTTGGTACAGAGACACAAACTGCATGACTTTTTCAGTATTAAATTTTCACCCTCCATGGTACATCACCATATATGATTTCTGATACTGAACATTTGAATGAAAAAATATTACATAATCTGCTATTGTATCCTGGAGTAAGCTTCTCACTCCTCCAAAAGTATTTTCACTTCTTCAAAACTATCTTCTCAGTCACTATGCAACCTTAGAATCAGGCACAAGAGCACGTGACTTCTGTGGGAAAAAAATATTTCCGTTTTATTATTTTTCCTTCATGTTAGTACAGGATGGCAAGGTGGAAACATTGAAATATTAAGCAAAGGTCTCTCTTTATTAGAGAACTTTTATCGGTACCAAAACAACTGGGATTACCTATGTCACATTTTTCAGACAGTCAAAATACGCCATTTCTGAATTCGTAATAGCTATGCTTTGTTGTAAGTCGACATTCTGAGTTTCTTGAGAAAGACTTTAAAGTCGAAAATTTGACCCCTCTACAACAAGGTGTTCGGCTGTTGTGTACAGTAAGAAGTATTACTTCGTAATAGCTATGCTTTGTTGTTAGTCGACATTCTGAGTTTCTTGAGAAAGACTTTAAAGTCGAAAATTTGACCCCTCTACAACAAGGTGTTCGGCTGTTGTGTACAGTAAGAAGTATTACTTCGTAATAGCTATGCTTTGTTGTTAGTCGACATTCTGAGTTTCTTGAGAAAGACTTTAAAGTCGAAAATTTGACCCCTCTACAACAAGGTGTTCGGCTGTTGTGTACAGTAAGAAGTATTACTTCGTAATAGCTATGCTTTGTTGTTAGTCGACATTCTGAGTTTCTTGAGAAAGACTTTAAAGTCGAAAATTTGACCCCTCTACAGTAAGAACCATTTCTGAATTACCACAGATTTTATTATCTGCTTACCTCTGCTGAGTACAGATGGTCTCATCTAGATCAAACGATTTCATTCAAACCAAATAATTTTATGATTGAAAAATAGTGGAGAACACCAAATATGTAGAATGTAATATCAATAGACTTTACGAAGGTCTTTGATAACACAGGCTATAACTGAAAAACGATGAAGTAACATCACACCACAACACACGCATTGCATGAGGTAATATCAACAGTCTGTCTAAAGCTCACATTGCTGGGTATGAATGATGTTGGTCATCATGCTTAGTTTGTAACTGTTCAGTGGCATTCGACAAGGATGCGTCTGTGTCTCCTCTTCCCTTTAACTTTACACTGACTGACTGCTGACTGGAGCATTGACAGTTATAACCACTCATACAATAAAATGAAATTCAAGCTCTGTCTTGGCCGAATCCACCATACCAGTGCTACTCTTTCCACGTTGTTACCAAGGCCTGACTATGACTGCGTTCCATACACACATGCACGTGCACTCGTGATCTACACATGATTATAGTCAGTCTAAAATGAAACAACAACAGCAACAACAACAACAACAACAAAAACATAATGGATAGAGGGTTTCGTTATAAGACTTACTTTTTGTTGTTGCCATACACTCAACAGTGCAGCTTCAACAAACACAGAACAAAATATTTTATAGACACAGAGGTCTTAAAAATGTGGAGAACCCAGTGATCAGGTCTTTGAGCATCAGCAGTCCTTAAGGTTTGGATGCAAGAAACAAACCATGAGATTTAACCATATTATGTTGTTGAAAACATTACATCACCATCAAACTGAACATCAAAGTGCAACTGTCATTACATATCGTATGAATTGTATCATTACCTTCAGTGCTCTATCCATTTATCGTTTACCTAATCTGTTCTTCAGCTACCTTCCACAGTTCTCACCAGGATCGTGTTAGAAAGAGTGTCATGGTGTATGTAGTCAATGCTGCAAAATCTCAGGCACTCTTCTGCACGCACAACGACAAAACAGCTGATAAAGAGACCGTGACAGGTGATAAAGACAACAGGCCATGTGATAATGATAACTCTGCACATTGCGAAAATACACCAGCAGTTCACAAACAGATACCTCAACAATAATGACAAAGAGATATCCTGGCAGTTCACAAGTCATGGCAGTTGATAAGGATATTCCCAGCTGATGATAAAAATTCCCCAGGTACCTCAGCAGTTGCTGGGACATCCTGATCATTAGACAGGTATCTTTAGCACCTGCTGAAGTGTCTTTCGATACATGGATAGCATGGGTCACTCAGAAAAAAAGGAAACACATTCGACTTGAACGTCGACATTCCTGAATGGGACAAGCGATGGTGTTACATAAATTTTGACATTCAGTGTAGCAGACATCATACAAAGGGATTTTTTTTTAAATCCCTGACTGCTTCAAACATCTGCATTGGTATTGTTTTTGTTAGGTTTGTTTTGTGTCAAGCCCTGCCACCTGCACAGAGATATAGCAAGGCTGTAACCATCTCAAAACGTACACAATATCTGATTGGCTTAAAACCCGGAAAATAATAAGTACACATATTATTGTATCGTGCACATAATCTAAGGATACATCCCGGACGTTGACCACTGCATTCAATTCATCACTATAAGGTTTACAAAACAAACCCTGATTACAAATTTACACATAAGTGAGAACCTGAAGGATATGTGAGATTAGGCCTAAAATGTACCTAAACATCCTTCCGCATATCAAGTTTAGGGCCAAAAAAGCATTCAAAACACCGCCTATCTTTAGACAGATTATGCAAGGCTGTATAGAACAAATACAGGCCAACGGACCAGCAAGGGAGACAATGATAGGAACAGATGACCAAAAACAAAGAAGCAAGGTGGAAACAGAGTAACAGAAAAGACGAAATTTCAAGGTCAGAATTTCCCGAAGGTGGAGATACGATGTATAATGAAAGAGCGCCCAGCATCCCAAGGCAGGAAAACATCTAACTGAAACACCACCAACAATGACAAAATAGTAATACATACTGATAACAATCATGAAACAATTACACATGCTACCCAGTGCTTGGTTTCAATCAAAATGGCATCAGTGATGTTTGTGGATAGATTAATACTTCAAATGGCTTGTAGATGCAAAAACAAACAATATCATCTATGTAGCATGAAGTCTGAAACCATGACTAGTTTCAAGGACCCATAAGAATGTACAGGCCTTTTTCACACAGAACACAGGCCTACAGAAGACTCCTAAGAATAAACTGGACTGAAAGACGAACAAACCAAAGCATTCTGGAAGAACTGAACAAACAACCTGAACATTAAGGCCTGGTTAAGAAAATGAAAATGAAATACTTTGGACATGCTATGAGACATGAGAGCTGCCATGTAATGAAGACTGTAGCCCAGGGCAAAATGGAGGGCAAGATAACGCTGACTTCCAATGTAGAGAACAAAGCCAAGTGGACAAAGTTACCAAAAGATTAAATCTACAGAAGGACTGTAGACAGAAGGGGATGGAGACAGCTGACGGTGCATGCATCTACGGCTACCATCAAAAAGGATGTCGCCAACAGGTGAAAAGGTGCTTGTTACGATTCCCTTGCCAGAGCTTTTTCACATGAAATGTGTACTTTTGTATTTCAGTTTTTTTAATGCATGAATGAGTGTAGAATGTGTGATCTGAATGTATTCTGATTACCACTATCTGATAACTATCTTCTTCAGACTTTTAATGAGTACTTGTAATGATGAATTTCGCAGGGAAAAAAATCAGTTTCATCATAACAGGAATTATGACCAACAACACCACAGAACATGCATCCAATGCCACTATGATCCCTTCAGAATGCATAATTCTGAAAGACTTCATCCCTGGGACAACCCTGACAACATCGTCAACTTTCAAACAGAACAACTGGTGCGGCAACTGAAGGACTTGGTCTTTCTGCCCATCACCTTTGTGATCGGTGTGCCTGCTAACATCATCAACATGCTGGTGTTCTACAAACACGGGTTGAAGGAACGTATCAACGTCTGTCTGTTTGCTTTGTCATTGTCTGACGGCCTACATCTTGTCACTCACATGATATCTAACGGAGAACAACTTTACATACACTTTACCACCAAACAAATGTGAGTCTGAGTGGAGACACTGCCCACCCTGTGTGTCTTTACATATATACGTATTTTGAAATTATGTACATAACTACATAACAGATGCTGCCACACGTTATACATAGTGGTGAGTCAGAACGTGAAAATTCGAATGGAACTTTTTTTTTTATTAGTTTATGGGGAAAAAAGGGACACCATTGGCCTGAAACCATGTAATTTTGAAACAGAAGTGGAATAAGTTAAAGGGGGGCATTTTCTTCTAGAACATACGAAGTGGATATTATTATTGTTTATGGTTGACAGGCTACACGTGAGCTGTTACATCTGACTTACTATCAAAGCTGATCACAAACATTCTCATCAGTTTCCATGTAAATGTAACTTTGAACTTTTGAAAGTCTCGACTACCTAGCATGTTCCCAAGCAAAAATGCCCACAAATTATATAATTTCAAGGTTTCTCATATCATCAATAAACATATTTAATCATAGTTTCTTGTTTATTCTTTAACCTATTTTTTTCTGAAATTTTGTACAAATGAATTGTATGCGAAGAAAAATAATTACATTTTCTTGCTCACGTAGGAAAAATAACACACACATACTCTCTCTGTCTGTTCTCTCTCTGTCTCTCTATCTCTGTCTCTATCTGTCTGTCTGTCTGTCTGTCAGTCTGTCTCTCCCTCTCTCTCTCTCTCTCTCTCTCTCTCCTCTCTCTCTCTCTCTCACCACATCTCACCACACACTCATATTAAGGTAACACCAAAAGTAACGCAAATACGAGATTCACAGTCTGAACCAGACCAATGAAGATTGCCAGGGCAATCATCTCATCATCATCATCATGTCGAGCTTGTTTGGCTATCCATGACACGTTTCTTCCATCCTTCCCTGTCAGACATTGCAGTAAGTAGTTCATCATACTGACAGCCCGTATCATCGATCAGTTGGTCGATGAAGGTCTTCTTTGGACGTCCTGGTCTTTGTTTGCCGTGACTGGGTCTCCATAGTAGAACATCCCCACCAGTTCTTCTTTGCTACGCCAGCAGTGTCCGGCGAAGCACAGTCTTTGCTGACGTATACATTTACTGATTGGTGGGATCTTACCATATAACTGTTTGTTAGTTGGATGTTCTCTCCAGGGTTTGTTCAGGGCTGCACGCAGTATTCGTGTACATGCTCCTTCAATCTTCTTCTACAATGTTAGGGTCCAAGAGATTGAGCCATATGTAAGAACGGACTCTACTGCTGCTCAGAAGAAGTTCCTTTTCAGGTTGTCTGGTAGATTGGATTTCCAGATTATGTCCAGTTGTTTTAGAGCACCCCAGGAATTTCCGAGTCTGGTGTTGACGTCTTGTTCTGTGGAGTCAATGTAGCTGCCCAGGTATTTAAAGTCATGAACTTGTTTGATTGTATCTCCATTGAGACTTCTCATGCCTTCTGATGCATCTTGGTTCAGACAGATGAACTCTGTTTTGTTCGCATTGAGGGGGAGCCCGATCTCCATTTCTATTCTTTCGACACTGTGAAGGAGAGATGTTGCATCCTTTAGAAGGTCTGCGAGAACAGCCAGGTCATCAGCGTAATCCGCATCTGTTATCTTTACCGCAGGGTAGTGTCTGCTCTTCTGTTCTGTTTTGTTCTTATCCACTGCTTTCCTCAGCACATGATCGATACAGATGATGAAAATGTAGTGGGCAAGCGTATCTCCTTGAAGGACTCCAGCAGTGATGGTGAAGAAGTCTGTGTCTCCATCAAAGGAGCGAACCATACAGCAGGTATTCTGATACAGCATCATGATGGCGTCTACTGTTTCCTTGGATAGTCCATATGCAGTTAGAATCTCCTTCATCTTTCCTCGGTGGATCGAATCAAAAGCTTTGGAAAAGTCGATAAGTAGGAGAACAGCTGGAAGGATTTTGGTTTTTATGCCTTCCAATATACGTCTGATGGTGAGTATTTGTCCTGATGTCAATCTGTTTTGGCGAAACCCATTTTGGTTTTTCCTCAAAATTGGATCTATTCACGGTCTTATCCTATTTATGAGCATTAGGTTGTAGATCTACAATCATCTACTGGCAGTGATCAACACAACATAAACGTAATTGAAACTATTCAAACCCATAATCGTATTATACGTGATACTTAGTACAATGAAATAAACTATGAAACAGATGACAAAACAAATAACAATGCTGTTATATAGCCTTACAGTAATTAGTTCCATTTTCTTTACAATTCTTCTGATTTATGAACGAGGATCATATTTAAGTTATTCTCTTGTGAGAGGTTGACAACGCACAAAATATGTCTGCCTTTTGAACAAGTGTACACATGATATGTGGTCAGATTTGACCAACCTAATGAGTAAACCACTATGTCTTACAGATGGGGTCCTGTCTTGAGATGGATCGCAAACAATAACCTAGCGGGGTTTTTGGCTTTCACCTGGGTCTCTCAAGTTTTGACAGCCATCGTGGCCAGTGAAAGATGTTTCTGCATCCTGAAACCACTCAAGTCACAGATTGTTTTTCGTACCTCCACCATGACAGCGACGATTGTTGTCATTTTCATAGTGGTGGTGGGACTTCGGTTATCGTGACCAGCCGTTACTATGTGACCTGTGCTTACAATCCCATTACTAAGAAAACTTTTATAACGGCAATTGGAGCGAAGTTTTACTACAAACACCAGATGATCGTGGACTTATTAGACGTTGTCATGTATGGTATAGGCATTCCGTGGGTGGTGATTGTAGTGGTAATAACAACAACGGTCATCACAGTCATCAAATTACGTCAGGCTGCTGAGTGGCGGGCAGGTATGTCCTCCAGCAGTGATAGTTTGTCTGCACGGGACATCGCTTTGACCCGGATGTTGGTTGGCAACTCCATCTTTTTTATCGTCTGTGTATTTCCTGTTGGTTTATTCAGGTAAGTCTGTAATTCAGATGGTGATAGAACAAATTTCGTAAATAGGCCTTTTCAGACTTATTTCAGTTAGAAGTTTTGACAGATTTTAGAAAATACAGTCAAAAGCATTTAGTGATTAGGAGCCTAATATGAAAGGTAGCGCCATTTATAATTGATAATGATACTGACATAATACTGTCAAATGATCTTCAAAACGTACGCACATTTGTGCCTGAGTATAATATTTTGTAAAGTGTATTGAAAACGTGAGTGCCTTATCCACCACATTTTATCAACCTACTGCTATTTAATTGGCTTTCAAAACCAGTAGCAACTGATGCAAGACAAGCCAACCTCTAGGTCTTTTTGCATTTGTCCCAAATAGTTTCTCGAAAAGACAATAACCGGAAAAAAACACACAAAAAGAATAAGAATTCATGTTTAATACAACAAGACAAGACAGGCGCAAATTTTCGGCCAACTGGCCTTTGTCAAGTGTAAGATCACAAACAAACAAACATCAGATACAAAAATTAGGAGAAAAAGACTTAAACTTCCCTGCTGCTTCGTCCAGTATGAGAAAAAGAATAAAATGACTGAAATGACATCATCATGTGTTTTTGAGTAAATATGATGTCAGAGCTGAAGTGCGATGAATTCTGCAATTTGCTTGACAATAGCTAGTGGAGAGTTATCTCCCATGTTGTACTTCTCAAATCTATCACAGTTTGCGCTATCCTTGAGGGGTGTTCTGAGCTTACCGTTTTTGTCTTTGTGTCTGCTTCTTGCTAGCTGAATGGGTAGCGCAAACTGTGTTAGATTTGAGAAGTACAACATGGGAGATAATTCTCAAGAGTTATGTCCTTTGATTAATATTAAAAAATTCTCCCTGCTTCCCTCTTATTTCTTTGGTAATAGCCAGTTGGCAGAAATTTGCACCTGACTTGTCTGGTTGTATTAATACGCGTTCTCATTCTTTTTTTTTTTTCTTTTTTTTTCTGATATCTGTTTGCTTGAACGCGGGCAGTCACACTTGTTTTTGATTTCTAAGGGAAATGTTCGCTAGACCTGTTATGAGCGCGACAAACATCCTTGATATGGATGTTTGAAACTAACAAACGGAATTGTCTCATTGTTTTATTTTTGCTTTGAATATCAAATTCAAGATGTTATGCTCAGCACTATATTGTGTATCAGGACATTAGGACATCATAGTTTAAACACGGAAAAAGTATTGAATTATGTGCAATTGAAAACAAAAATGTAGTCTTCTCCCTGATTTATCTTTACAGGTTTGCGTTGCTGTTGTACCAGACTTAAATGCAGGACGACGATACAGCAACATATTCGCGGTAGGACTGTGATCGTTAAACAGCATTCCTACATCAACGCCACCTTCAACATCGTAGTGTACTACACCATGGGCTTCTCGCTACAGACACACTTCCAGCACTCTGATGGGAGAAAGAGTACTAAGGAGACCCCTTTGTGACATTTCAGCTACTAAGTTCTTACAGAACGATATAAAGTAATAAAGCAAGATATGCAACATGTAGTTCTCGTTTGTGTCCATCACTAACATTTTCTCAGACAATTGCTGGACGTGCTCGAAATAGTTGTTTTGTCCATGGCAAGTACATGTTTGACCTTAAAGACACAAACATGCAGTGACTTCTGTCTGGAGATAAAAGAGGAAAACATTTTCGATTAACGCGATTGTTTCTCCAAAGTCTCTAATTTCATGTCAAAAGAAAGGTAAACATTTAATAAAATCTGAGCGGTTATTAAGGAAAAGCAGTGCTGCAGACTTCAATATTTTAAAGGATAGCATGTTTATGTAGGTGGTACCCATCTATTTTGCCTTATTGTGTACATTCCTGCACATAAACTGAGACAGGTAGATACTAGTTTGCACCTAGGTGGAGATGGGGTAATATAAGCCAGGAACGAATCCGGTTACTTAGATTTGGTTTCCGTTTCCTAAGGCAACATCTACACCCTTAGAATAAAATGTTCACATGCACTGCCGCCTTGTGAGGGAGAAGACCCCAAACTATCATAGCATAAGCAAGAAGCCATGGCGAATCATTCATTTGGCAACTAGATTAGTTCATCACCAGTTTTACGATTGCTACTATTACAATTAACGTTTAAAGCCCAACAGAATATTTAGCAACCATGTCAGGATTAAAGCCAAGTTCTAGTTCACATTGTTTATAGCCCAGCCAATGATCTCAAACACATGAAAACGTATGAAAGAAACTGAAAGAAAATAGTACACATTTCCAGAAGGCATGCATTCTATTTTCACTGAAATGGTCCCCAGCATCCCCACAAGGGGAGGCTCAGTCTTTAAGCACGGTTTCCAGGAGTAAGTAATTTAATTACTACGTGATCCCATCCCCCTACTTTCCTTAATGTTTCTGGATTGCACATTGAGATGTTGCACGCTAATTTTGAGAAGAAGTGAATGCACAGAATATAATTCTTAGAAACTCATGTCAGCACTTCATGATAAGAGTATCAAAAATTGTTGAAACTCTCCCATCTATGAGAGAATAGACATAAGAAATATAATTAAAAAAAGCCATAGCCTTCCTTGAAGTGGATGGACTTACATAGCACATATTATATTTGGTATACTGTCCAGGGCGCCAGGTAGACCCAGGGAGAGAATGCTGGACGGACTTGCAGAGTGGCTGGGGATGAAGAGGGTAGGGGAGATGCTAGGAGCACGAGAGATAGAGATGGTTGGAAGTCCATGGTCGCCAACGCCATGCGGCAGGGCACCTGATGATGATGATGATGATATTGTCCACTGAATATAAAGAAAAGAAAATGGAACCAATGTAACATCAAGAGTTCATAATGGTAATAGCCCAGCCGAATATATAAGAGCTGTATCGGGCTAACGACCACGTCAAAACAACAACCCGGTTAAGATACGAGACAACAGTTAAAAACCTATGCTCACCATTAACCTTGCAAAGTCTAAAATGCAATTAAAGAAAAACAGCTGTAAAATCATATCATCTGACATCTACTGATCTCTGTAAAAACTGGAAAATTGCATCACGAGAGACGTCTTTGGGAAGAGGTTCTTTAAGGAGTCCACAGTGGAACCACGCTTCGTCTCATTAGATCTCCCCCCCTCCCATCCCCAGCCATTCTGCTCCGTCCACATTCTCCCTTGTCTACCCGCCTCTTCCTCCAGCTTTGTGTGTTTTTGGTGTGTGTTTTGTGTGATGTGTGTGGTGTGGTGTTGTGTGTGTGTTTGTGCATGTGTGTCATTTGTGATGTTTGTTGACCTGTCTGACATGGGTAACCCTACCGAAGGCATCAATGAAAACTGTCAAAGTCCAGTTAACTTCCTTGATTATCAGGACTATCAATAATGATGTTGTACGGATGCAAGGCGTGGACAGTCAACAAGCAAAGCCAGAACAAGATTGAGGCAGCCGAGATGTGGTTTCTAAGAAGAATGTTGAGGGTTCCATGGACAGCAAAGAAGACAAACGAGACAGTCTTGATGGAGGCAGACACAATAGATCACTCATAAGGAAGATTAGGAAAAGACAGGCAACATTTATAGGCCATTTTATGAGGAAGGTGGATTTGCAGCACCTGGTCACGGCGGGAAAGCTGGAGGGAAAGAGAGCACCGGGTAGACCCAGGGAGAAAATGCTGGACGGACTTGCAGAATGGCTGGGGATGGGGAGGGTGGGAGAGATGCTAGGGGCAACGAGAGATAGAGACAGATGGAAGTCCATGATCGCCAACGCCATGCGCAGGGCACCTGATGATGATGATCAATAATGAAGAAACAAAACTTTCCAGCCCACAGCCCCCATCGCCCTAACTCAAGGGATCATTGGGACCTCACGTCCTCTGACCATGACAAGGTGCTGGTCCCCTCCAGGAGGCTCTCACTGCTTAAGCACTGGCTCAATGTTGTGGCAACTTTCAAACCGGCAACGAATGTTAAAAATATAGTGTTTTTCTTAATTATTATTATAATTATCATATCCACGTTGTAATGTATCAAAGAACCTGAATTTTTTTTTAATGCGTGTGTGTGCATGTATGTGTGTGCATGTGTGTATGTATGTATGTATGTATGTATGTATGTATGTATGTATGTATGTATGTATGTATGTATGTGTGTGTGTTTGTGTGTGTGTGTATGTGTTTTGTGTGTGTGTGTGTTGTGTGTGTGTGTGTGTGTGTGGTGTGTGTTTGTGTGTGTGTGTTTGTGTGTGTGTGTGTGTGTGTGTGTGTGTGTGTGTGTGTGTGTGTGTGTGTGTGTGTGTGTGTGTTGTTTGTGTGTGTGTGTGTGTGTGTGTGTGTGTGTGTGTTTGTGTGTGTGTTGTGTGTGTGTGTGTGTGTTTGTGTGTGTGTGTGTGTGCATGGTGTGTGTGTGATGTGTGTTTGTGTGTGTGTGTGCGTGTGTGTGTGTTTGTGTGTGTGTGTGTGTGTGTGTTGTGTGTGTGTGTGTGTGTGTGTGTGTGTGTGTGTGTGTGTGTGTGTGTGTCAGATTTAAGGCTCTGTGTCTATAAAGTGCAAAATTCCCAATCTGGTCATCTTAAAGCAAACATTTGCTTAGGAAGTTTATGGTCAAGTGGCAAGTGGCTGATCATGTGGTAACCATATTGTTGTAATTCATTGTGCTCCACGTTTATGGATTACGCCTGTGATACGCTTCATACGGTTTGTTCCAGATTGGGCAACTGGTGTATATCTTTAAATTATAAACATTGAAAACTATTGAAAAGTATGGACTCGTGTGAACGTGGCCAAGAGGACCCTCACTCGCATGCCATTTGTGAGATCGTATTTAACATAATTAAACGTACTGAATCATTTTACATCAAGAAAGGTGTGTGTCAAGGCCGTATTCTGTCACCATGTTTTTCCAGTGTATATACACAACAGGTTATGAGGGACTCCAGCATGGAAGAATACAACATAAAAGTGGGAGTTAGCGAAGTCTCAAACCTCAGGTACACTGACGATATAGCACGCCGTGCAAACACTCACCAACAGGCACCATCCATGATAAAGCCCTGAATAAGATCAGGCAACAGAACAACCTTAAACTGGATGCCCAAAAAACAAGTTTTTACA
Source organism: Monoplex corrugatus (assembly GCA_030674185.1). NCBI lineage: Eukaryota > Metazoa > Mollusca > Gastropoda > Littorinimorpha > Ranellidae > Monoplex > Monoplex corrugatus. The sequence goes on along the minus strand of JAPXFY010000032.1, from coordinate 44,364,178 downwards.
CATTAACCCGGGTCCTGCTTAATCCATCTACATAAATAAAGATAAACAGGAAGAAGTCAGTCAGTTCAAATAGTTACGATCATCATCATCATCATCATCATCATCATCATCATCATCATCATCATCATGTCAGCTTGCTCGGCTATCCATGACACGTTTCTTCCATCCTTCTCTGTCAGACATTGCAGTAGGTAGTTCATCATTCTGACAGCCCGTATCATCGATCATTTGGTCGATGAAGGTCTTCTTTGGACGTCCTTGTCTTTGTTTGCCGTGACTGGGTCTCCATAGTCTCCATAGTTATGATCAGTCAATCAAATCCAATGATACAGATTGCTCCACTCACATCAAGTCCAGAGTTGCTATGGCAATGAAATGGACATCTGTTAAGTAAATAACGAATAAGTACAAAACTGAAAATAAGAATAATGAGATGCCTGGTCCGGACACGATGACAACAATGATGACGGTGCTGCTGCTGCTGCTGGTGGTGTTGTTGATGACGACGACATCGAAGAGGACGATGACGACGACGATGATGATGATGATGATTGTGACAATGATAGTATGGATAACGAGGGGGAGGAGGAGGAGGAGGAAGAGGACGACGACGACGACGACGATGATGATAATGATGATAGTATGGATGATGATGACGATGATGATTATGATGATGACGACAGCGGCGGCGACGACGACGACGACGATGATTATAGTGATGATGATGATGATATGATGATGATGATAATGATAATGATGATGATGATGATGATGATGGTGGTGGTGGGGGGAAGATAATTCTGATGCTCTGGACTTTCATTCTAGATTCAGACCTCGAGACTGGGTTGTGCTGTACACTACTTTCAAATGTTGCTCAAACTCGCGAGATACAGACACCTGACGTGTTGGTCAGTAGATTTGTGCAACGCTCTCAAATGACCCATCCTCAAAGCTTATAAACACTACATTGTGTGGTCCCAGTTTTCCCACGGAGCCCACGGCAAGTCAGTTCTGGGTAGGAACACGATGGGGCTGAAAAATCCCACAAAAATGTTGACAGAACTGAGAAGACTCAACTCACAACCTTCCAGTTGGTATTTGACGCTAACCATTTGGACCACGGTGCCTAGTGAAAGTTTAAACAGGCTAACCATTGTTGATATGATCGTTCATCATCATCATGTACTCTGCCGCATGGCGCTGGCAATCATGGCCCTCTAACGAATCTTTGTCGCTGCAAGAACATGTCCATCCATTCTGTCTTCATCCACTCCACAGGTCCGTCCAATATTTTCTCCCTGGGTATACCTGATGCTTTTTTTCCTCCAGCTTTCTCGTTGTGACTAGGTGTTCTGATTTTTCTTGCCTCAGAAACTGTCCTATAAATGTTGATTTTTCTTCCCTCAGAAACTGTCCTATAAATGTTGATTTTTCTTGCCTCAGAAACTGTCCTATAAATGTTGATTTTTCTTGTCTCAGAAACTGTCTATAAATGTTGATTTTTTCTTGCCTCGGAAACTGTCCTATAAATGTTGATTTTTCTTGTCTCAGAAACTGTCCTATAAATGTTGATTTTTCTTCCTCAGAAACTGTCCTATAAATGTTGATTTTTCTTGCCTCAGAAACTGTCCTATAAATGTTGATTTTTCTTGCCTCAGAAACTGTCCTATAAATGTTGATTTTTTCTTGCCTCAGAAACTGTCCTATAAATGTTGATTTTTCTTGTCTCAGAAACTGTCCTATAAATGTTGATTTTTCTTGCCTCAGAAACTGTCCTATAAATGTTGATTTTTCTTCCCTCAGAAACTGTCCTATAAATCTTGCTTGTCTTTTCCTAAAAATCTTCGTTAATGTTCTTTTTTGTGTATGCTTCGTTCAAGACTGTCTCGTTTGTTTTCTGTGCTGTCCATGGTACTCTTGACATTCTTCTTAGAAACCACAAGTCTGCTGGCTTAATCTTGTTCTGACTTTGCGTGTAGCTTGATAATTATTCCTGTACAAAATAACTACTGTCACATCTACCTACTGATCTTATGAGATATCGTTAGTATTCGTATAATGATGTATGTTTCTGACAATAGGTATACGTGTATGCATGGTCACACTCTATTAATTGATACGTATTTATTTTGTACGTGTATTCATGTGAGTATTCTCTCTCTCTCTCTCTCTCTCTCTCTCTCTCTCTCTCTCTCTCTCTCTCTCTCTCTCTCTTTCTCTAGTTCTCTCTCTCTCTCCCCTTCTCTCTCTCTCTCTGTGTCTCTTTCTCTCTCTCTCTCTTTCATTCTTATCCACTAATACACAGACATATACACGATGTTTATTATCATTATTATCATCATCAATATCTTCTTTTTTCTTCTTCTTTCTTTCTTTCTTCTTCTTCTTTTTTATATTTTTCTTTCTTTCTTTCTTCTTCTTCTTCCTTCCTTTATTCTTCTTTCTTTCTTTCTTCGTCGTCTTCCTTCTTTCTTTTTTTTCTTCCTTTCTTCTTTTTCTCTTTCTTCCTTTGTTTCTTTCTTTCTTTCTTCCTTTCTTTTTCTCCTTCTGCTTCTTCTTGCATCGGCGCTGTGGTTACGGTGATATCTTCTCCGTGTTTGTTCATGTTTCCTTGGTTGTTGTTGATAAACAGCTCTGGGTATCTGATATTTGGTTTTTCGTTGGCCATCCTGGTAGACCCATGGAGAGAATGCTGGACGGACTTGCAGAGTGACTGGGGATGAGGGGGGTGGGGGAGATGCTGGGGGCAATGAGAGATACAGATAGTTGGAAGTCCATGGTCGCCAACGCCACGCGGCAGGGCACCTGATGATGATGATGATAATGATGATCCGTTGATTCTTTGCAAGGAGAGTAGTTCTGGCTTCGGTTGCCTGTCGCTTGTATCGGCTCCTTCTTCGATATTCTTATGATGTCTTGATGGTTTTCAGAGCAGTCTGGTGGTCTTGGTAATAGGTGATATCGGCAGTACCTGATCCATTTCTTTCTGAAGACATCATTCAACTCGTCTAACTAGCTATTGACGTTTATTCCTTTTCTGATAGACAGTTTTCGTGTTTGACTGAAAGATATGTAGAGCTTTGAATGTATTGTTCATATATTCCAGTCAGCGTAACTTGAACACAGACTGCTGTTACTTTTGGAGGGAATTCACAATGCAAGCACAAAGAATTCGCACTATATTGCATGGTTTTGCCAAGATGAGGAAAATACATGATTTAAAAACAAGTTATTTTGAATTAATTGAGGTACCTCTTCGTGGAGAAGTTATTGGGACATGTATTGTTGAATTTACATCGGGGAGGGGAAAGGAGGGGCAGGCTCTTCAGAAATCGCTGGACACATGCAAAAGATTTTTCCCTTTACATGTATTTTTGTTCGCTCCTCTCTTTGCAGTGCTTCTGTGTCATCGTCTGTGCGCCACTTACTTTGGCTCTCTCTCCAATACGTCTCCACACCCACCGAACCTGAGCTCACCCTGAGACCAGGGCATGGGGGGGGGGGGGGCACAGATTAACCCTTTGACTCCCGCACAATATCCACCAACTGCTAAAACTTAACCCTTTGACTCTCTTGCTGTAGGAAGCTGGTGGATAGGGCGAAGGAGTCAAAGGGTTAAGTTTATGTTTTGCTAGCTTTGGTTGACAATGCAGGATGCCGATGGACAGGGTGCGAGACTCAAAGTGTTAAGGGATATTTTTCTTTCAATGCTAACAAGTGGCAATAGGGATAATACTGATGACGTTATATGGATAATACTGATGACGTTATATGGATAATACTGATGACGTTATAGGGATAATACTGATGACGTTATAGGGATAATACTGATGACGATATGGTGATAATACTTATGACGTTATAGGGATAATATTGATGACGTTATAGGGATAATACTGATGACGTTATAGGGACAATACTAATGACGTTATAGGGATAATATTGATGAGGTTATAGGGATAATACTGATGACGTTATAGGGATAATACTGATGACGTTATAGTGATAATACTGACAACGTTATAGGGATAATACTGATGACGTTCTAGTGATAATACTGACAACGTTATAGTGATAATACTGATGACGTTATAGTGATAATACTGATGACGTTATAGTGATAATACTGACGACGTTATAGGGATAATACTGATGACGTTATGGAGTTCCCTTTATGACTTCGTAATACGCTAGCCAGACCAGGGATATCAAAACACCTGCAAGGTTTGTTGAGAATATTTGAGCAACGGAGTGAGGTCCCAGTCTTCCCAATAACCTTATAGCATGCTCTCCCCTGTGTGAAAGCTCTTTGAGGTTGAAGAAGAAAACGAAGAAAAGAAAAACAAATACACAAACAAATATACAAACAAATAAACAAACAAAAAGAACACAATCGGAAATCCCACTGGGCCAGCAGCTTTGTCATAGTGACTACTGGTCCGAGTGGAAATCTCAGTCCATGAGTATCTTAACAGATACAAACCTTACCAAATGATATTGTTCACTGAACATGGAAAAGAAATCCTGTTCCAGCTAACCCTGTAAACTGTCTGTAAAGTGGAATACTCCAGGAACTTAGATAACAGTGTATATTAACAAAAAAACACCTGCGGGTGCTCGATGGATGAGACCCAGAGCAACAATACCTCTCCACCGGCCAAACAATCACCTCCCAGCTCCCCAACGTCACACAGTGGCCATTCCGCCTAGCAAAGTGGTGTTGTCTATGTGCTGCATGACCCATTTTGCGCTGCGTGACCCACGCCCCATTTTGCGCTGCGTGACCCACCTTACGCTATGACCCATTTTGCTCTGTGTGATCCATTTTGCGCTGCGTGACCTATGGCCCATTTTGCGCTGCTTGACCCGTTTTGCACTGCGTGACCTATGACCCATTTTGTGCTGCGTGACCTATGACCCATTTTGAACTGCGTGACCCATGCTGTAAAAACAAAGAAAATGAGAGAAAAATATACGTCTTTGGGCCTAGCTTGTGCAGACTGTGTCATAGCTTTTTATTGCATTTTCAACGCAAGACTTACATATACATAGTACGATGTCGTGTACATAGACGTAGTTTTGGTCTCCTTAAAAAAAAGGTGTATCACCCAACACCTGACATAGATTTTGAACACCATCGTTGCAGATACAAATGAACACAAACAAATTTTCACTTACAAAAAAAAATATTTAACAATTCGGAAAGTCGATTTGGAGGAGGTTACCTGTCCCTTGTTATTTTCTGTTATTTTTGTTTAAAGCCCAGCCGACTGCGTAGAGCAATATCAGGGCTATAACCACTTTAAAACATACACAGTACTTCAACAGGGGAAAAACAGGCATTAATTTATTATATTGTTAAGTCCATTCCACATAGCTCGATTGGTCATCGGGACAGTCAGTGGAAAAAACAAAGCTATCTAACAAGTAGCCCCAGTCAGCATAGCTCAAGGGATCATTGGGACTTCAAACCCCCTGACCACGGCAAGGGCGGTGGTCCCATCTGGGCAGGAACACATACAGGTAAATGGACCAGCAAGGCAGAAAATAGCAGGAAGAAATGACAGAAAGCAGAGGAACAAGGCAGACACAAAGAGAGTGATAGAAAAGAGGAAATTTCTAGCACGGAATTTCCTCAAGATGGGGATGCTGTTTATACTGAAAGCCCCCCCCCCCCCACCACCCCCACCCCACCCCCACCAGCATGCCCACAGGGAAAAGTTGATTACTAGAGACATATCCGGGCTAATATCACGTTAAAAATAACCACCAGTTTAATCATACAGACTAGACAGTTGAAAAACCGTGCTCACGATTATCTTTTCTTTCCCATTACGTGTAATCATATTATAAGGTAACATCTGTTCATGTCTCGTAAAATTATGGAAATAGTACAAGAGGAACATCTCTGAAAAGATCCTTTAGAGGAGTCTCCGGTATGTCTCAAAAAGAAAAAAAGCTGACCACATATCTCCTCTCCTGGCACAACTTCACTGGCTCTCTGTATCAAAGCGCACAAAGTACAAACTAGACACCATGTGCTACAAAAGCCTCAATAACGCAGCCCCCGATTACCTGTCAAGCCTACTTGAGATCTATGATCCCTCACATACCCTCCGCTCTGCCTCCGATCCTCTCATTTTTCGCTTTCCACGCACTAAGCTCAATACCTATGGTCCACGAGCCTTCTCTGTTTCTGGTCCGCTCTCCTGGAACAAACTTCCTCTCTCAGTCCGTCAGCAACCTATTTTTGTCTCCTTCAAATCCGCTCTCAAAACTCACTTTTTCTCCTCTGCATAAAATTCTGACCTCACTCAACCCCCACTGCAGCCTGTCTCCACTCGGTGTGGAATCACATTGTAATATATAATTATATATAATGTTCTCTATAATTTTCCATTGCTTTTTTTTCTTTTTCTCATTTGTAGCCATGTGTATGTGTGTGTGTGTGCGTGTGTGTGCGTGCGTGCATGTGTGTATGTTCAGCGCTTAGATTTGATTTCTATCAAGATTTTGCGCTATATAAATATTGTAATTATTTTTATTATTTATGTCTCATGTTGCTTATAGCCCAGCCGACTACTAAAGCCATATCAGGGCTAACACCACATCAAAAACGACATCCCGTTTAAGATATAAGACAACAGTTTAAAACTATGTTCACTGTTAACTTCACAATTCTAAAATGCAATTAAAGAAAAACACACTCAGACGTAAAATCATATCAGGTGACATCTGCTGATCTCTTGTAAAAACTTGAAAATTGCGTCAATAGGGACGTCTCGGAAGAGGATCTTTAAGGAGTCCACCGTGTAGTGCTTATGTCTCACATCGTACAGGTCGTGCTTATGTTTCACGTCATGTAAGTCCGTCATGGGCAAAAGAGAAGGTGGCTCAACAATGACGTCAATGATAACTCATAAACAAGATTACCAGCTGACGTCACTGTGGACACACTATGTTCAGCACCTGCCCATTTTGTGTGCGTGGGGGTGGGGATGGCGGGGGGTGTAATACTTTTCCCCCAATAGAAGCCACATAGTGCTGAACAAAGGAGATAGTTTTGTTTTTGATATTGTGGTTTTTTGTTTTGTTTTGTTTTTTTGTTTTGTTTGGTTTTTATTTGTTGTTTTTTGTTGTTGTTTTCTTATGTTTGGTACAATGTTTTTCATGTTACAGCGACATACACATAAGACAACAAAAGCGCATTTATATTAAATATGCATATACATGTATAAAACTCCACATTATTACACACATATACATTTACCTGTGGGCATGCATACACTCATATAAACACATAAATACACATACACAAACGAGACCACTAGTGATCATTATGTACGCAGGAATCTGACAAATCACACTGAATAACAATGAAATATATTCAGTTTATTCATGCTGCTAAAAGCCAAGCCAACCACTAATGTTATTTTAAGGCTAACACCACGTTAAAATTAACTCAAAATCTAATGCAAAGCCCAACAGTTAAAACCCAAGCACATGATGATTAGCCTTTGAAATTTAAAATGCATTTTAACATTTCACCTGTACATAGGATCACATAGGTTCACTTCATATTGCTTTTAGCCCAGCCGACTACTAGAGCCATATCAGGGCTAACACCACGTCTAAAACGACCTGTTAAAACTAAGTTAAAAACCATGCTCACCGTTAACCTTGCAAATCTAAAATGCAATTCAAGAGAAACAGACGTATCATTATATCAGGTGAAATCTACTGATCTCTTCTAAAAATTGGAAAATTGCATCAGGAGGGACTTCTCGGAAGAGCTTCTTTAGGGAGTCCCCTTTGTAATGCTTTTGTCTCCCATCGTACAAGTCCTAGCAATCGAGGAGGAGGTGTCTGATGCTCAACGGCTCATCACACTGTATACACCATGGTGCTTCTTCAGTTTTTAAAAGGTACGAGTGAGTATAGGATCTGTTACCCATGTATAACCTACATAACACTGTCTCTTTCTTACGGTTTCCTGCAGCAGATGGAAGATTTTTCAGGTTAGCACGGATTTGGAAACTTTGGTTATCTGTCTGTTCATTCCAATCCTCCTGCCACACATACCGAAGAAAGCAAAATCAAAACAAACTGTCGGTGTTTTTTAGGTCCATAATGGGTTGTCTGGAAAATTCGAGAAGTCGTTAACAACTGCTAAATTGATATCGGCCTTTTCCACATGGATGGATAAGGAGTCCTAGAGGAGGAGTGACTTTCAGATGGCTTTCAAATCCCTTTTGGAATCTGGGGTTGAAGACACAGTCGTAGGGTTTTCCGTTTCAGAGAACAGTTTCAAACAGAAATTTAAGATCAGTTTCAGTTTACTGTTGATCAGGTAGGGATCCCCTGCCTCCGTATACAAAAATAGACAGTAGTTGTTCTGAATGCACCAAGACAGAGACGCAGCCCTTGGATGGTATCCAGTACTTCTAGCTACGACGGTCTCGCAGAGCCATATACTACACTGCCATTGTCCAGTTTAGAGCCAATTAAAGCTCTGTACATGTGAACTAGCGTTTTCTTGCCGCCACCCCAATCTGTATGAGCTTTAACTCGAAGAATATTCAGAGCTTTCTGGCACGAGGTTTTCAGATGCTAAATATGACTGAGAAAATTAAACTTTCCATCAATGATCCAGCCCAGAAATGTTGCTTCTTTTACAGCCATTCGTCTCTGCCCACTGTTGGATGTGCTGTCTCTGGGAACATCCGCTTGCCCGGCTTAACTGGTTGTGTTGACAGAAGAGAACAATACACTGTTCTATTCACTTTTTTATGACATTTGCTGGTTTATGTCCCCCCCCCCCCCTTTTTTTTTCTCTCTCTCTCTCTCTTGTGCTCTAGTTGTTTTTTTTCCTTGCCTTCTTTTTGCTTATAACCCAAACTGACCTCATATCAGGGTTAACACCACATTATAAACAACACCAACTTTAATTTGTAAAAACAAGAAGAACAGCTAAAAACCAAGGATATGATTCACATATCAAGTCTACCGTACATTTAAAAATCTTTCCCGTACATGATTACAGACGATGAAATCTATTGATCTCTTGTAAAAAATAAATATGAAAATAAAAAAAAAACTTGAAATCTATTGATCTCTTGTAAAAAAAAAAGTGAAAATAAAATAAAATATTTCAACAGCTGCAGGAACATCTCCGACGAGGTTCTTTGAGGAGTCTGCTGTATGGTGGTTCCGGCTAACCCTGTCAGTGTTAACGAGAGAGAACCGATGCACCTTTCTCTTCATTTTGTTATGAGATGACTGCTTAGACGATATCCGGGCAAACAACAATTAAAGAAGCTCCAAGTATAATTTCAAAAGACAACATTAAAAACCCAAACTCATCAGTATCCTTTTAAGCTTAAATAAAATAAAAATTTTCCTATACACATAAATTTGTAAGTGAAAGTCTACAGATCTTTACAAAAACTTAAAAATTCAATCCGGAGAACATCTCTGAAGACGGTCAAGAATAATGTGGAAATTTTTTTAAAATAATTGTGGTGTTCTAGATTTAAGATCCCCCTGCCAAAGAAAGCTCTTTCACAAGTGTGGCTAAAACACTAAATGTTTGATCAAATGCCAGGGATGTAAATACACAAGTTAGAGGCGAGACAGTGTGTATGGGCATCAGATAAACAAGAGCAACGCACGACGCATGCAAACATGAATCATAAACAAACATACTTTCCCCAATTTATCATCAGTTTGCGTAAGATTCTCTCTCTCTCTCTCTCTCTCTCTCCTCTCTCTCTCTCTCTCTCTCTCCACCACACACACACCACACACACACACACACACACACAACACACACACACACACACACACACACCACATACACACACACACACATCACACACACACACCATCACACACACACACACATCACACACACACACACACACACACACACACACACACACACACACACACACACACACACACACACACACTCACACACACACACACACACACACACACACATCACACACACACACCACATCACACACACACACACACATCACACACACACACTACACACACACACACACACACACCACACACACACATCACACCACACACACACACACACACACACACACCACACACACACACACACACACAACCACACACACTACACACACACACACACACACACACACACACAACATCACACACACCACACACAACACACACACCACACACACACACACACACACACACACACACACACACACACACACACACACACACAACACACACACACACATACACACATGCACGTACACGCATACATGCAGTGCAGAACGAAGAAACAGGACTACCTAGTTAAAACAAATTACCCACCAAGTCTACACATAGATATTTATCACAAACATGTACACAACGCAACTTTACGTCAATGACTATTTGCATCGATTGACTGCAACAATTATAACCCATACTAGATATATTAAGGAGCAAACTGGAGGCATTGTTAAAGTGGATGGACGGGTGAGAGTGTGTATATGCTTTAATTCACCGCAATCAACTAAGTTCTAGTTCATATTGCTTATAGCCCAGCCGATTCTACAAGCCATATCAGGGCCAACACCACGTCAAAAACGACAACCCGGTCAGATAAAAGACAACAGTTTAAAACTATGCTCACCGTTAACCTTGCAAGTCTAAAATGCAATTACAGAAAAACAGCCGTAAATTCATATCAGGTGAAATCTACTGATCTCTTGTATAAGCTGGAAAATTTCATCAGGAGGGACATCTCGGAAGAGCTTCCTTAAGGAGTCCCCCTTGTAGCGATTTTGCTGCATCCAATTATAACCAATAATAGATATACTAACGAGCAAATCAAAAACACTGTTACAGTGGACGGATGGGTGAGAGTGTTTTGAGTGCATTAGATTGACCGTAATCAATAATAACTAATAACAAAGTAGATATATTAACAAGCAAGTTTAAAGCATTGTTAAAGTGGATGGATGGCTGATTGGTAAAGACCATGTCAGGGTTGTCCTCATGGCCGATTATAAAAGCTACATGTTAAAAATCATCATCACTTTAAGGGATGCCGTCTCTGCCTGCTGCCTTGCTATGAGAATCTGTCTTGCAACTGAATCTACCGTTACCAGCGTCCCTGCCCCGCCTGTCATTGACGAGCTGGACCTACCCCAACACCGGGCGAAGTCATCGACTCATCTGCCATGTTGTCATAGTGATAAATTAATATCTATGTTTCCAACGATTCAGATTACACATACGTTTATTATTTATGAATGTTGATGCTGCCAAATGTTATTTTATTTCGAATGTTTATTTGTTTTGTAAATCATTTCTCAGTATCTTGCATCAGTATCTTGGAAGTGTCTCTTACTCCATTTTAATCACTCATGTTCATGTTCTCTGATAACATTTTGATTCAAAGAACTCTCTCTCTCTCTGTCTCTCTCTGTCTCTCTGTCTCTGTCTCTCTCTCTCTCTGTCTCTCTCTCTCTCTCTCTCTCAACAAAAAAATGAAATCATTGAGGAACACGCTATTGTTTACTATTGTTAGTGTTGTTTAAAGCCCAGCCGACTGCGTAGAGCTGTATCAGGGTTATGAATCCATATCAGGGCCATCATCGTTTCAATATATACAAAACTTCAACCGGGAAAAAAAATTAAGTACACATATCAATGCATTTGCGTACATAATCTAAAGAGATTGCCCTCAACGTTGACCTGAACACAAATCTAAGCATGCTTAAGGACACCAAAACATATATAAAAACGGGCATAAATTACCTAAGATTGCTTCTGCATATCTCACCTCCTTAGAGACAAAACTGCATTTGATACATGTATCCAATTATCAGTCCTAAGAAAAAGTAGTTAAGACTTTATCGAACACATACAGGTGAATGGACCAGCAAGGCAAAAGATGATAGGAAGAAATGATAGAAAGCAAAGGAGGAAGAAAGAAGTAGAGAGTGACAGAAAAAAGGAAATTTCTTAAGACAGAATTTCTAGAAGGTGGGGACACTATTTATACTGAAAGAGCCAGGCATCCTTACGGGGAAAGAGGAGCACACTAGCTTTAGGAAAGGTTACAGGATTGTAGATGGTATGTTTACAGTGTTGGCTTTTGTTCAAAAGTATTTTCTTAAAAACAAATCGAATCCCCATCAGCCCCATCAAAAATACAGGGGGGGGGGGGGGTGCAAAAGTAGTATACAGTTATGAAAAAAGAAAACACGTACAATACTCATTGCATTTATTATACAAACAAATGAGTATTGCATATACATGTAATAACAAGCACAGCCTTAATCCCTCAGATACTCAAACTGCTTGCCGTCAGTATTCACACACTCCTCTAATCGAGAGCGGAATTAAGCATTACAATAATGATGTGATACTTACTGTATACCTACTTTTGCACCCCCATGTATATTATTGTGGGTTTTTTCGGCTCTAACCGGCTCCTACCCAGAGTTGAGCGTGCTATGGGCTCATTGGGAAGACTGGGACCACACAGTCGAGTCTCATCCACTTCACGGATGCGTCATTGAGGGTGTTGCTCAAATCTTCTGACCAGCACCGCAGGTGTCTGTATCTCTCGGGCCTGGTTGACGCCAGGATATGTTATGATAGTAAGCGTAGAGTACAGCCCTGTCACGCAGTCTCAATCCTAGATGGAACTCCATAACATCATGAATATCATCCACATCGACATCATCATTATCGCATTGTAAAAACTGTTCCAGCTTCCGTGGCCATTGATGTGGCGTAGAAATTGGGACAAAAAAAAAAAGAAAAAAAAAAGTGAGCACAAAGTAACCCCCTTAAGTGCAATGATCCTAAAAAAATTATAACATACATTTGCAGACTTAAGACTTTGACTCTGAGCAGAAATGTGTCGTGCTTTGAGAGTTGTATTGTATAAATTGCAAATTATCAACGACCTTTAAAGAAATACACAATTCATGCTTGCTCTCAAAATAAAAAAAACCCTCAGATCCAGTGAAAAATCCAACAAAAACATATCTGTTCTTTGTTTAAGTCGTATCAAATAAAAGTAGACGATTTGTCTTAGGAATCTGTGACTATTTTCACAAAGCATTGACAATTAAAAATGATGACAGCCACGACAATCCAACCAGGGATTACAGATGTTAGACTTCATGTTCAAGTTCATATTGCTTATAGCCCAGCCGACTACTACAGCCATATCAGGGCTAACACCACATTAAAAACGACAACCCGTTAAGATAAAAGACAACAATTAAAAACCATACTCACCGTTAACCTTGCAAATCTAAAATGCAATTACAGAAAAAAAAAACAGCCATAAAATCATATTACGTGAAATCCATTCATCTTTGTAAAAACTGGAAAATTGCATTAGGAGGGACATCTCGGAAGAGGTTCTTTAAGGATTTCGCCGTGTATGCTTTTGTCTCGCATCGTACAAGTCAGAGCAATGTTAGACTGCATGACAGGAGTGTGTTCTGCTTCCTATAATACTTTTCACCGTAAACCAGGCCTGATATATACAGACACCTGCAGAGCTGGTTCATGAAATTTAAACCAAACTTTAAATCAGTTCCAAAGATACATTGTTAAGGTACAGGAAACACATTTTTTGTGGTTCTGGTTTTCTCACCTGACTTTATATCAAGTGTAATCAACTGTAGCTAGGAACAAGACAATATTAAAACTTCCAGACCTATCAGTTTCAGACAGAAAAAAATTTCAATTCCACAAGCTTTCAGTTGCCAGTTATTGCAATAATGGTAAAACTGTCATTGTGTTCAGTCTATTATCCATGGTGATAGGCCTGTTCTTCTTCGTTTAGTTTCATCGTCAACGGTAACAGCACATATGAAATTGCATGTGATCCTGTTCACGCTGCATCATCATCACATCGAGTGCCCTGCTGCATGGCGTTGGCGATCATGGCCCTCCATATGTATCTATCCCTTGTTGCCGCAAGCACATCTTCCACCCTCTCTGTCCTCAGCCACTCTGCATGTCCATCCAATATTTTTTCCCTGGGTCCACCTGGTGCTCTCTTTCCCTCCAGCGTTCCTGTTGTGACCAGGTGCTCTAATTTCCCCTTTCCTCTTGAAATGGCCTATAAATGTTGCTTGTCTTTTTCTAATCTTCTTTATCAATGATCTTCTTTTGTCTGCTCTATCAAGACTGTCTCGTTTCTTTTCTTTGCTGTCCATGGAACTCTCAACATTCTTCTTAGAAGCAACATCTCGGCTGCCTCAACATTGTTCTGGCTTTGCTTGTTGACTGTCCACGTCTTGCAACCGTATAACATTATCGGTTCTATATAAATGTCATGCTTTTGTACACATGCTCACGCAATCAACACATGCAAAAAGCATTCGTCCGTCACGCAACCACACTAACTCCTTTCAACCATGTCACTAAATAGATCACGATATTTTTATTTTTACATTTATTACTATTTACTTTCACACATCACACTTACAACATTATAACCACGCACCTTCACATTAACGTCTTTTTGTTTTGTTTTGTTTTGTTTTCTCTCCTTCTTCGTCGTCTGCTCCTCTTCTTCTCTTCTCCCCTTTTTCTTCTCTTCTTTTTCTATTCCTTTTTCCTCTCTTCCAGTTCCTCTTTCAACACCACTCTTATACTACAAGTGAAACCACCAACCACAAAGTGTAGGGAACATTTCTCCTCAGAAACAGAAACCAAACATCCAATGGTGAAAAAAAAACGCAGGTACAACAGGATATCTACTATTAACACAATCTTGTCTCACAACTGTGGTTCACAGAATATTCAATATTAACACAATCTTGTCTGACGACTCTGGTCCACAGAATATTCAATATCAACACAATCTTGTCTGACGACTCTGGTTCACAGAATATTCAATATCAACACAATCTTGTCTGACGACTCTGGTTGACAGAATATTCAATATCAACACAATCTTGTCTGGCGACTCTGGTTCACAGAATATTCAATATTAACACAATCTGTTTCACAAATTTCGTTCAATACCACCAAATACTTTTAACTTGGCACTCATGAACTTCCCGAGTTTCAACATACTATTTATATTTATATGTATACCCCCCCCCCCCCCCCCCCCCCCCCTCGAGCATCAGACAACCCAGTCTGCTAAAAAAAAAAAAAAACAACGTTGTACCTATCTCTCCCATTGACGTCACAGGAACATTGACGTCATCTGGATGACGTATTGACTTCGCGTGTTTACATTCCGTATTTGGCCCATACATTTCTGTATGCACCGGACACACACACACACACAAAAAGAAAAAAAACATGTGCACACAACACTGTGCACATGACAATAACATTCAAGAACTCTCTTCCTGATGTTAATTGCCAGGCATTTGTTGGTAATAATACTTTTCTTCTTCTTGAATGCTGTTTTGGCTTGTCCAATTCAACTGGCTATTTCTGATGTGCATCTGCCGTCTGGTGAGATGATTGTTCCCAGATATTTAAACCTATCAGCTTGTCTCAAGGTCGTGCCGTTTGCTGTTATTTTGCATGAGGGGATTTCATGTTTTTTACTGATTACCATGACTTCAGTCTTGTTGCTGTTTAGCTCCAACCCTTTACTTCCTTTTCTAGCATATTCACAAGGTTTTGTAGGTTCCTTTCATTTTCTGCAATAGCACGATGTCATCTGCGTATCGAATGTTGTAATCATTTTTCCTCCAATCTTTAGTCCAGGGTATTCTTCTAGGTTTCTCGTGATGTTTTCGCTGTAAAGTGAAAACAGATCTGGTGACGAAACACAACCTTGCCTGACTCCTCTTTTGACATTTTGGAAAAAGCTTATATCGTTGTTACAGAAGTTGGTTTATGAGCGACTGACAGAAAGTAAATGAAAGACAAGACTAGATGTATGATGTAAACTGTGTGTGTGTGGTGTAGTGTGACTGTTCTAAGTGTTTTCCCAAATCACACACAATCCTCTATTCAGTCACTTGCATCCACCTCTGTAAACAAGACAGCAGATCAATATCTTATAACCAAACAGGATCCATCAGTTCATCTTTATCCAGCCGGATAACAAACACATAAGAACAGAGATAAATGTTCAACGTCCACTGTGCAATAGAAGGGAGGTAATCGTTTACTCAGTTCAGCATTAATTCTTTCCAAACAGTCTCTTCACAAGGAATCCTTCACTGCACCAACATTTCCACACAGTTCTCACTATTCAAGTTTCACAACATCGATATCATTGTTCAGCACTCAGTTCATCACTGTATATAAATATATTTTTGTAACCGCACAATCCTGGGGAGCAGGACAAAACACAGAGGCGTCATTAAACGGATACGCCCAGGTAACAGCAGAGTCCTGACAGCTTAGGACCAGGGACTAGGATCAAGCATCCACCCCTCAAACCATTGTACATCTATGTGCCTCCGTCGTGAACCATCAGACCAGACAGCTCCCCACACGTCAGAAGCTGTAGAGAAATAATTTGATAAATATTTTCATCTACAAAAATGCCAATAAAAATGTATGGGATCAATGGCCGTACCATATTCAAATGTATGGTTGACAAACAGTTTATCCCAAATTATCGATGTTTGCCTTTTAGAAGCTCACAGGCAAATTTTCATTTACATGCCATACAGCAAATATTCTACACTATCAATTTCCAAAAGATGACCGCTAACTTAACTTCATATCCATTAAACAAAAAATATCTTACAATAAAGAATTTAAACAAAATTCGACATTCATGTTTCAAAAGTCCAAACTTTCAATACATAAGATTGTCCATAAAATTCACACTGACTGTACATCATTCGAAGATCAAAACCCCAAACCAGTAATTCATTAAACATTAAATCAAGAACTACCAATCAGTACAACTTTTAACTGCCAAGATACTTAATTCGCTTCACTTTTACACAACTATGTTTCTTCACCTCAAAAGTTTACAACAAATTGTTTCCCTTATCTATCATTCATCCATGAATCCTGACTTTCCTATAACTTGTTTCACAACTGGCCAGTTTAACTAGCTCCTTCATAACCTTTACATGTCTTCATTTTTGGCCAAGTAAATTTCTCATGCTAACACTCATCACATCAGCCATTTGACTATGCAGGTGTTCACATGCATAACTCAGCCAATTACAAAGCCTATAGTAAAAGATCAAGCACGCAGTTAGATGAAATTTGTTGATCTGAAAAAAAAAAGAAAACTACAGCTAGAGTAACATCTCTGAAGAAATCCTTTGGGGAGTCTCTTGTATTGTGCCCAAGTCTTATGTGGCGCAAATCCCAACAGTTCGTACGAAGGTAGCTGACTGTCAAATAGCTTAGAACACAGTATGCACCATGGTACTTTTTCATTTTTTAAACGGTATGAAAGTGTAGATGTGTGCCTCACGTTCCTGTTATTCTTATTGTTGTTTAAAGCCCAGCCGACTGCGTAGACCCATATCAGGGCCATAACCACTTCAAAACATACAAAAAACTTATCAGGAAAGAAAAGAAAATTAAGTACACTTATCAATGCATTCACGCACATAATCTAAAAACATGACCCTGGCACCAAACACTCCATCCAATTTATCGCACAGGGGATTTAAAAAACACCCTGAATACAACTCTAAGCAGACATAAGGACACCAAAACGTATATAAGAACGGGCTTAAATTACCAAAAATTGCTTCCGCATATTTCAACTCCCTAAAGCCAAAAAATGCACTTAATACATGTACCCAATCATAAATCACAAGAAGAAGTACGCAAGACTTTATCAAACACAAGCAGATGATCGGACCAGCAAGGCAGAAAATGATAAGAAGAAATGATAGAAAACAAAGCAACAAGGCAAAACAAAGACAGTGACAGAAAAGAGGAAATTTCTAGCACAGAATTTCCAGAAGGTGGGGATACTGTTTCTATTGAAAGAGCTCCCAGCATCCCCATGGGGGAAGTGTAAATCATGTGTAATATGCATAACACCATCTCCTTCCTGCAGTTTCCTAGAGGAGAGGAGAGGAAACATTTTAAGGTCATGGACTGATTTGGAAAAGTTTGTGTATCTGTTTTCTTGTTGCAAATTTCTTGCCAGGTTTTTTCTTCACGTTAAGTTTGTAGTCTGTATTATCTTCTGACTTCTGAAAGGGATGATTGAGTGTAGAATGTGTGACCTAAGTGTAACCTGTTTAACACCGTCTCACTCGTGATAACCATCTTCTTCAATTCTTTTTTAGTAGTTTATATAAAAAGTTTCGCATGTCCACAGGAAGAAAAGTTTTTGCATCATAACAGGCATTATGACCAACAACACCACAGAACATGCATCCAATGCCACTATGATGTCCTCAGAATGCATAATTCTGAAAGACTTCATCCCCTGGGACAACCCTGACAACATCGTCAACTTTCAAACAGAACAACTGGTGCGGCAACTGAAGGACTTGGTCTTTCTGCCCATCACCTTTGTGATCGGTGTGCCTGCTAACATCATCAACATGCTGGTGTTTTACAAACCCCGGGTTGAAGGAACGTATCAACGTGTGTCTGTTTGCTCTGTCACTGTCTGACGGCCTGCACCTTGTCACTCACATGATCTTATATGGAGAACAACTTTACGTACACTTTACCACCAAACAAATGTGAGTCTGAGTGGAGACACTGTCTATTTTTGTGTCTTTACATATATACATACCTATATGTTATGTACATAGGTGTTTCTCAAAGACAATAACTATGCAACAGATACTGCCACAATTATATATAGTAGTGAGTCAGAAAGTGCAAATCTGATGTAACATTTTGATTGTATTAGTCAGGGGAAAAGGGGTGGGGGGTGGCACTGAAGCGTTTAAATTCTGAAAGGAAAGTGGATATGATTAAACAGAGCATATTCTTTTGATCATAAAATTGGATGTTCATTATTGTTTATGGATGACAGGCATACACGGAGCTTACGATCAAGGCTGATCACAAACATTCTTATCAGCTTCCATGTAAACTTTGTTTGATCTTTGGAAATCTTGACTACCAAGCATGCTCCCAAGCAAAAATGCCCACAAAATTATATATTTGAAACTGTTCCACTGTTTTTCGTATCTCAGTAGAAACATATATTATTGTAGTTTCTTATTATTCTTTGCCCTCTTTTTCTGTGATTTAGTACAATTGAATTGTATCAAGAAAAATGCTGAACTTTTTTCTCAGCTAGGAAATCAAACTACACACACACACACCACACTACACACACACACACACACTACATCCTCTCTCTCTTCTCTCCACCCAGCCACCACACACACACACACACACACACACAACAACACATCACATTTCACCACACACTCAAATTACGGTAATACCAATGTTATCTCAAATATTAGATTCGATCACAAACTAAAACAGAGGAAATAAGTTTCAGATCTAACAAGACCAATTGCCTTATTTATCACATGAAGATTGCAATGGCACTCATCGCCAGCAATGATCAACACCACATAAACATAATCTAGAACTATTTAAGCCATAATCGTATTATACGTGATACTGTACAATGAAATAACTGGAAACAGACAACAAAGCAAGTGGCAATCGTTGTTATGTGCCTTACGCAATCATACCCTATTCTTTACAATTCTTTATGATTATCTAATGAGGAACATGTTTAGATTTTCTCTGTGAGAGGTTAACAACAGATAAGATTTGTTTCCCTTGGAAAGCCTAATAAATAAATTCGCGAGTGTGCACACGATTTGTGGTCAGATTGAATCAATCAAAAATAAAATCACTAATGTTATAGACACGGTCCCGTCTTGAGATGGATCACAAACATACCTACTGGGTTTGCTTTCGCTGGTGTCTCAAGTTTTGATGCCATTGTGGCCATGAAATATGTTTCTGCATCTGAAACCACTCAAGTCACAAGCATTAATCGTCCTCCACCATGACAGCGACGATTGTTGTCATGTTTCATAGTGGTTGTAGACTTCGGTCATCATGGCCAGCCGATACTACATAACCTGTGCTTACAATCCCATTACTCACGAAACTGTTATGATAGCTATTGAAGCGAAGTTTTACTACAAACACCGGATGATGTGGACTTATTTGGTGTTATCGTGTATGGTATAGGCATTCCGTGGGTGGTGATTGTAGTGGTAATAACAACAACGGTCATCACAGTCATCAAATTACGTCAGGCTGCTAAGTGGCGGGCTAGTATGTCCTCCGGAAGTGGTAGTGTGTCTGCACGTGACATCGCTTTGACCCGGATGCTGGTTGGCAACTCCATCTTTTTTATCGTCTGTGTGTTTCCTGTTGGTTTGTTCAGGTAAGTCTGTGATTCAGATGGGATAGAAGAAATTTCAAAAGTAGGTAATCGAGACTTATTTTAGTTAGAATATCTGATGGATTTTAGAAAATGCAGTCAAAAGCATCTAGTGGTTAGCAGCCTTTGCATAATATGAAAGAGAGTGCCATTTATACCTGATACTGATATTGATATAATATCTTATTTATTCGTCACCGTGTTTCATTATTTTTTCATATTAAATTTTTGCAGGATTGATATAAGTTGCTTTAAAACCAAAGCAAAAAATAATTTCCTTTTTACAAAAGATCATTCCATATGAGAAATAATTTGTTTTACGTTTTTTGCACAGGTCCGAAATTTCTTCACATGGTAACAAATGTCACATGATGTACAAAATGTATGCACATTTGTGTCTGCGTGTAATGTTTAGTAAAATGTATTGTAAACGTGTATGCCATATCCACCACATGCTATTTATTTGGCTTTCAGAACCAATAGCAACAGATGCAAGACAAGCCAACCTGTCGATCTTTTTTGTATCTGTCCCAATGTATTTTATCTAAGAGACAGTAACCAGAAAAAACGCATATCTAATACAACCAGACAAGACAGGCGCAAATTTTCGGCCAACTGGCCTTTGTTAAGCGTAAGATCACAAACAAACACCAGATACAGAAATCAGGAGAAAAAGACTGAAACTTCCCTCCTGCTCTGTCCAGTGTGCCAAAAAGAATAAACTGACTAAAATGACATCATAATGTGTTTTTGAGTAAATATGATGTCAGAGCAGAAGTGCAATGAATTCTGCAATTTGCTTGGCAAAGGAGTTGGCCAAAAATCTGCCCTTGTCTTGTCTGGTTGTATTAAATACGCGTTCTCCTTCTCTTTCCGTGTTTTTTCTGGTTCCTGTTTGCTTGAACGCGGGCAGGCACACTTGTTTTCGATTTCTAAGAGACAATGTTCACTAGACCCGTTATGAGCGCGACAAGCATCTTTTGCGCTAACAAACGGAATTGTCATCATCGTTTTATTTTTGCTTTGAATGTCAATTCAAGATGTTATGCTTAGCACTATATTGTTATCAGGACATTGGACATGATAGTTTAAACATGGAAAAAGTACTGCATTATGTGCAACTTAAAACAAGGGACTGTAGTCTTCCTCCTGATTTATGTTTACAGGTTCACAGTGCTGTTTGTACCAGACTTAAATATAGGACGACACACAACAACATATTCCTGGTTGGTCTGTGGTCACTAAGCAGCCTCTCCTACATCAACGCCACCTTCAACATTGTGGTGTACTACACCATGGGCTCTCGCTACAGACACACTGTCCGCACTCTGATGGGGAGAAAGAGTGTTAAGGACATCTCATTCTGAAATTTCAGCTACTGAGTTCGTAAAAGCGATGTAAAGTGATAAATGCAAGATACGCAACATGTAGTTTTCGTTTGCATCGTCACAAACATTTTTGTTTCAAATAATTGCTAGACGTGCTCGAAATAGTTGTTTTGTCAACGACAAGTATATGCTTGACCTTAAAAACACAACAAGTAAAGAAATTTAGGAAAATGCAGTGACTTTCTGTTTGGGAATAGAGGAAAACATTTTCAACTAACGTGACTGCCTCTCCAAAGTCTCAAATTTTATTTCAAAGGAACAGTTAAAAAATAATAATCAGAGAGGTTATAAAGGAAAGCAGTGTTGCAAACCTCAATATCTTAAGGGCTAGCATGTTTATGTAGGTGGTACCCATCTGTTTTCCCTTTTTTGTGTACCTTTCTGCACATAAATTGAGACAGGTAGATACTAGTTTGCACTTAAATGGAGATGGGGTAATATAAGCCAGGAACGAATCCGGTCACTCAGTTTTGGTTACCATTTCCTAAGGCAGCATCTACACGCTTAGAATGAAATGTTCACATGCACTGCCGCCATGTGAGGGAGAAAATCCAAAACGATTATACATAAGCCAGAAGCCATTGTCAACCATTCATTTGGCAACTAGACTAGTTCATCATCACTACTTTTATGATTATTACTATTACCATTAATGTTTAAAGCCTAGCCGAATATTTAACAACCATGTCAGGTTTAAAGCCAAGTTCAAGTTCATATTGCTTATAGGCAGCCGACCATCTCAAAGAAACACGCGAAAACGTATCAATGACCCTGGGAAAAATAGTGAAAGAATTTCCAGGAGGCATGCATTTATTTTTACTGTATGGTCCCCAGCATCCCCACAAGGGGAGGCTCAGTCTTTAAGCACGGTTTCCAGGAGTAAGTAATTTAATTACTACGTGATCCCATCCCCCTACTTTCCTTAATGTTTCTGGATTGCACTTGAGATGTTGCACGCTAATTTTGAGAAGAAGTGAATGCACAGAATATAATTCTTAGAAACTCATGTTAGCACTTCGTGAATCAGAGATTGTAAAAGGCATGATTACTTGTTGAAACTCTCCGTCTATCAGAGAACAGATATATGAAATGTAATTTTTTAAAAAAGCCATAATCTTCCTTGAAGTGGATGGACTTACACCAGCACATATTATATTGGTATACTGTCCACTGAAACTAAAGAAAAGAAAACAGACCAAATGTAAATCAAGAGTTCATACTGCTAATAGCCCAGCCGAATAATAAAAGCCGTATCAGGGCTAACACCACGTAAAAACGACAACCGGTTAAGATAAAAAAACAACAGTTAAAAACACGTCACTGTTAACCTTGCAAGTCTAAAATTAATTATAGAAAAAAACAGCCATAAAGTCATATCAGGTGAAATCTATTGATCCCTTGTAAAAAAAATTGGAAAATTGCATCAGGAGGGACTTCTCGGAAGAGGTTCTTTAAGGAGTCCACAGTGGGACCACGCTTCGTCTCATGAACGCCTCCAGCCTCCATCCCACCACCTTGACCTGTCTGACATGGGTAACCCTACCAGGGGCATCAATGTAAACTGTCGGGTCCAGTTTATTTCCTTGGTTATCAGGACTTTCAATAATAAAGAAACTAAACTTTCTAAGCAGTAGCCCCCATCAGCCTAACACAAGGGATCGTTGGAGCTCTCACTGCCTAAGCACTAGCTAAATATTGTGGCAACTATCAAACCAACAACAAATGTTAAAAATATGTGTTTTTCATGTATTATTATTATTATTATTATCTTTATCATACCCACGTCGAAATATATCAAAGAACCAAGATTTTGTTTAATGCGTCTGTGTGTATATGTCTGTATGTGTGTGTGTGTGTGTGTGTGTATATATATATATAATATATATTATTATATATATATATATATATATATGTGTGTGTGTGTGTGTGTGTGTGTGGTGTGTGTGTGTGTGTGTGTGTGTGTGTGTGTATTTTATGGCTTTGTGTATATAAAGTGCAGAATTCCCAATCTGGTCATCATAAAGCAACCATTTGTTAGGAAATCTATGGTCAAGTAACTGATCGTGTGGTAATATATTGTTGTAATTCATTGTGCTCCACGTTTATGGTTTCCCTTGTGGTACGTTTCATACGGTTTATTTCACGTTGGGCAAACTGTGTGAACTTCTGAATCATAAAGATTGAAAAATAATGAAAACTTATGATGGACTCGTGTGGTCGAGATGACCCTCACTTGCCATGTCATTTGTGAGATCGTATTTAACATAATAAATGTACAAATCATTTTACATCAAGAAAGGTCTCCGTCAAGGCCGTATTCTGTCACCACATTTTTCAGTGTATATACGCAAAATTATGGACAGTGACAATAAAAATGAAGATAAAAACGTAAATAGATACTCTGATGGAGCACCTTCGTCCGGTAGGGACCGTCACGCGGCACAGGTGACACCAGACCGTCAGCAAGCTACTGCGACCAAACTTAAACTCAAAAATACTAAAAATAACAACATGGAACATAAGAACATAAGAAAATGGAGATGGAAAGGCTTAACAGTATTTTAGGACTAGGGGAAGTGAGATGGAAGGGGGCAGGCATGATAACATCCGGAGAGTATAGAGTGATATACTCTGGTGGAAACTCACATGAAAGAGGAGTAGGCATTGTAATGGACAGGGACAAATCAAAAGCAGTAAGGGATACTGTGTCCAACAGAGTTTTGCTGGTCAAATTGGGAGGCAGACCATTTGATATCAACATCATTCAGGTATATGCACCAACATCACAAGTACTCAGGAAGACATCGACAACTCCTACGAAGTATTAGAGATGGGCAAGGTCCAATGTAAATCACAAGAAGTTACTATAATAATGTGAGACTTTAATGCTAAAGTGGGAAAGGATAGGGCAGAGGATATAGTTGGACCTCATGGCCTTGGTACACAAAATGTAAGGGGAGGGAAACTTGTAGAATGGGCACAGATGAATGAGTTCATAGTAGGAAACACATGGTTTCAGCAGCCTAATAGAAGAAAATGGACTTGGATTAGTCCAGGAGATAATACCAAAAATCAGATTGACTACATCCTGATTAATAAAAGATTTAGAAATTCTTTACTGTCAGCAAAACCACTACCAGGCGCAGACTGCAACAGTGACCACAATCCTGTAGTAGGAAGATTTAGGCTGAAATTACGGAAAAGGAAACAGACCAAAAGCAACATCAAACTAGATCTTGGACTCTTAAAGAAAGATGAAGTGATACGTAAAAACATTAATGTACACTTTCAAAACAAATTCAGTGCTATGGAAGACGTTGGTGACAGTGAAGAACAATGGACAAAGTT
This sequence comes from Monoplex corrugatus, assembly GCA_030674185.1. Lineage (NCBI taxonomy): Eukaryota > Metazoa > Mollusca > Gastropoda > Littorinimorpha > Ranellidae > Monoplex > Monoplex corrugatus. Next base: position 44,339,092 of record JAPXFY010000032.1, on the reverse strand, counting down.
GAGAAATTAGATAAATGAAGCTTGTGAAGAAATCCCTAAAATAGATAGAAAAGCTTGATGGAGGAACAGAGGAAGGCAAAGAGAACTGGTTGAAAACAAAATGCAAAGAAAAAGAAGACCGACACAAAACGGATCCTCAAGGTATATACAGACGAACTGAAGAAATTGTCCACAGGAAAAATACATGCACATCAACTTGTTGCTTAAAATGGAAAGATGGAAAAAGACAAAATATTAGACAGATGGGGAGAGTACATTAAAGACCTTTTTGAGGATGACAGAAATGTAGAACACATTACAAGAAAGAACTTTGAAGGACCACCCATAATGAAAGATGAAGTTAGAGCAGCACTGAAAAAGGTGAAACTAGGAAAAGCCCCAGGACCAGACAACATTACTACAAAGATGACTGAAGCCCTGGAGGAATTCGGTATAGAAAAAATAGCAGTCCTCCTAAATGAAATTTACGACACTAGAAAAATCCCCAAAGATATGTCAAAATCAATTTTTATTGCACTTCCAAACAAGACAGGGGCTATAGAATGCAAACTCCATCGCACAATCAGTTTGATGAGTCATGTAACCAAGATCCTATTAAGAATAATCATGATGAGGACAAGGAATAGAATCAAAAGAGAAATAGCAGATGAACAGTGTGGATTTGCGGAAGGGAAAGGAATATTAATGCCATATACATCCTAAGAACTATCATAGAGAGGTCAATCGAGATGAACAAGGAGTTATATTTATGCTTTGTTGATTATACCAACGCTTTCGATCGGGTAAGACATGAAGAATTGATCAACCAACTGGAGAGACTCAATATTGATGGAAAAGATCTATGAATAATCAGAAATATGTATTGGGAACAAACAGCTGCAATGAGAATAAAAAATGATATCAGCTCTTTCCAAAACATCAAAACAGGAGTCAGACAGAGTTGTGTTTTGTCACCAGATCTGTTTTCACTTTACAGCGAAAACATCATGAGAAACCTAGAGGAAGAACTGGATTAAAGGTTGGAGGAAAAATGATAAACAACATTCGATACGCACATGACACCGTGCTAATTGCAGGAAATGAAAGGGACCTACAAAACCTTGTGAATATGTGTGTGTGTGTGTGTGTGTGTGTGTGTGTGTGTGTGTGTGTGTGTGTGTGTGTGTGTGTGTGTGTGTGTGTGTGTATGTGTGTGTGTGTGTGTGTGTGTGTGTGGAGAGAGAGAGAGAGAGAGAGAGAGAGAGAGAGAAAGGATAAATACTTGGATCAAGGGTCACTCGTCTAACAGGCTTGAGTGTACACTAGCTCAGCATCAGCATCATGTGTGTGCATGTGTGTGTCAGTGTGTGCGTGCGTGTGTATGTGCGTGTGTATGTGCGTGTGTAGTGTGTGTGTGTGTGTGTGTGTGTATGTCTGTGTGTCTGTGTCTGTGTGGGAGAAAGGATAAATACATGGGTCCAGGGTCACTCGTCTCACAGGCTTGAGTGTACACTAGCTCAGCATCAGCATCAGCATCATGTGTGTGCGTGTGTGTGTCAGTGTGTGTGTGCGTGTGCATGTGTGTGTGTATGTGTGTGTGAGTGCGTGTGTGTGTGTGTGTGAGTGTGTGTGAGTGTGATGGCGGTTGTATATGTGTGTGTGTGAGTGCGTGTGTGTGTGTATGTGTGCGTGTGTGTGTGTGTGTGTGCGTGTGTGTGTGTGTGTGTTTTGTGCGTGTGTGTGAGTGTGTGGTGTGGTGTGTGTGTGTATGTGTGTGTATGTGTGTGTGTGTGTATGTGTGTGTGCGCGCGTGCGCGTGCGTATGTGTATATGTATGTGTGTGTATGTCCCCGCAGGCGTGTGTGTGTGTGCGTGTACAGATGTATGCGTGTGTATGTGCACGCACGTGCGCGCGCGTGTATGTGTGTGTGCGTGTGTGAGAGAGAGAGATAGAGAGGGAGGGAGGATGACGGCATGGGTCAGGGGTCACACGCCATGCTCCCCTCCTGTCTTCTCCCTACCAGTTTGCGTGTGCTTTGTGCCCTGGAGATATGGTCGTTGTTTGTGATTGCTTTGGTGAGTGATGAGAGTGCGTGCCTTGGTTTGATTCTTGAATCAAGATTTGGCGCCTTATAAATACCATCATTAGTATTATGTATGTGTAACTCAGCGTACGACCGCTTCTCGGTTTGTAGCTCACTATACATGTCTCATTCCCCATCACCTTAATTTCTTTGACCCATTGTCTACCTTTCGTCCACAGAAATAAAATACACGTACATACAAACAAACAAGCACACATTCACCAACCACACACCCCACACACACACACACACACACACACACACACACCACACACACACACACACCACTCTCTCTCTCTCTCTCTCCTCTCACTCTCTCTTCTCTCTCATACACACACGCGCGCGCGCACGCAGATCACTTATACTTTATCCACCGTTGTTGTTGTTGTTGTTGCTGCTGTTGTTGTTGTTGTTGTTGTTGTACAATAGAAGCTAGTACCTCTCTATGTTGTCAGCAGAAGCCCTGACCGCTAGACAGTGCAGTGGTCAAGTGGTTACTGTGTCCATGCAGGAAGCTGGAAAGTCCCACTGAGTCACGGGTTCAAAACTCAATTAGTGACGTAGTTTTTCTCCCACCTCCTACTCTTATTGTTCGTTGTTTGTTAATGTTGTTGTTTGTTTGTATATTTCTTAGTTTGTTAGTTAGTTAGTTAGTTAGTTAGTTAGTTTGTTTGTTTGTTTGTTTGTTTGTTTGTTTCCTTGCTTGCTTGTTTGTTTGTTTGTTCTTTCGTTTTTTGTTTTGTTTGGTTAGTTGGTTGGTTGGTTGGTTGGTTGGCTGGTTGGTTGGTTGGTTGGTTGGTTGGTTGGTTGGTTATTTGTTTGTTTATTTCTTTGTTTTTATTTTTCTGTCTCAACTTGTGCACAGCCTCACTGGCGTTGATTCCATGCCGCTTTTCTCAGAAGCAGCCTCCATGTTCATTCAATACAAGTCCCAATGTCAGGGAGCCAAGAAAGATGTCTTGCCTCTATGAAGCCACCTACCATAGGAGACCCTGCACTGCCGCTGGGTAACTTGGGGTTCAGTTCTACAGTGCCTTTTCTGATCCAGCTCATTAAGGTCACTACTCTTCTCTGCTCACGTCGTGTCTGTTACGGGGCCGTTTTGACATGTCTGCACGCCCGTAACCGTGTCTGCCACGGGGGATTTTCGTCATCGAAATTTTGGGGTGGGGAGGAGTAAATGGGAGACAACACTAGAAACTTGGCCAACCTCTTGTGGAAATGTCAAAGTGCAGATTTTTCCCTTTGACCGTTCAGAGAATTGAATATTAATCTAATTAGCACTGGAAAGTAACGAATCCGATAATGCGATTCAAGATGGCGGAACAACTGCATATTCTGTCTCTTCCTCCACTGTGCTACACTGTTGCATAGAAAAACATTTACAGAGAGTAGTAATAGTAAGAAAAAATTTTCACTTGATGTTTATTACATACAGAAACCAAATTTTGCTCTGTTTTGTGTGGTTTTATGTGCTACTGAGTGCGTATGTATGTTCCGAAAGCATTTTTTTAGAAAAAAGGCTCATGATATCAGCTCTAATCATACTATTTTACAACCGAATTAAATAACTATGGCATTAAACCATAGCCAAGGGTATAAGGGAAAAAAACATGCCAAAAATGCAAAAAAAAGGTATCTTACGAAATGAATGAGCAGTGAACAAATTAGTGAATGTACTGAAAAAAAAGCAAGATTTTGTCCCGGCAGACAGCAATGCAAAAGGCCACAAATACTGTGGCAGAAAAGGGGTCTAATGGAGCCAGACCCAGTGAAGGATCCCTTTTGCAAGGAAACCACTACCACGATCCTCCCAAAAAGACCCTCCACGAACCACAGACAGTATTTATCATTCATTTTACAGCATCACTGCATAGAATGTTGGCTGCCCGCACTGCACTGCTCTCCAGGTCTCTGTCCTCCACATCTTGTCTTTCCTCAACCAGGTTGAAAAATCTGTGGGCTGTTACAACTGTCCACTCCTTGATGTTTCCAAGGTAGTTTGTTCATGGTCTTTCCCTCTTTTTTTCTTTTTTTCCCCTCGACTTTTCCCTGAATGAATCTTTCATGACAGTGCGTTTTTTTGTTTTGTTTTGTTTTTGCATACATGTCCAAATTCATTGATTGATTGATTTGATTCAGTTTTTACGTCAACGCCCACCTCAGATGATATGGCCGATGGGGATGACCATCCCAGAGAAGTGGGGAAAGGAAAAGGGGACTTATCTAATTCTATACTGACACCACCAGAACAACAACGATGTTAAGATGGGACAGTGAGAATGGCAGTTTTAATGTAGCGCTCCCTGGGATTCGAACCCACAACCATTAACATGTAAATCCGATGCTCAAACAACTGAGCTACTGAGGCCCGCGCATGTCCAAAGAAGGTCAATTTCTTTTTAAGGAGACTTGTACAAGTTCTCTACGGGTTTTTATCAATTTGAGTATGCTCTTGTCACTTTTCTTGTCTTCCCAGCTCACCCATTAAGAGACGCCTTTCGAACTATATTTCGGTTAAAGTTATCTTCATTATGTATTTTTTTACAGGAAAGCTGGAGAAAAAGAGAACACCACGTAGACCCAGGGAGAAAATATTGGACTGACTTGCAGGCTGGCTGAGGGCAGAGAGGGTGGGAGATGTACTCGCAGCTACAAGGGATAGATTCGTATGGAGGGCCATCATCGCCAACACCATGCGGCAGGGCAGATGAAGATGATGGGTATTTTTTTTTCTTTTTGGGGGTCCATCCTTCGGCTCCGTATGACACCACCGACCCCAAATATCCCTAATTTATAATCACCTCGAGGTATAGAAGCGGTAAAAGAATTCTAAACTGAGGTCACTATGAAATCAGGAAATAAACGGCCGAGGGATCTGGCACAATGTTTACGATGCTGTAATGACTGATTATCTTATCACAGAAACCCCTCAGGTAGAAACAGGCCCATACCTGTGCTAGATGTTGGTTAATCCTAAGCCTTCAGTCGAGAAGCTAGTTTGCTTGGCTTGCCAGACTTTGTCAACATCCTTGTTTCAGACTGAAGTACAGGTATGCGTCTGTTTCTACCTTAGAGGTTTCTGTGATAATTACATGATAACAGGGATGATGATCATGATGCTTTGGAGCTCCGTCTAGGACTGAAAGTGCGTAACAGGGGTCTTACTCTGCGCTTAGCATAACAACATGATCTTTTTTGCACAGATGAGGAGGCCAAGTGGTTAAAGAGATTATTGCTAATCCCTTAGGTGTCTCCTGACACAGGATCGGATCCCCATCCTTGTCCCATGTTTTTGGCGAACTGACTGGTTATGTTGACTGGTTCTCTCTTGGTCTCTGTCTGTCTCTGTCTCTGTCTTTGTCTGTCTCTCTGTCTCTCTGTCTCTGTCTCTGTCTTTGTCTGTCTCTCTGTCTCTCTGTCTCTGTCTCTGTCTTTGTCTGTCTCTCTGTCTCTGTCTCTGTCTTTGTCTCTGTCTCTCTCTCCCTCTCTCTCTCTTTCTTTCTGTCTCTCAGTCTCTCTCTCTCTCTCTCTCTGTCTCTCTTTCTTTCTGTCTCTCATTCTCTCTCTCTCTCTCTCTCTTTCTTTCTGTCTCTCAGTCTCTCTCTCTCTCTCTCTCTCTTTCTTTCTGTCTCTCAGTCCTCTCTCTCTCTCTCTCTCTCTCTTTCTTTCTGTCTCTCAGTCTCTCTCTCTCTCTCTCTCTTTCTTTCTGTCTCTCAGTCTCTCTCTCTCTCTCTGTCTCTCTCTTTCTTTCTGTCTCTCAGTCTCTCTCTCTTTCTTTCTGTCTCTCAGTCTCTCTCTCTCTCTCTCTGTCTCTCTCTTTCTTTCTGTCTCTCAGTCTCTCTCTCTCCTCTCTCTCTCTCTTTCTGTCTCTCAGTCTCTCTCTCTGTCTCTCTCTGTCTCTCTCTTTCTTTCTGTCTCTCAGTCTCTCTCTCTCTCTCTTTCTTTCTGTCTCTCAGTCTCTCTCTCTCTCTCTCTCTCTCTGTCTCTCTCTTTCTTTCTGTCTCTCAGTCTCTCTCTCTCTCTCTCTTTCTTTCTGTCTCTCAGTCTCTCTCTCTCTCTCTCTCTCTCTGTCTTTCTTTCTGTCTCTCAGTCTCTCTCTCTCTCTCTGTCTTTGTGGACTCAAAATTTGATATCTCGACTGCTGTCCCCAACCTGCATCGTAAAACCTGGCCTGTTCCATTCCAATCTTAATATGGCAATAATTCAGGTGGTGTTGTCAGCTGAAGGCTTCATAGGTCTCCTTCTCTCTCCCGCTGCCCCCCCCCCCCCCCCTTGCCACATTTAAAAATCCCAACGAGTACTTAGGGTTCTGTTCAGTCTCAAAAAGTCTGCTAGACAATTTACTGGAGGTTCTGCCTGGAGCTAATATGGAACTGCGCTAGCGCGACGAATCTCTCTCCAACCTACTCCGAACTCTGAACTTATTACAGTGATTCATTGGCTAGAATGAGCAGCCCTGATATGGCATCCAATGTCGGCTGGGCCATTAACAACTACGGACTTGAACAGAACGGCTGAAATGACAGTTAAAGGAAACACGCGATCTAAATAAATATAATACCTACATGGATGATAAGTCCATAACACATGTTGAGTAGTTGGAAGTAGAAGCACCTTTTGGTGGATGAGCCATTAAGATATCAGTAATAGAGGCCTGGATGAACATGTAAGTCTTTTTAGAAGTTTGTTTGTTTGTTTGTTTGTTTGTTTGTTTTTTAGGATCATTGCACTCAGGGAGATTACTTTTGTGCTCATCTTTCTTTTTCTTTTTTTTTTTTTTTTTTTGTATTCGTCCCATTTTCTACGCCACCTTAATGGCCACAGAAGCTGGAACAGTTTTTTTTACAATGCAATGATGATGATTTCGATGAAGATGATAATAATCATGATGCTATGGAATTCCATCTAGGATTGATACAGGGCTGTACTCTACGCTTATCATCATAACATATCCTGGTGTCAACTAGGCCCGAGAGATAAAGACACCTGCGGTACTGGTCAGAAGATTTTGAGCAACACCCTCAATGACGCATTCGTGAAGTGGATGAGACTCGACTGTGTGGTCCCAGTCTTCCCAATGAGCCCACATTGCACAGCAACAACTCTGGGTCAGGAGCCAATTAGAACCAAACAATACCACAATGGCATATTTGTGAAGAGACTTATGGGGATTCGAACCCACAACCATACAGTCGGTAGTCCGTTATGCTAGCCACTACACCACGGCGACTGGCGTGACTGGAAGTGATTTCAGGTGGACAGATCCCTCACATCAGTCGGCAGTGAGATCCAAACAGGTGGCGCAATGAATCTCAAAGAGCGTGACCTGTTAGGTCCTCACTACCTGAAGGTAGCTTGGTTTTGGTTTGGTTTGGTTTGGTTAGGTTTGGTTTGGTTTGGTTTGGTTTGGTTTGGTTTGGTTTGGTTGGGGTTTGGTTTGGTTTGGTTTGATTTGGTTTGGTTTGGTTTTTTTGGTTTGGTTTGGTTTGGTTTGGTTGGTTTAGTTTGGTTTGGGTTGGGTTGGGTTTGGTTTGGTTTGGGTTGGTTTGGTTTGGTTTGGTTTTTTTTTTGTTTGGTTTGGTTTGGTTTGGTTTAGTTTGGTTGGGTTTGGTTTGGGTTGGGTTGGGTTGGGTTGGGTTGGACTGGTTTTGATTTGGTTTTGGTCGGGTTGGTTTTGGTTTAGTTTGGTTTGGTTTGGTTTGGATTGGTTGGTTGGTTTGGTTTGGTTTGGTTGGTTTGGTTTGGTTTGGTGTGGTTTGGTGTGGTGTGGTGTGGTGTGGTGTTGTGTGGTGTGGTTGGTTTGGGTTTGGTTGGTTTGGTTTGGTTTGGTTTGGTTTGGTTTGGTTCAGTTTGGTTTGGTTTGGTGTTTGGTTTGGTTGTTAGGTTGGGTTGGGTTGGGGTGGTTTGGGTTGGGGTGGTTTGGTGTGTGTGGTTTGGTGTGGTTTGGTGTGGTTTGGGTTTCGTTTGGTGTGGTGTGGTTTGGGTTTGGTTGGTTTTGGTTTGGTTTGGTTTGGTTTAGTTTGGTTGGTTTGGGTTGGGTTGAGTTGGGTTGGGTTGGGTTGGGTTGGGTTGGGTTGGTCTGGGTTGGGTTGGATTGGGTTGGATTGGGTTGGGTTGGTTTGGTTTAGTTTGGTTTGTTTTGGTTTGCCTTGCTTTGCTTTGCTTTACTTTGTTTTGCTTTGCTTTGGGTCGGGTTGGGTTGGATTGGGTTGAGTTGGGTCGGGTTGATGTGGGTTGGTTTGGTTTGGTTTGGTTTGGGCCAACTGGCCTTTGTCAAGCTGAAGATCACAAACAGACGAACAACATAACAGATACAAAAATTAAAAAATAAAGACTGACAAACAATAGATACTAGAAGTAAAAGAAAAAACTTACAAACTTCCATCGGTTCAGCTCCTAATTTTTGTATCTGTTGTTTCTTTCTGTGTGAACTTACGCTTATCAAAGGCAAGTTGGTGGACAATTTCCGCCTGTCTTCTCTGGTTGTATTAAATACGCGGTTTTGTTGTTGGGTTTTTTTTGGGGGGTTGCTATTGTTTTGTTTTTGTTTTTCTTGAGCCCGGGCAGTCACACTTGTTTTGGATTTGGTTTGGTTTGTGGGTTTTGGTTTGGTTTGGTTTGGTTTGGTTTGGTTTGGTTTGGTTTGGTTTGGTTTGGTTTGGTTTGGGTTTGGTTTTGTTTTGTTTGGTTTGGTTTGGTTTGGTTTGGTTTTGGTTTGGTTTGGTTTTGGTTTGGTTTGGTTTGATTTGGTTTGGTTTGGTTTTGGTTTAGTTTTGGTGTGGTTTGGTTCGGTTTGGTTTGGTTTTATGCGGTGTGGTTTGGTTTGTTTTGGTTTGGTTTAGTTTTGGTTTGGTTTAGGTTAGGTTTGATTGGTTTGGTTTGGTTTGGTTTGGTTTGGTTGGTTTGGTTTGGTTTGGTTTGGTGTGGTGTGGTTTGGTTTGGTTTGGTTTGATGTGGTGTGGTGTGGTGTGGTGTGGTGTGATATGGTGTGGTGCCGTGTGGTGTGGTGTGGTGTGGTGTGGTTTGGTCTGGTTTTTTGTTTGGTTTGGTCTGGTTTGGGTTGGCTTGGTTTGGTTTGATTTGGTTTAGGTTTGGTTTGGTTTGATTTGATTTGGTTTGGTTTTGGTTTGGTTTGGTTTGGTTTGGTTTGGTTTGGTATGGTGTGGTGTGGTGTAGTGTGGTGAGGTGTGGTGTGGTGTGGTGTGGTGTGGTTTGTTTTGATTTGTTTTGTTTTGGTTTGGTTTGCTTTTCTTTGGTTTGCTTTTGAAGTACGGTCATGATTTAAAATGGTCACACTGGTGATTTAGTTGACGGATGTGGTTTTCAACAAGTTCTCTTTCTTGTCCCAAAGCTGCTCTCGTAGAGTTGCTCCGTTTGGCCACTGTTCAGTTCTTTGAGTTCTGAACAGTGGGCAAAACTACAGAACACGCTCTGGAGACTGTGATCCATCTCTGGCATGGACAACCATCTGAATGCGATAGTCCCCCTGTCGGCACATGTATTGTTAGAGCAACACATAGCGTTCATCGTCTGATTTACGGGTCGAGGACTGCATTTTGTTGCTGCAGCTAAAGGGAACGAATGGCAGTTTTTTTTTTTTTAATTTTGATATTTTTCCTGAAATTTCTATTTTTTTTCTTTGTAATGCACAATATCACTTACAATATAACATCCAACACATTTCAATCCAAAAGAAGAATCGAAATCTGCAAAAAGAGCTATTAAAGAATCGTACAAAAAGAAACAGATGAAGGGATGAACAACTGATCAGTTGTAACATTATCAAAAATAACAACAGCATGCATGTAGGTTGTCATAGACGATCACGTAGCAAGATCGATCGTCCCACCCTCAAGCTCTGAAGAAGTGTGGCTCGTCAAGTATGGAGAATCTACTCACCAAATGCTAATTTCGCTGGACAGGACACGTTGTTCTTATGGTAGAGAAGCGCATTCCAAAGATGCTTGTATACAGACAGCTGAAGCAAGGACGCAATGACCAGGGAAGACCACGAAAACGATACAAGGATATTGTGAAGGCCAACCCCATCAACTTTGAGACATGTCGATAAGTTTAAATATCTGGGAACGGTCATCTCACCATACGGTAGATGCACATCAGAACTAGAAATAGCCGGCAGAATCGGCCAAGCCAAAACAGCATTCAAGAAGATGAAAAGCGTTCTTACCAACAAATGCCTATCAATTAACACCAGGACCAGTATGTCTACTACCCCACTTCAAGACCTACACCAGGCGATATAGGACCAGTATGCCTACTATCCTACATAAAGACCCACACCAGGTGATAAAGGACCAGTATGCCTACTATCCCACATAAAGACCCACACCAGGTGATAAAGGACCAGTATGCCTACTATCCCACATAAAGACCCATACCAGGTGATAAAGGACCAGTATGCCTACTATCCCACATAAAGACCCACACCAGGCGATAAGGACCAGTATGCCTACTATAGCACATAAAGATCCACATTAGGTGAAAAAGGACCAGTATACCTGCTATCCCACATGAAGATCCACACCAGGTGATAAAGGACCAGTATGCCTACTATAGCACATGAAGACCCACATTAGTGATAAAGGACCAGTATGCCTACTGTAGCACATGAAGACCCACACCAGGTGATAAAGGACCAGTATGCCTACTATAGCACATGAAGACCCACATTAGGTGATAAAGGACCAGTATGCCTACTATAGCACATGAAGACCTACATTAACCCTTTGACTCCTGCAGCCTGTCCAACATCATCCTTCTTTGTCAACCATGCTGGAAGAGCAAAAACTTAACCCTTTGACTCCCTCACCCTATCCACCAGCTTCCTGCAGGAAGCTGGTGGATAGGGTGAGGGAATCAAAGGGTTAAGTTTTTGCAGTTGGTAGATAGGGTGCAGGTGGCAAAGGGTTAGGTGATAAAGGACCAGTATGCCTACTGTAGCACATAAAGACCCACACCAGGTGATAAAGGACCAGTATGCCTTCTATAGCATATAAAGATCCACATTAGGTGATAAAGGACCAGTATGCCTGCTATCCCACATGAAGACCCACACCAGGTGATAAAGGACCAGTATGTCTACTATAGCACATAAAGACCCACATTAGGTGATAAGGAACCAGTATGCCTACTATAGCACATGAATACCCACATTAGGTGATAAAAAAACAGTATGCCTGCTATCCCACATGAAGACCCACACCAGGTGATAAAGGACCAGTATGCCTACTATAGCACGTGAAGACCCACATTAGGTGATAAAAAACCAGTATGCCTACTATAGCACATGAAGACCTACATTAGGTGATAAAGGACCAGTATGCCTACTATCCCACATAAAGACCAACAACAGGCAATAAAGGACCAGTATGCCTACTATAACACATGAAGACCCACACCAGGTGATAAAGGACCAGTATGCCTATTATCCCACATGAAGACCCAACCAGGTGATAAAGGACCAGTATGCCTACTATCCCACATAAAGACACACACCAGGTGATAAAGGACCAGTATGCCTACTATAACACACAAAGACCCATGTTAGGTGATAAAGGACCAGTGTGCCTACTATAACACACAAAGACCCAAATTACATGTAGGTGATAAAGGAACATTATGCCTACTATCCCACCTGTAGACCCACACCAGGCGATAAAGAATGGTATGCCCACCAGGCGACAAAGGACAAGTAAGCCTACTATCACATACAAAGACCCACATTAGGTGATAAACAGTATGCCTACTATCCAAGATGTAACCCACACCTGACGACAAAGGACCAGAATATCTATACATCCGTCAGACAGATGGGAGGCGCCATCATCAGTATCAGAAATAATTAGTAAGCAGCATATCATGCAATTGACAAAAAGAAGAGAAAAGAGGTAACATATGATCATTTCTCTTGTATCTCATACTATTTACAAGAAGAGAAAATAGGTAACATACGATCATTTCTCTTGTATCTCATACTATTTATATACTATTTACAAGAAAAAAGTAACATATGACCATTTCTCTTGAATCTCATACTATTTATATACTATTTACGAAAAAAATAATATATGATCTTTTCTCTTGTATTTCATACTATTTGTATACTATTTACAAAAACAAGTAATATATGATCATTTCTCTTGTATTTCATACTATTTACATAGTATTTACGAGAAGAAAAAGTAGCATGTGATCAGTTCTCTTGTATCTCATACTGTTTACAAGGAGAGAGAAAAAAAGGTAACATATGATCATTTCTCTTGTATTTCATACTATTTACATACTATTTACACAAAAAAAAAGGTAATATATGATCATTTCTTTTGTATTTCATACTATTTACATATTATTTACAAGAAGAAAAACGATAACATATGATCAGTTCTCTTGTATCTCATACTATCTACGTACTATCGACGAGCAGGAAAAAAACGGTAACACTTGATCATTTCTCTTCTATCTCATACTATTTACATACTATTTACAAGAATAGAAAGGTAACATATGATCATTTCTCTTGCATGTCATACTATTCAAAAGGAGAAAAAAAAGGTAATACTTGATCATTCCTCTTTTTAAGCAAGAATTACTTTAAAACAATAGAATATCAGTGCAAGTATTGACCAATATGGGCCAAACCGTTGCACTTCACGACACATACTGGGAACAGAATACATACATATTATTCATAACCAAAAAAGAGTTTTGATGTATTTGTCCATAAACTTTTATAGACAATCGATTCCTCAAATATTTGACCACAATTTTTGTTTCCTAAAGTAATAATCATCAACATACAGAGAAACTGGCATTATCATCGTGTGTGTCTGTCCATTCTTCTAGAGCAGAAGCTCGATAAACAAACCGTAATCGGTATATTCATTGTGCACTCTCCATACTCCAGTTCGAAGTGCACACACTACATATTATACTCTACATTTTCACCCGTCGTGCATGACAAATGGAATGGGGGAAAAAAAACGAAACATGATAAGCACTGACCGGTAAAAACGCAGAGTGTAATTATAGCATTCAGTGTCACGCTGGTACTGTTCATAGTGCACACACTGTCCATATTCCAGATGTCTGTTTTTTCTGTTTTTTTCTTTTTTTTTTCTTGTTGTTTTGTTTTGTTTTGTTTTGTTTTTCTGCAAGGATCATTGCACTCCTGGAGGTTATCTTTGTGCTCACTTTTTTTTTCTCGTCCCATTTTCTACTCCAATTTAATGGCCACAGAAGCTGGCACAGTTTTTATAATGCGATGATGATGATGTCGGTGAGGATGATAATCATGATGCTGTGGAGTTCCATCTGGGATTGACACTGCGTGACAGAGCTATACTCTACGCTTGCTATCATAATATATCGTGGCGTCAACCAAGCACCGAGAGGTACAGACACTTGCGGTGCTGGTCAGAAGATTTGAGCAACACCCTCAATGACGCATCCGTGAAGAGGATGAGACTCGACTGTGTGGTTCCAGTCTTCCCAATGAGCCCATAGCATGCCCAACTCTGGATAGGAGCTGGTTAGAGCCGAAAAATCCCACAATGATTTTTGAAGGGACTGATGGGGATTCGAACCCACAACCTTCCAGTCAGTAGTCCGTTGCGTTAACCACTACACCACGGCGACTGGAATTGATTCCACATTTCATCTGTTAGACATTATTAACAGCATAAACACTCTCAGGAGTTTGGAGTTTGCTCAAGAGGGATTCGCTGTTTTCAGACAATTCCATATACGCTTCATCCTAATCTGCCAGCAATTTATCCGGCAGGCAATCTGAGCCTATGCAAAACTCTATGCCTCTGGCAAAGTCTTGAAACGGTAGGGTGGTGAGGGTGGAGGATAAAGCGATCTGTGAAATACTAAGTTGACACCACCAGAATGATGGAAACATTAAGGTAGGCCACGTTTTTTAGCTGTTGTTGTTTGTTTTGTTTGTGTTGTTTGTTTGTTTGGTTTGTTTGTTTTTGTGTTTGTTTGTGTTTGTTTGTGTTTGTCTGTGTTGTTCGTGGTTGTTTGTGATTGTTTGTGGTTGTCTGTGGTTGTGTGTTGTGTTTGTGTGTATGTTTGCTTGTGTTTGTGTGTTTGTGTTTGTGTTTGTTGTTTGTTGTGTTGTGTTTGTTTTTGTGTTTGTGTGTGTTTGCGTGTGTGTGTTTGTGTGTGTGTGTTTGTGTTGTGTTTGTTTGTTTGTTTGTTTGTTCGTTTGTTTGTTTGTTTGTTTGTTTGTTTGTTTGTTTTTTGTTTGTTTGTTTGTTTGTTTTTTGTTCGTTTTGTTTGTTGTTTGTTTGTTTGTTTGTTCGTTTGTTTGTTTGTTCGTGCTGCAGGCTGGGGTTGAATTCGAGACATGTGATTTTCAATCCACGAGTCTGTCAACAGAACCAGACAGACAGCCAAGAACAAGAATTGATCAAAAACATGGTAAAAACATAAAGCATGACAAACAACAGGTTTTTGTTTCCATCCTCACCTTATCAGTGCCAGACTCTGATTCAGAACAAAGCCCTGAAGCCAAAAGC
>JAPXFY010000032.1:44306981-44319481 GCA_030674185.1 Monoplex corrugatus | reverse complement strand
TGAATGTTACAGTACAGTCTTAGATAAAACCATGACCTTCGATGTTACTTTTTAGATTTGATATGGTACTTATGCACGTAAGTTCTGGTTTTTGTTGTTGTTGTTGTTGTTATTTTTCTTTCTTTCTTTCTTTCTTTCTTTCTCTCTCTCTCTCTCTCTCTCTCTCTCTCTCTCTCTCTCTCTTTCTTTCTTTGTTTCTTTCTTCATTTTCAGTATCTTTAGTTCCATTTAGGTAGCTATGTTCGCAATGGTGTTTTAAATTTCTGTAGTACTGTTTGAGGTATCCGTGTGGAAAGCGGAGCAGTGCTATTGTGAGTCTTCAGCAGAGGAATGGTGTAAAGTTCTCCTGATTATTTAACCCTTTGACTTCCTCAGCCTATCCATTAGCATCCTGCTTTGTCAACCATGACAACAAAGCAAAAGTTTAACCCGTTGACTCCCTTACTCTATTTACCAGCTACTTGTGGAAGCTGGTGGATAGGGTGAGGGGATCAAAAGAATACATCTGCTGGTGGTGGATAGTTTTCTTTATGTAACAAAGTCTGTCTATCTGTCATTGTCACGTCGAGTTTCCTGCTTGAAATCTAACATAAGTCACGAAAAAGAAGGAAAGAAAAGTTAGAGAGGAAGAACTGTAAAACAAATGAACAAAATGTTCTCTCTGTGCTCAGAAAGCGTGGAACATACACGTCTCGTAAGACCTGTGTCAAAGTGTCCATTTTTCTGCGATTCCCAAGCTTTGAAGAACAGTGCTCATTCGTGAAAGTAAAGCGCCCTCGTGCTGTTTGCATGACAAGGAACACGGTTGGATATCTTGAAGAACACCAGGTAGATCTGAGGAAGAAAATATTGGACGGACTTGCAAGGTGGCTGAAGACAGAGAGGGTGGGAGATGTACTTGCAGCGACAAGGGATAGATTCGTATGGAGGGCCATGATCGCCAACGCCATGCGGCAGGGCACATGATACAAATGATGATGATGATGATGATGATGATGATGATGATGATGATGATGATGATGATGATGATGATGGTGATGATGATGCGGAAATGTCTACTGGCACAAGGTAAAATGCACGTCAACAACAGAAACAGATGAATATTGTGACTGTCGTTTGGTTAATTAGACAAACCTAGGCCAGCTTGTATTGCAAAACAGATAGCACTCTATAGTATTGAGAAGGAACAGTTTCTTTGAACTCTGTTTCTTGTGTATGCATATGGCGTTTATCCCTTCGACTCCCGCACACTATCCACCAGCTTTCTGCAACAAATAAAACAGTACTGAACATGAAGGAACATACCGGACACACGATGGAAAGAATTTCAATTTCAGTTTCTCAAGACGTCTGCACGCTGGGAACGAATTCCAGATGCACTGACGCCATTGGTGCCATGTGATGGAGAAGATGCAAAATGATCATGACACAAGCCTTAAGCCTGCTTATAAACCCTATGTGTTGGTAAGCCACTGAAGCCATGTGATGGAGAAGATGCAAAATGATCATGACACAAGCCTTAAGCCTGCACATAAACCCTATGTGTTGGTAAGCCACTGATGCCATGTGATGGAGAAGATGCAAAATGATCGTGACACAAGCCTTAAGCCTGCACATAAATCCTGTGTGTTGGTAAGGCACTGAAGCCATGTGATGGAGAAGATCCAAATTGATCATAGCACAAATCTTAATCCTGAACATAAACCCTGTGTGTTGACGAGCTGCTGATGCCATGTGATTGGGAAGATTCAAAATGATCATGACACAGCCTTAAGCCTGCACATAAACCCTATGTGTTAGTAAGCCACTGAAGCCATGTGATTGAGAAGATCCAAAATGATCAGGATACAAGCCTTAAGCCTGCACATAAACCCTATGTGTTAGTAAGCCACTGAAGCCATGTGATTGAGAAGATCCAAAATGATCAGGATACAAGCCTTAAGCCTGCACATAAACCCTATGTGTTAGTAAGCCACTGAAGCCATGTGATGGAGAAGATCCAAAATGATCAGGATACAAGCCTTAAGCCTGCACATAAGCTCTATGTGTTGGTAAAGGTCTTGAGGTGCTACTGCTGGGGATTAGAACCCACAACCTTCCAGTCAGTCGTTCATTGCGTTTACCACTGCACCACGGCGACCGGTTGAGAAGAGAAAAAAGTTCATTATAACAGACCCATGGCAAGCTATTGAAAACAGGAGAGTGATCTTCCATTCTCTTTTGTTCCAGAGGCTGGGCTGGACCCAGTTGGTGCTCGTTGTGTCGCTATGTCCCGGGGTTTGTCATCTCCCCACCTTGCCATTCGGTTTATAAACATGGTAACCGATGACTGGGTCCGAATGGGTCATGCAACGCATGGACAGTCCCCCTTTGCTTGAAGAAATGACCCGGTTGGCGTCGGGAGCTGGGGAGGTGAGTGTCCCGAAAGTGGCGAGACACTGGTGCTCCAGGTCCCATCCGCACCCTCGTGGTGTTTCTTGTTAACTTCGGCTTGTGGCTGGGCCACTGACTTCAGGGAATCAGGCAAGACCTGCTGGCCACTGACTTCAGGGAATCAGGCCTAAAGACCACAGGGAAGACCTTCTGGCTGGTCGGAAAGGCGGCAAATTTGGGATCCCGTTCAGGGTATGTCAGACCTTGCTGAACAGCAAATTGGGCTGTGTCTGGAGCATCATGCCTGGCCACTTTCGCGGCCGTTCATACAACCCCTGTGGTTGAAGTAAGACAACATTGGGAGCTTCCGACTGCTAAGTATCGAGATTATAGTAACGGGAAAGGTGCTGAAAATGTGCGAACAAGTGGTAGGTTGGGTGGCCTGAAACAGAGATGAAGACCAGAGAGGGACGAGAGAGGGGTCTTCCTTCCATGCTCTCTTGGTCCGGAGGCTGGGCTGGACCTGGTTGGTG
The DNA here is from genome assembly GCA_030674185.1 of Monoplex corrugatus. Classification (NCBI taxonomy): domain Eukaryota; kingdom Metazoa; phylum Mollusca; class Gastropoda; order Littorinimorpha; family Ranellidae; genus Monoplex; species Monoplex corrugatus. The sequence continues at coordinate 44,316,575 of JAPXFY010000032.1, read as the reverse complement.
CACGTTGTGTAGCTATGTCCCGGGTTTGTCGTCTCCCCACATTGCCATTCGGTTTGTTAACATGGTAACGGATGACTGGGTCGGAATGGGTCATGCAACGCATGGACAGCCCCCCCCCCCCCCCCCGTTTGCATGAAGAAATGACCATCGATTGGCGTCGGGAGCTTGGGAGGTGATTGTCCCGACAGTGGTGAGGCATTGGTGCTTTGGGTCCCATCCGCACCCTCGTGGTGTTTCTGGTTTACTGAAGATAAAACTCATGAAGACTAAATCAGAGAGACTAACACAGGGATACGAAGTATACTAGAAGGAAGCTGTCGAACAGTGAAGACGACTGCAAGAACGGGTAAATGGGCGTGCATGGACAAACTTGCAAGTCGGGTAGAAGAGGCAGCCAGCTGAAGACAACAAGGAAAAGTACATAAAATCAATAAAAAAAATTAAAAAAAACAGCCTGTAGCAAATATCACGAATCCACCAACACGCTGATTGCAGACAAGCAGGGAAGACTTTGTACATCAGACACAGAACATGAAGTCAGATGGGCAGAGCAGTTCAATGAAGTTTTGAAAAAGACGGTCACCAGCCATAAAAGCTAACATACAAAAAGTACAGACCGATCTTCATATTGATAATTCTCCACCAGAGAAGGACAAATAATAATGTCAGCTATCAGACTGTGCAAAAACAGAAAAGCTTCCAGACAGGACAATCTCAGCACCGAGTTGATCAAGACAGACCAAAAACTAACAACCAGAATGCTTCAAGTACTCCTTACAACTAAATAGGAGAGAAGAGAGAGACAAAACAACATTTTTAGATAAAAAAAGCACTACTGCAGAGATGCCATAGAAAGTTTTCCTAAGTAATCACAATAACTGATACGGGATAACCCTTTTGTCAATTTCTAGCAAAATCCTTGGAAAAAATCATTAATCAAAATCTTAGATACAGTACACAAACAACTAAAAAAAGAAGGTAGGTTTTCGAAAAGGAACAGGGTATACTGACCAGATAGTCTCCCTTTAAATACTCTTGAACAACGCACAAACGGCAGAGACAGTTCTAACTCAACTTTATAGATTCTAAGAAGGCTTTTGACGGCATACATAGGGAAGTGTGTGGCGTATAGTTTAAGCATATGGGATCCCACAGAAAATGTCCTACTCAAATGTCCATGGCAGCTTCACTTCTACAGTAGGAGACGATGAACAGAATGTCAAGGACAGAAGATAGGAGTAAGGCAAGGATATGTCATGTCAGGACTGCTCTTTTACATGGCCATAGACTGGGTGACAAAACGAACAGTTTCAATGTCAATTTCTCAATATGACGTCTCCGCGTTCGGAATGAATTTCATATGCACTAAAGTCACAGGAGCCATGTGATGGAGAAGATCCACAATGATCACGGCACAAGCCTTAAGCCTGCACATAAACCCACGAGCTGGCCAGGTTCTGAGGTCCAATCTAGATAGTCCCATAACCCTTATGTCGTAGGGGAGTGAGGTGGCACAGACCTCAAATTTTCCCGGGGCCAGCACCACGAGGGCAGCGCCCACTCCCTGTCCCTCGCTTCTAATTCAAATTTCACATTATTTTCATCAAGACTTCAGAAAGGCAAGAAGGCTAATTGGTCTTCAATGAGAAGGACCTGGGGAATCAAACTATCTCTCCAATTTTTTTTCTTACCAAGGCAGCTGGGCAATGCCCTGCTCTTCACGATTTTCAACTGCCGTGGGATCTTAAGCGTGCGCAGCCAAAAGGCACACGGGTTCGACTCGTTTTTTATCCCTTTTCGAAGGACTAGACGTTCAGTTCAACTTTCTGGTCAAACTGAGGAGAAAAGTCGAGGCAGAAACGACCAAATGACGATCAGCCAAGAGGCATCATATGGAATCCTTCTTCAACACTAGAATATCTTGACTTTGCAGACGACCTGACATTGGTCTTCCATACTCACCACCAACAAACAGAGGAGAAAACATCCGGCCTCAGCATCCTCACACAAGAAGACCTCAAGATCACACCAGAAGAAAACAGAGGTGATGACACTAAACCATACCCTATCCCTTTCCAATTCAAGTAGATGGAACAGAACTACCCACAACACTTTTTGCTGAGGACAAATACAAATAAATTTAAAACAAACAAACAAACCAACAGACACCACCAACAACAACTATAACTTGAAACTGTATAAATCAAATGACTTTAAATTGTTTAAGAGACATAACAGGCTGATACACACAACGTATGTATATGAATTTTGCTCAATCCATTGTGTACAAATATTGTTTCGTTTTCTCAATGATATTATAATACTGTTCAGCAAATATTGTATTTATTTGTGTTTTGTCAAAAAGGAACTAAAAACAAGCTTGAAAAAAAAAAGAACTATCCACATCTGAAAAGTTCACATACCTTGGCATCATTGTCAGACACAACTAAGAAGTAGGCAGTGACATCAACAGCCGTCTTAGCAAAGCTGGCATACCTTCCAAATATTGAACAACGTGTGGAGGTCTCACCCTCCCCCCTCCCATTTGTACAGTACAAACAGTAAGGTGAGACTGTATCAGAGCTGTGTCCTTTCGACCCTACTTTCATCATCATCATCATCATGTGCCCTGCCACATGGCGTTGGCGATTATGGCCCTCCATATGCATGTGTCCCTTGTTGCCGTAAGCACATCTTCCACCCTCTCTGTCTTCACCCACCTGCAAGTCCGTCCAATATTTTCTCCCTGGGTCTACCTGGTGCTCTCTTTGCCTCCAACTTTCCTGTTGTGACCAGGTGCTCTAATTCCCATTTCCTCACAAAATGGCCTATAAATGTTGCCTGTATTTTCCTAATCTTCCTTACGAATGATGTTCTTGTGTCTGCCTCCATCAAGACTGTCTCGTTTGCTTTCTTTGTAGTCCATGGAACTCTCGACATTATTCTTAGACACTACATCTTGGCTGCCTCAATCTTGTTCTGGCTTTGCGTGTTGACTGTTGACCCTACTTTACGGCTCAAAATGCTGTAATTCCAGTCAGCTGCTCCTGTGTGCTAAAGACTTGATAGAATTTGAAGAACATTGTTTATGTGCCATGACAAAAAAATCGATCTGTATTATTACATGTATATATGTAAAAAAAAAATCACCAATTACAATTTTTTGATAAGGCTGCTCACACATGATATATGTATATATATATATGTGTGTATATATGCATATAGATATGTATATACATATGATATATATATTATTCATTCCATATATGTAATTGTACATTGAAAATGGAATACTTATGGCATGTTTTGATATCGTCATATTTACATTTTAAAGAAAAGAACCTTTTGAGCAAGGGTGAAAAAAACGACCATATCGAGTTATGAAGCCATCCTAAGGTTAGAACTATACAAAAAAACTCCCACGATCCAAGCCTCACTGGCTACCACACACACAAAACTACACCGTATCAACTCCTAACATAGATAATTGCTAAAACATGTTCAAAACAAAATCCATAAAAACAGCAAACAATTTCACGGTGTAGACGTACTAAATTATAATTATCTCCACTTCCATACACAAGCATAGTAACTTTTGCTCCGGTAAACTTTTTATACGCAGAAAAAATAAATAGATAGACAGACAGACAGATAGATAGATAGACAGACAGACACATACAGATAGATAGACAGACAGACAGACAGATAGATAGATAGATAGATAGATAGATAGATAGATAGATAGAGAGAGAGAGATAAATAGATAGATAGATAGATAGATAGATAGATAGATAGATAGATAGATAGATAGATAGATTGACAGACAGAAGACAGACAGAGTGTAAAGTAGATAGCTGGATAGATAGACAGAGTGTAAAGTAGATAGATAGATAGATAGATAGATATATAGACAGACAGACAGTGTGTAAAGTAGATAGATAGATAGATAGATAGATAGACAGATAGATAGATAGATAGATAGACAGAGTGTAAAGTAGATAGATGGATATATAGACAAACAGAGTGTAAAGTAGATAGATGGATAGATAGACATGAAATCGGCAATTCAAAGCATAACTCTTTGAGTTATCACAGTACAGTGGCCCTGGCACTGTAAGATACAAAAGAAATGGCAGGATGAATACACAGGTCATTTAATAAAGACCAAAGCATTCAAAGAGCCGTTTTCAATTTGTAATCAGATACAAAAGCAAAGGTTGGATAAAATAGATACATCACTCAGTAGATACCAAAGCAACGATAAGAATAGTGTCCAGGTGTACTCTGTAACACAAACATATCAGACAAAATGCTAAATGATTGACAACGTTTATTTTACGAATGTATGCACATATCTCAAGCCTTATAGTCCTTTGGTCGTCTCTACAGTCTTACGGTCCCCACACTAAAAGCTTGTGTAATACACCCATCATTTGAGGTTATATGATCTCTCTCTCTCTCTCTGTGGTTCAAGAACATCATCATCAACATCATCATCGTCATCCTCCTCCTCATCATCATCATGTGTCCTGCCGCCTGACGTTGGCGATCATGGCCCTCCATACGAATCTATCCCCTGTCGCTGCAAGTTCATCTCCCACCCTCTCTGTCCTCAGCCACCCTGTAAGTCCGTCCAATATTTTCTCCCTGGGTCTACCTGATGTTCTCTTTCCCTCCGGCTTTCCCGTTGAGACCAGGTGCTCTAATCCCTTTTCCTCATAAAATGTCCTATGAATGTTGCTTGTCTTTTTCAAATCTTCTTTATTAATGATCTTCTTGTGTCTGATGGGATGAACGCCGCCCTCGCTGGCCCCGGGAAAAGTTGAGATCTCTGCCACCTCACTCCCTTACGACTCCAGGGTTATGGAACTATCTAGGTAGGACGTCAGGACCTGGCCAGCTCGTGCGTTGATGTGCAGTCTTAAGGTTTGTGCCGTGATCATTCTAGATCTTCTCCGACACATGGCACCTGTGACGTTAGTGCATATAGAATTCATTCCGAGCGCGGCGACGTCATCTTGAGAAATTGAAATTGAAATTGAAACATGTGTCTGCCTCCTTCAAGACTGTTGGCTGGCTTGACCATGACAAACTTGGGGGAATATACGATAGTGGTTTCATTTATAGTTTCACAACCCCTCACCCTTACAGGTATTTAGTTTTAACGCCACGTGGCAACACAACCTCTAATTTTGTCAATTTATGTTTGTAGTTCATGATTTACAATTGGTGACACAATCCGTTCTCATGTGTATGTGCGTTTACAGTTTGTATTTAGTCCATATTTCATGGCGCTGTTTTTATCATTTATTGTTTCACAAGTCTGTGGTTCATGATTGGCGACACAACCTACTGTTGTTATGTCAATGCACATTTTTGTATTTCAGTTTATGTCGTTAGGTTGTGTTTCATAATTTCTTGTTCCACTACTGTCCCTACATTCTTCCGGGATAAAAACCTAACCTTAACAACCTTGGATTTGTTCGTTCGTTCTTTGATTTAACGTTTTTTTCACTGTGAGTGATATTAGACGATATTGATATCATATTAATGTTTTTTTAGCTAATATCTCTGCAACATTATAGTCATTTATGAGGAAGGGGATTGGAGCACCTGGTCACAACGGAAAGCTGAGGAAAGAGAGCACCGGGTAGACCAGAGAGAAAATGCTGGACGGACTTGCAGAGTGGCTGGGACAGGAGGTAGGGGAGATGCTGGGGCAACGAGAGATAGAGCAGATGAAGTCATGATCGCCAGCCAGCGGCAGGGCACTGATGATGATGATGAATATCTTGCATACAATGCAGACGGGTGTGGTGATGTAGATGTGTAGTGTGTGGTGTTGTGTGGTGTGTGTGTGTGTGTGAGAGAGAGAGAGAAGAGAGAGATTTCATATCGTACTATGACACGAGAGTTCTAGTATAATTGGCAGGTGTGTTTTGTGTCTATTGTTGTGAAGAACAGTGCCTGATTTTCACCTGTTTGGGAGTAGTAGATAGGTGATGTTGTTACTTCCGAAGCCAGGTGAGGATAGACATTGCCCCACACACGCGGAATGTTTTGTTTATAGAATGGGCAGATGAGTCACGTTATGATACATGAGAACTAGTTTTAAACATCAGTGTGATATCACTTTCTTTAAAATGTTGTAGCTGTAGCTGACAAGTGATTTCTTTACAAATACTATTGTTCTGTACGTAAGTTTTACATCAAACCTGCATTTTCGTCTTCTCTCTGATTTCCAACTTCTTCCTCGTCCGCTTTTTTTTTCCATTGCTGTACATGTATGTTGTAGATCACTCATAAGGAAGATTAGGAAAAGACAGGCAACATTTATAGGCCAGTTAATGAGGAAGGGGATTTGGAGCACCTGTCACAACGGGAAAAGCTGGAGGGAAAGAGAACACCAGGTAGACTCAGGAGAGAATGCTGGACGGACTTGTAGAGTGGCTGGGGATGAGGAGGGTGGGGGAGATGCTAGGGGCAACGAGAGATAGAGATGGTTGGAATTCCATGGCCGCCAACGCCATGCGGGAGGGCACCTGTGATGATGATATGATGATTATCTTACACAAAGACTTGCTTTATTAAAACAAAAACATACAGTCATCTAAACATTTAGTCTTCTTCTCCCACTGGACGAAGCAGCAGGGAAGTTTCAGTCTTTTTTGTTTTTTCCTAATTTTTGTATTTGGTGTTTGTTTGTGATCTTACATTCACGCTTGACAAAAGCCAATTGGCCGAAACTTTGCGCCTGTCTTGTCTGGTTGTATTAAATACGCGTTCAGATTCTATTTTCGTGTTTTTCTGGTTCTGTGGTATGTTTAAACGTTATGACATATTACTACATGCAGACTGCTAGGCCGTACACTCCTCTCATATGACCCAAGCATTCGAGCCATACCAAGACTTGAACGCATATTACATTATCATCTTATTTTAACCCTTTGACTTCGGCACTCTAACCACCAATTGCAAAAACTTAACCTTTTGGCTCCCTTACTCTGTTCACCAGCTTCCAGCAGGAAGCTGATGGATACGGTGAGGGAGTCAGAGGGTTAAGTTTTTGTTTTGCTCTGCATGGTTGACAATGCAGGAGTCAAAGGGTTAACCACCATATATTCTTTATGTCATCGACAACCTTGCCACAGGAAAACGAACGCAATAAGAACATCAGATTTTGTCGAAAACTTTCTTGTACACATTTTCACATTGATCTATAATTCACAATTCAGTGTCAGTCAATTTGGTGTAAACTATGATCACAGTTCTTAAAAAGATAAACTTTGGATTCGATAAAATAAACATCTGGCTGGAAATGTCTGTTTCCTTTTTTTAACGTTTCTATAAAATATATATGAAATAACATTCAGTAAAACTATTTTCCCCAAGGCATTAACCGCACATATCCATACTGCTTAACATGGTGACAGAACACATCCCTGCCGAACTCCTCTTTTGATATATCGGAAAGAGCTTATGTTTATATCATTTTCGATTTCTATTGCCGCTGTTCATTCCCAATACATACTCTTTATCGTTCTTAGTTTTTTTCCATCAGTACTGAACTTTTCCAGTTGGTTGATCAATCCTCTGTATCTTACTCGATCAAAAGCCTTGGTATAATCAACAAAATAAATATAAATCCTTATTCAACTCAACTGACCTTTCTATGAGAGTTCTTGGGATATATACTGCATTAACAGTTCCTTTCTCTTCAAGAAATCCACGTTGTTCTTCTGCTATTTTTCTTTCGATTCTGTTCCTTATCCTCATCATGATTATGCACAATAGAATCTTGTCACGTGACTCATCAAGCTGATGGTACGATGGATGTCACATTCTATAGCCCCTGCTTTCTTTGGAAGCGCAATGAAAATTGACTTCGACACATCTTCAGGGATTTTTCCGGTTTCATAAAGTTTATTTAGGAGGACTGTTACTTTTTCAATACCAAATTCATCTACAGCCTCAGTCATTTCTATAGTAATAATGTCTGGTCCTGGGGCTTTTACCTCTTTCATCTTATTTAACGTTGTTCTAACTCCATCTTTCATCTTTGGTGGTCCTTGAAACTTCTTTCTTTGTTTTCCTCCTTTTTGTCATAGTGAAAAGGTCTTTAATGCATTCTACCCATCTATCTATTTTTGTTGTTGTCTTTTTCGATAATAATCTACCATCTTTAGATGTTTAAACACCAGTTGATGTGCATGTCTTTTTCCTGTGTATCATTTTCTTCAGTGTTTTGCACAAAAACTTACGGTCTGTTTTGCGTCGGTCTTTCATTTCTCTGCACTTTGTTCCTAGCTAAGTTTCCTTAGCTTCATTGCGTAAAATTGCACTTATTCCTGATTTTCTTATCTATCTTTTTTGTAGTCCTCCGTTTCCTTTTACTTTCCTCCGTTTACCCATCAAGCCTAAACTTCATTTTATCATCCAGTTCTTCTTTGCTTTCCTTTCAATTCTAGGATTACTTCATATACATCATTTATCGAGTTATCAAAATTTGTCCATTGTTCCTCATTGTCCCTAAAGATTTCCAGAGCATTGAATTTTTTTAATATATATTCTAACTTTTACAGGAGATGATTCATTTGTCTTTAAGAGTCCAAGATTAAGTTTGATGCTACTTATGGTTAGTTTTTTCTCTTTACTTTCAGTCTGAATCTTCTCATTACGGGATTTTGGTCACTGTTGCAATCTGTGCCTGGTAATGCATTTTGGACTCGGTAAAAATTTTCTAAACCTCTTATTTTTAGGACGTAATCAATATGATTTCTTGTACTGTCTCCAGGATTCATCCATGTCCATTTTCTTCTGTTAGGTTGCTCAAACCAAGTGTTTCCTATTATGAATTCATTTACTTGTGCCAATTCAACAAGTTTCTCTCCCCCTTTTCGCTTTCCAAGGCCATGAGGATCAACTGTCATATACTTTCCCTTTTCCACATTAGCATTAAAATCTCCCATTATTATTGAATGTCTTGTGATTTACATTGAGCCTTGGCTGTCTCTCTAATTCTACACAGAAGCTGTCAATTTCTTCCCTGTACTTGCCGGTGTTGGTGCATAAATGTGGATGATGTTGATAATAGGATGGCTTGCCCTCCAATCTGACAGTAAAACGAGATCTAATATGTCCCAGTATCCTTTGATGATAGACTTTGACTTGTCATTTCTATTATGATGCATACCATTCTTTCATGAGTGTCCCCAACAGAATATATAATTTTATGCTTGCCCATTGTTATCATGCCTACTCCCTTCCATCTCGCTCCTCCTGGTCCTAAGGTATTGATATTCAATCTTTCCATTTCTGTCCTAAGGAACTGATATTCAATCTTTCCATTTCTGTCCTAAGGAACTGATATTCAATCTTTCCATTTTATCCTGAATATATTCTAATTTTCCATTTCTGTCCTAAATACCTTTATTCATATCTTTCCATTCGCCTAAGGAACCTGATATTCAATCTTCTCCATTTCTATCCTAAGGAACTGATATTCAATCTTTCCATTTCTATCTTGATAATTTCTAATTTTATCTCCTGGAGCACTATTCTAACATTCCAAATATCCATTTTTATATCTTTGAG
>JAPXFY010000032.1:44299481-44301981 GCA_030674185.1 Monoplex corrugatus | reverse complement strand
TATTTCTGTGTGTAAAGGGATTGAGTTATGATATATTCTGTGTGTAAAGGGTGAGTGATATTTCTGTGTGTAAAGGGTTGAGATATTTCTGTGTGTAAAGGGAGAGATATTTCTGTGTGTAAAGGGAGAGATATTTCTGTGTGTAAAGGGAGGAGATATTTCTGTGTGTAAAGGGAGAGATATTTCTGTGTGTAAAGGGAGAGATATTTCTGTGTGTAAAGGCTGGAGATATTTCTGTGTGTAAAGGGTGGAGATATTTCTGTGTGTAAAGGGTGGAGATATTTCTGTGTGTAAAGGGTGGAGTGATATTTCTGTGTGTAAAGGGTGGAGATATTTCTGTGTGTAAAGGGGGAGGAGATATTTCTGTGTGTAAAGGGTGGAGATATTTCTGTGTGTAAAGGGTGGAGTGATATTTCTGTGTGTAAAGGGTGGAGATATTTCTGTGTGTAAAGGGTGGAGTGATATTTATGTGTGTAAAGGGTGGAGATATTTCTGTGTTAAAGAGGGGAGATATATTTCTGTGTGTAAAGGGTGGAGTGATATTTCTGTGTGTTAAGGGTTAGGGAGATATTTCTGTGTGTAAATGGAGGGGGGGGATTTTTCTGTGTATAGGGGGGGGGAAGGGGGCAGAGATTTTTTCCGATCTCGCAGGTCATTATGTGTGCAGCACTGTTAGTGCACAAACTCCTTCGTGCGTACAGGCGCGAAAAACATCAATATGCATTATCTTACAGCAAAAAAAAAAAAAAAATTAAAAAACGTTTAAAAAACTCTGTTGACATGTACTTTAATATTGATGTTCACTTTTAAATCTCCAATGTATAAGACATTGGGCTGTGCAATCTCTCCCATACTGTTCGTGTTGGCAATGGAAGTCATCTTGAAAGCTGCAATGAAGAGTTCAGGTCCAGTGAATCTGGGAGATGGATACCAGATGCCTCCTCTGAAAGCTTTCATGGATGACACAACAGTCTTGTCCACGGATGAGGAAGAGACACACCAAATCTTAAAGCAGCTGGATGAGCTGGTGGCCTCTTCAAGAATGAGGTTCAAACCTAAGAAATCCCGAAGTCTCTCACTGCGAAAAGGAAAAGTGGCAGATTCAGTCAAATTCATGGTAGCCAACCAAGCCATCCCCACTGTCACAGAAGAGCCAGTAAAAAGTCTCGGAAGATGGTATGATGACTCCCTGAAAGACACACAAAGGGGATGTGAAACCAAGCAAACAGCAGAAGAAGGCCTGAAGAAAATAGATAACTGCGGACTGCCAGGCAAATACAAAGTCTGGTGTCTACAGTTCATGCTGATACCAAAGCTGCTGTGGCCACTGCTAATCTATGACATTTGCACCAGCACAGTCGAAGCAATGGAAGCCAAAATCAACAAATACACAAGAAAATGGCTCGGTGTCCCACCTGGTCTCACTGATGTTGCATTCTACTGTCGTCAAGCAATGCTGAAGCTACCTCTCAAATCCATAGTGGAGGAATACAAAGTTGGAAAAGCAAGACTGTTGAGCATGCTGGAGGAATCGGAAGACAATATCGTGAGATCAGTTCATCCAAAGCTGAGAACTGGCAGAAAGTGGAAAGTCCAAGAGGCTGTAAACAATGCCAAGAGAAACCTCAGCATCAAAGAAATAATTGGACACACGCAAACCAACAGACAGGGACTGGGAGCAACAAAAATGCAGTGGTGGTCCAAAGCCAAAGGGAAGGAAAAAAGAGACATGATCATACAGGAGTTGAAGGAAGAAGAAGATGTCAAAAGAGTGCAGAAGGCAGTCCAGCAAGGTCAACAGGGGCAATGGACAACATGGGACAGTGCACTCCAAAGAAGTCTCAGCTGGAACGATATGTGGCACATGGCTCCTCTAAGGATAAGCTTCCTCCTCAGATCTGTATATGACCTGCTCCCCTCGAATGCAAACTTAGTGAAATGGGGGAAAGCAGACGACCCAGCATGTCCGCTCTGTCAGAAAAAACAAACAGTGGAACATGTCCTAAGCTCTTGCAAAGTAGCGCTAGCCCAAGGAAGGTATACATGGAGGCACAACCAAGTTCTGAAAGTGATCACAGATGTGGTTAGCGAAAAAACCATGACCCCAAACGCACCAATTGCTATGACAACGTTCTACAAAGCAGGAGGGAAACAGGTCTGGCCCGAAAGTGCTATGACAACCAGCACATTGCCAAAGGGTCTTCTGGATGGAGCAGTCGACTGGGAGTGTACAGCAGACCTCCCAGAGTGGAGAAATTACCCAGATGTCATCAGCAAGACAGGCATGAGACCAGACATCGCTCTCCACTCTGACTCCTCGAAACAAGTGATTCTGATAGAACTCACTGTGCCATACGAAAGCAGAATGGAAGAAGCACATATCTACAAGACCGAAAAATACGCCGGTCTTGCCAGCACCCTGAAGAAAGCAGGTCTGCGGGTCAAAATCTTCGCCATAGAGGTCGGGGCAAGAGGGTTTGTGGGCACCTCCGCTTATGAT
>JAPXFY010000032.1:44279481-44294481 GCA_030674185.1 Monoplex corrugatus | reverse complement strand
TCTCTCTTCTTTTCTTCTCTTGTTTCTTTTCTTGTTCTTCTTCTTTTTCTTCTTTTCTTCTTTTCCTTTCTTGTTTTCTTCTTTTTCTTCTTCTTTTTTCCTCTTCTTTTTCTTCTTCTTTTCTTCTTCTTAATTCCTCTTCTTTTCTTCTTCTTGTTCTCTTCTTAATTCTCTTCTTTTCTTCTCTCTTCTTCTCTAATCCACTCTTTTCTCTTCTTCTTCTTCTTCTTCTTCTTACTTCCTCTTCTATTTTCTTCTTCTGTTTCTTCTCTTCTGCTACTTCTTCTTTTTCCTCTATTTTTCCTTCGTCTTGTTCTTGCTCTTATTCTTGTTCTTGTTCTTTTTTTTTTTCCTTTTTGCACTTTGTGTTGTTATTGTTGTTGTTGTTGTTGTTGTTGTTGTTGTTGTTCTTTTTCTTCTTCTTCTTCTTCTTCTCCTCCTCCTCCTCCTGCTCCTCCTCCTCCTCCTCTTCCACTTCTCCTTTTTGTGTCAGAGTCGGTGATGTTCATACTGTCATCACAGCAGAAATAATCTCCATCGTAACGAGCCATGGCCACCAACGCTACTACTACTGCAAACATCTATGTGAACACCACCGTGTCTGCTATATACTCTATGACACCGCTCCATCAGAATGCCACCACCATGACCTCTTCCAACTGTCTGACTCTACAAGCCAAGAGTTTTGTCCCTGGAACAACACAGACAACGTTGTGACTTTCGGTGAGGCCGAAGCGGTGAAGATACTGCAGATCTTGGTGATTCTGCCCGTCACCTTCCTGATCGGTGTGCCGCTAACGTCATCAATATGGTGGTGTTCTACAAGCACGGGTTGAAGGAACGCATCAACGTCTGTCTGTTTGCGCTGTCTCTGGCTGATTGTCTGTATCTTGTCATCACTATGCTGACGAAAGGGGAGCAAATTTATTTCATGCTCACGACAAAACAACGGTGAGTTTGGTGTTGTGTTGGGTGGAAGTTATTTTTTGTTTGTTGATAAACTGTGTTTGTTTCGAGATATCGCTCTGTGTGTGTTTGGGGGGGTGGTAGTGGGTGGGGTTGTGTGTGTGTGTGTGTGTGTGTGTGTGTGTGTGTGTGTGTGTGTAGTTTGTGGAGTATGTGTGTGTGTGTGGTGGGTGGTGGGTGGTTTCTGTAGTAGTTGTGCGAGTATACGTGTGTGTGTGTGTGTGTGTGTTGTGCGGGTGGTGTGTTGTGTGGTCTGTGTATGTGTGTGTGTGTGTGTGTTGTGTGTGTGGTGTGTGCTGTGTGTGCGTGTTTGTTGTGGTGTTGTGTGTGGTGTGTGTGTGGCGTGTGTGGTGTGGTGTGTGTGTTGTCTGTGTGTTGTGTGTGTGTGTGTGTGTCTGTGTGTCTGTGTGTGTGTGTCTGTGTATTCGTTCGTTATTTGTTTTAATGTCTATTCACAGATGTGCTTTTAGACCAAAAAAAAGAAAAAAAAAGGACAAATAGATTAGTAAATAAATATATAATACATACATAATATATATATAATAAATAAATACATTAATACATGAAAAAGATAATAATGAATACAGCAACATATGTATAAATAAATCAATCATAAATAAACATGGTAATATTTATGGTCAAATAATATATTGCAGACAAAAGAAACCTCTAATTTTAAATCAGTGGTGATGGTATAATTATGAAAAAAATAGTATCTCTGATTTCAAATCGGTGACGTTGTTAATGCTCAAATTGTAACATGTAGAAAGACTGTTACCTCTGATGTTTTTAAAAGATTTTATTCCATGTTCCACAGTTAAATTACATGTCTCGCTGTTCCTGCGTTCACTTGCAGATGCACTTGTTCACTTGTCGGCGACATCATTCTTGATGGTAGTCGCTGATGCATGCCCCGTCAGCTGTCTCCATCCCCTTCTGTCTAACAGTCCCTCTGTAGATTTCATCTTTCGGCAACTGCGTCCACTGGCTTATGTTCTCTACATAGGAAGTCGGCGGTCTTCCTTGTCGTCTCTTGTCTTCCATTTTATCCTGGGCCATAGTCTTTATTGCGTGTAGATTCTGATGTCTCATAGCATGTCCAAAGTACTTCATTTTCATTTTCCTAACAAAGCCTGAAAGTTCATGTTTTTTGTTCAGTTTTTGTTCATCTTCCAGAATGCTTTGGTTTGTTCGTCTTTCGTCCACTATTCTTAGCAATCTTCTGTAGAACCACATTTTCTGCACTTTTGATTCTTTTTACAACTGCAGCTTTAAGAGTCCATCCTTCACTTACATACAACACAACGGGCAATATTATTTTTCGCAGAATTTTAAGTTTGAGCTCATTTCCACTTGCAGATATGGTCCCGTAAACGAATGGATCACAAATCATCACCTCGTGGGATTTTACGGTTTTGCCTGGGTGTCCCAAATTTTGTCTGCCATCGTGGCCAGCGAACGGTGTTTCTGCATCCTGCAGCCTCTCAAATCTCAGAGAGTTCTCCGTACCTCCACCATGACTCTAATAATCCTTGCCGTCTTCATGGTGTCACAGGGGTCAGGTTCTTCGTCAACATGAAGTACTACATCACCTGCGCTTACGATCCCCTCACGGACACGGTCACCAAGATATCCACCGGAAGTGACTTTTACAAAAGGCACAAGAAGTCCATCGATGCCCTGGACATCTTCGTCTACGGATTGGGTCTACCCTGGTTGGCGATCATTGTGGTGGTGGTGACGACCATTATAACGGTCATCAAATTACGTCAGGTTGCCAAATGGCGGGCGGGCTTGTCCTCCAGCAGTGGCGGTGTGTCTGCGCGTGACATCGCTTTGACCCGGATGTTGGTGGGCAACTCCGTTTTTTTTATCGTCTGTGTCCTTCCTGTGGCGTTGTACAGGTGAGTGTGTCATTTTGCATTTCAACACACACACGCCTGCGCGCACACACACACACCACACATACATACATACATACATACATACATACATCATACAACATACAGACATGCATACAACAGTACAAATATTACAACATACATATATATATATGTACATACATACATACATCAACATACATACATACATATATACATACATACACACAAACACACACAAGACATAAACACTCACACCACACACATACACACACAAACAAACACGCAATCACACACACACACATCCGCATCCACCACCACCACCACCCCACACACACACACACACACAGCACACACACACACACACGACACCACACACACACATATACACACGCACACTACTACACCACACACACAGCACACACACACACACACACACACACACAAACACGCAAACTAATACACAAACACACACATACACATAATCCATTTAATCTACTTGCTTTTTAAACATAGCACGAGAAATGATTCATCCACCATCTTAAACACTTTGACTCCCGCACCTTATCAACTAGCATCCTGTATTGTCAACCATGCTAGCAAAGCAAAACCTTAATCCTTTGAAACCCTTAGCTTATCTACCAGCTTCCTGCAGGAAGATGGTGGATAGGGTGTGGGAGTCGAAGGGCGAAGTTTTTGTAGTCGGGACAGGTGCAGGAGTTAAAGGGTTAAATCAAAAGAACACCACAAATAATGTCAAATTAGACAGTGCCGTAAGGAAGTACGCACACACCCCAAGCTCCAGTTGCAAAGACTAAATTCAGACACGTCTAAGGTTGCTGGTTCAAAGGGAAATGACTCTGCAGAGAGACTGACACCAAACACGAACAAGGGAGACCACCAGCCAGTCTCGGGTGGCTAGCTTTCTGGCTGTCTCTCGATGTGGAGAGAGACTACCAAGACGTTAGGCATCAGAGTCGAGGAGCAACAAGACACCAAAAAGACTTCGTTAATTAAACAACAGTTATTATAGAACGCGCTGCAAGGACCCAGGACACCAAATATCTTGAAGAAAAAAATAACATCAAGATCAATGATGGTTATGGTAATAATTTTTTTTTTGTTATGATGCAAACGGTTCTTGCCAAACCAACCCTTGTTGCACTTCACAGTACCAGAACGTTGTCCAGCTGAACACATAATAATAATAATAATTAATTAATAATTACAATATTTATATAGCGCAAAATCTTGATAAAATCAAATCTAAGCGCTGAAGCAGACACACACGCACGCACGCACGCACGCACGCACGCACACATACGCACACACACACACACACACACACACACACACACACACATACGCATGGCTATAAATGGGGAGAAAGAATAAAAGCAATAAAAGCAATAAAAGCAAGAATAAAAGCAATGGAAAATTATAGAGAGCATAGCATATACAATTATATATTATAACCATGTGATTCCCCTCCGAGCGGAGACAGGCTGCAGAGGGGGGAGTGGGGGTTGAGTGAGGTTAGGATTCTATGCAGAGGAGAAAAGGTGGGTTTTGAGAGCGGACTTGAAGGAGACAAAAGTAGGTTGCTGACGGACTTAGAGAGGAAGTTTGTTCCAGGAGAGTGGACCAGAAACAGAGAAGGCTCGTGGACCATAGGTATTGAGCTTAGTGACAACAGACAGTTAAACAAAACAAGACACAAAAACAAAAATTTGGAGCCACTTGTCAAAAAGAATAAAAAACAGCACAATTACATAAAATAATATACAACTACACGTTTTCATCCATACACTGCATGAGTGCGTTCTATCTCTGTCTGTCTGTCTGTCTGTCTGTTTGTCTGTCTCTATGTCTCTGTCGCTGTCTTTGTCTCTCTCTCTCTCTCTCCACACACACACACATCTCTCTCTCTCTCTCTCTCTCTCTCTCTCTCCACACACACACACACACACACACACGAACGCGCGCGCGCACACACACACACACACACACACACACACACACTAACACACACACACTAACACACAACTATATCACTCTGAGCAAACACAGATATAGAACAACAAAATTACATAAATATACAACTACACGTTTTCATTCATATACTGCATAAGTGCGCTCTATCTCTGTCTGTCTGTCTGTCTATTTGTCTGTCTGTCTGTCTGTCTGTCTCTATGTCTGTCTCTGTTTCTGTCTCTCTCTCTCTCTCTTTCACACACACACACACACACACACACAACACACACACACACACACACACACACACACACATACGCACACACACTAACACACTAACACACAACGATATCACTCTGAGCAAACACAGATTACAGACTTACTAAAGACCACGCAAGAGAAAGAGAGAGAGAGAGAGAGAGAGACGGGGGGAGAGAGAGACGGAGAGAACAGAGAGAGAGAGACAGGGAGAGAGAGAGAGAGAGAGAGAGAGAGAGAGAGAGAGAGAGAGAAGAGGAGAGAGAGAGAGAGAGAACCACATCAGGGTGGTAAGATACATGGTGATAGCTTAATACCAAATTCAATATAAACTGGTAACCCTACATCTCATCCCCCATCCCCCCACTCCCTACCACACCTCTCATCTATATTTGCTTCAAATATTGTTTCACACAGTCCAAGAAATGTCATATCTCATTGTGTCTCTGTTTTCCATTCACATCTTTTCCCAACGCTCTAAGAAATGTCATATAGGAATGTCTCTGTTTTCCATTCACATATTTTTCCCAACACTCCAAGAAATGTCATATAGGAATGTCTCTGTTTTCCATTCACATCTTTTCCCAACACTACAAGAAATGTCATATCTTGATGTGTCACTATTTCCCATTCACATCTTTTCCCAACACTCCAAGAAATGTCATATAGGAATGTCTCTGTTTTCCATTCACATCTTTTCCCAACACTACAAGAAATGTCATATCTTGATGTGTCACTATTTCCCATTCACATCTTTTCCCAACACTACAAGAAATCATATCTTAACCGTTTGACTCCCGCACCCTGTCCACTAACAATCACGCATTGTCAACCATGCTAGCAAAACAAAAACTGAACCCTTTGACTCTCACCCTATCCACCAGCTTCATGTAAGAAGAAAACTGGTAGATAGGGTGCGGGGTTACGTTTTTGCTGTTGGTGGATAAGGTGCGGGAATCAAAGGGTTACGTTTTTTTGTTGGTGAATAGGGTGCGGGAATCAAAGGGTTACGTTTTTGCTGTTGGTGAATAGGGTGCGGGAATCAAAGGGTTACGTTTTTGCTTTGGGTGGATAGGGTGCAGGAATCAAAGGGTTACGTTTTTGCTTTGGGTGGATAGGGTGCAGGAATCAAAGGGTTACGTTTTTGCTTTGGGTGGATAGGGTGCTGGAATCAAAGGTCGTTTTGCTTTGGGTGAAGGGCAGGACAAAGGTTAGCTTTTTGTTCTTGGTAAATAGGGTGCGGGAATCAAAGGGTTACGTTTTTCCTGTTGGTGGATAAGGTGCGGGAATCAAAGGGTTACATTTTTTGCTGTTGGTGGATAAGGTGCGGGAATCAAAGGGTTACGTTTTTGCTGTTGGTGGATAAGGTGCGGGAATCAAAGGGTTACGTTTTTCCTGTTGGTGGATAAGGTGCGGGAATCAAAGGGTTACGTTTTTGCTTTGGTGGATAGGGTGCAGGAATCAAAGGGTTACGCTTTTTCGCTGTTGGTGGATAGGGTGCGGGAATCAAAGGGTTACGCTTTTTCGCTGTTGGTGGATAGGGTGCGGGAATCAAAGGGTTACGTTTTTTTGCTAGTGGTGGTAGATAGGATTCGGGAGTCAAAGGGTTAATAATCTGTCTCAATTTCTTGTTTACTTCTTCCCTCCACCCGCAGGGTGTCCATGACGTTCTTACCAGAGATGAGAGCCGGGAGGAAGCACCACAACCTGTTCTTTGCAGGACTCTGGCTCAGCAATGGCATCTCCTGCATCAACTCCACCTTCAACATCGTCATCTACTTCACCATGGGCTCTCGCTTCAGACACACCGTCCGCCGCCTGCTAGGGAGAGCCAAGAAAACTTGTAGTGAAAAAACGTTTGTATCGTCTGTGTCGTGCGATGATCCCAGTAGAAACTGAATGAACAAACAAACTGAGCGCACAAGAGTCGCCTACTTTCGATTACATATAGCGTGAAGAAATAGTCCTTTTTTTTTTTGTAGTATGCTATAGAAAATTATAAAACGGAGACATGTTTTTTTAGAAAATTAAAAAAATAACTGAGAAGTGTTTAAGTAGGCCTACCTCGCAATGAAATTTTTCTTTGATTTGGTTTTTGTTCGTTTGTTTGTTTTGTTTTGTTTTGTTTTTGAATTGGTAGTATGCTATAAAAAATTACAAACTCAGATATGTTTTAGAAATTTTTTTAAAAACTGAGATATGTTTTAGTATTATGTAATGAAATGGGGTTTTGTTTTTGTTGTTGTTGTTTTGTTTTGTTTTGTTTGTTTTGTACTTGGTATTATGCTATAGAAAATTATAAAACTGACAGATATTTTTAGAAAATATAAAAACTGGGATATGTTTAAGTATTATGTAATGAAATGTTTTGTTGTTTTTTTTTGTTTTGTATATTTTAGTATTATGTAATGAAATGTGTTTTTGTTTTTTGTTTTTGTGTTGTTTCGTTTCGTTTCGTTTTGTTTTGTTTTGTTTGTTTTGCTTTGTTTTTTGATTTGGTAGTATGCTATAGAAAATTATAAAACTGAGATATGTTTTAGTATTATGTAATGAAATGGAAAGACAAGACGTACACAGATACACACATACAAACACGCGAACACCCACATCAAGCTGAAATATTTTTAAAAAAAGAGACTTATTCATGCAATGGGCTGCCCTGGGGGGGGGGGGGGGCTTTTCTTAAACAGGAAAGTATCTTAAACAATCTCAAACTGTATAAACATGTCTCACAATGTACAGTCTGTTTGTCACAATTAGCACAGTGTTTTTGTCAATTGATCACATTTAGCATAATGTGGTGACAGTCGGTAACAATGAGTATAATGTGTAGCCATTTGGTCACATTTGCATAATGTGTAATCAGCTGATTACAATCAGCATAATGTGTAGTTAATTAGACATAATTAGCATAATGTGTAGTCAACTGTTTACAATTTGCATAATGTGTAATCAGCTGATTACAATCAGCATAATGTGTAATCAGCTGATTACAATCAGCATAATGTGTAGTTAATTAGACATAATTAGCATAATGTGTAGTCAACTGATTACAATTTGCATAATGTGTAGTCAGCTGATTACAATCAGCATAATATGTAGTTAATTAGACATAATTAGCATAATGTGTAGTCAACTGTTTACAATTTGCATAATGTGTAGTCAGCTGATTACAATCAGCATAATGTGTAGTTAATTAGACATAATTAGCATAATGTGTAGTCAACTGTTTACAATTTGCATATGTATAGTCAGCTGATTACAATAAACTTAATGTGTAGTTAATTAGACATAATTAGCATAATGTGTAGTCAACTGTTTACAATTTGCGTAATGAGTAGTCAGCTGGTCTTGATTAACATGATGTATAGTCAGTTGACCACAATTAGCGTAATGTATAGTCATCATCAGCATCAGCATCATCTTACGCCCTGCCTCATGGCGTTGGCGATCATGGCCCTCCATACGAATCTGTCCCCTGTCGCTGCAAGTACATCTCCCACCCTCTCCGTCCTCAGCCACTCTGCAAGTCCGTCCAATATTTTCTCCCTGGGTATTCCTGGTGTTCTCTTTCCCTCCAGCTTTCCTGTTGTGACCATGTGCTCTAATTTCTCTTTCCTCATAAAATGTCTTATTAACGTTGCTTGTCTTTTCCTAACTTCTTTATTGATGTTTTTCTTGTGTCTCCTCATTTAAGGCTGTCTCGTTTGTTTTCTTTGCTGTCCATTGAACTCTCAACATTCTTCTTAGAA
Organism: Monoplex corrugatus; assembly: GCA_030674185.1. Taxonomy (NCBI): domain Eukaryota; kingdom Metazoa; phylum Mollusca; class Gastropoda; order Littorinimorpha; family Ranellidae; genus Monoplex; species Monoplex corrugatus. The sequence continues at coordinate 44,285,651 of JAPXFY010000032.1, read as the reverse complement.
ACCACATTTCCTTGCCTCAATTTCGTTCTGAATTTGCGTGTTGACTGTCCACGCCTCACAACCGTATAACATTGTCGGTTTTATATAACACTCAGGAGGTCTTTTCCAGATGTTAATTGATAGGCATTTGTTGGTAAGAACGCGTTACATCTTCTTGAATGCTGTTTTGGTTTGCCGATTCTGTTGGCTATTTCTGATGTGTATTTGTCGTCTGGTGAAATGACCGTTCCCAGATATATAAACTTATCAACCTGTCTCAGTGTTCTTCCATTTGCTGTTATTTTGCACGTGGGGGTTTCTTATTGTTTTACTGATTGCCATGATTTCAGTCTTCTTGCAATTTATCTCTAGTCCTTTATTTTTGCTTTCTATTTTTATTATATTTACAAGATTTTGTACGTCTTTTTCACTATCTGCAATATGCAATTAGCACGGTGTCATCTGCATAACGAATGTTGTTTATCATTTTTCATCTAACCTTTATCCCAGGGCATTCTTCTAGGTTTCTCATGAAGGTTTCGCTGTAAAGTAAAAACAAATCTGGTGAGAGAACAAAAAACCCTGCCTGACCCCTCTTTTGATATTTTGGAAAGAGCTTATATCGTTTTCTATTGTCATTGTTGCTGTTTGTTCCCAATACATATTTCTGAATATTCTAAGATCTTCAGAGACAGTCTGAGTCACAGTCTACGAGATGATGGACAAAGACCAGGTTCTGTCCAATCTCCAGATCTCTGCCAAATTTCAATAACTTCTCCTGCTGTACTGGAAGATATCAGTTCTAAACACAAACAGATTCCAGGTCCATGGGGATCCTTTAAAACCCATTACAGTCTGGCATCTGGTCTAGAATGATTCCATTACAGTCTGGCATCACAGTCTACAATGATCCCATTACAGTCTGGCATCACAGTCTACAATGATTCCATTACAGTCTGGCATCTCAGTCTAGAATGATTCCATTACAGTCTGGCATCTCAGTCTACAATCATCCCATTACAGTCTGGCATCACAGTCTACAATGATCCCATTACAGTCTGGCATCACAGTCTACAATGATCCCATTACAGTCTGGCATCTCAGTCTAGAATGATTCCATTACAGTCTGGCATCACAGTCTACAATGATCCCATTACAGTCTGGCATCTCAGTCTAGAATGATTCCATTACAGTCTGGCATCACAGTCTACAATCATCCCATTACAGTCTGGCATCACAGTCTACAATGACCCCATTACAGTCTGGCATTACAGTCGAAAATGATCCAATTACAGTCTGGCATCACAGTCTAGAATGATCCAATTGCAGTCTGGTGTCACAGTCTACAATGATCCCATTACAGTCTGGCATCACAGTCTAGAATGATCCAATTACAGTCTGGTGTCACAGTCTACAATGATCCCATTACAGTCTGGCATCACAGTCTAGAATGATCCTATTGCAGTCTGGCATCAAAGTCTAGAATGATCCTATTGCAGTCTGGTATCACAGTCTAGAATGATCCTATTGCAGTCTGGCATCACTGACTAGAATGATCCCATTAGACTGGCATCACTGACTAGATGATCCCATTACAGTCTGGCATCACAGTCTACAATGATCCCTTTACAGTCTGGCATCACAGTCTACAATGATCCCTTTACAGTCTGGCATCACAGTCTACAATGATCCCTTTACTGTCTGGCATCACAGTCTACAATGATCCCATTACAGTCTGACATCACAGTCTAGAATGATTCCATTACAGTCTGGCATCACAGTCTACAATCATCCCATTACAGTCTGGCATCTCAGTCTACAATGATCCCATTACAGTCTGGCATCACAGTCTAGAATGATCCCATTACAGTCTGGCATCACGTCTAGAATTTCCATTACAGTCTGGCATCACAGTCTAGAATGATTCCATTACAGTCTGGCATCACAGTCTAGAATGATCCCATTACAGTCTGGCATCACAGTCTAGAATGATTCCATTACAGTCTGGCATCACAGTCTAGAATGATTCCATTACAGTCTGGCATCACAGTCTAGAATGATCCCATTACAGTCTGGCATCACAGTCTAGAATGATTCCATTACAGTCTGGCATCACAGTCTAGAATGATTCCATTACAGTCTGGCATCACAGTCTACAATGATTCCATTACAGTCTGGCATCACAGTCTAGAATGATTCCATTACAGTCTGGCATCACAGTCTAGAATGATTCCATTACAGTCTGGCATCACAGTCTAGAATGATTCCATTACAGTCTGGTATCACAGTCTAGAATGATCCCATTACAGTCTGGCATCACAGTCTACAATGATTCCATTGCAGTCTGGAATCACAGTCTACAATGATCCGATTACAGTCTGGCATCACTGACTAGAATGATCCCATTGCAGTCTGGTGTCACAGTCTACAATCATCCCATTACAGTCTGGCATCACTGTCTACAATGATTCCATTGCAGTCTGGAATCACAGTCTACAATGATCCGATTACAGTCTGGCATCACTGACTAGAATGATCCCATTGCAGTCTGGTGTCACAGTCTAGAATGATCCCATTACAGTCTGGCATCACAGTCTACAATGATTCCATTGCAGTCTGGAATCACAGTCTACAATGATCCGATTACAGTCTGGCATCACTGACTAGAATGATCCCATTGCAGTCTGGCATCACAGTCTACAATGATCCCATTACAGTCTGGCATCTGGTCTAGAATGATCCCATTACAGTCTGGCATCACAGTCTACAATGATCCCATTACAGTCTGGCATCTGGTCTAGAATGATCCCATTACAGTCTGGCATCTGGTCTAGAATGATCCCATTACAGTTTGGCATCTGGTCTAGAATGATCCCATTGCAGTCTGGCACCACAATCTAGAATGATCTCATTGCAATCTGGCATCACAATCTACAATGATCCCATTACAATCTGGCATCACAGTCTACAATGATCCCATTGCAATCTGGCATCACAGTCTACAATGATCCCATTGCAGTCTGGCACCACAGTCTAGAATGATCCCATTGCAATCTGGCACCACAGTCTACAATGATCCCATTGCAGTCTGGCATCACAGTCTACAATGATCCCATTGCAATCTGGCATCACAGTCTACAATGATCCCATTGCAGTCTGGCATCACAGTCTACAATGACCCCGTTGCAATCTGGCATCACTGTCTACAATGATCCTGTTGCAGTCTGGCATCACAGTCTAGAATGATCCCATTACAGTCTGGCATCACAGTCTACAATGATCCCATTGCAATCTGGCATCACAGTCTACAATGATCCCATTGCAGTCTGGCATCACAGTCTACAATGACCCCGTTGCAATCTGGCATCACAGTCTAGAATGATTCCATTACAGTCTGGCATCACAGTCTAGAATGATCCCATTACAGTCTGGCATCACAGTCTACAATGATCCCATTGCAGTCTGGCATCACAGTCTAGAATGATTCCATTACAGTCTGGCATCTCAGTCTAGAATGATTCCATTGCAGTCTAAGAATCAAAGTCTAGAATGATCCCATTACAGTTGGCATCACAGTCCAGAATGATCACCCAAAAGGCAGGTGGGAAACGAAAGACAATCACATGTTTATTATGAATTCTCATGTCTTATACGACAGGTGAGTACGTGTACTGGTCCTTTATTGTCAGGTGTTGATTTTTATGTGAAATGCAATACCGGTACCTGTCGTAAAGGCACATGCTTTTCCAAAAGATGCTGCTTAAGAACAGATCCTATGGCCTTGGGTTCTGCTTTCGCTGCTTCCTCTTCTGTTTAAAGCAAGTGATTTGTGCTGCAGTCAGTAGTTAAGTACAGGCTAACCAGCGTGTGTTGATAAAGGTGGGAGTGCAGGTTCACTGATAACTAACCCACGTTTCCCCAGAATTCGTTAACACCTATATCATGAAATCAGTATTAAACTGATCACTGACATGATTGATTTTACAGACTTTCTGGTTAACCCTTTGACTCCCGCACCCTGTCCACCAGCATCCTGTATTGCCAACCATGCTGGCAAAGCAAAGACTTAACCCTTTGATTCCCTCACCCTTTCCACTGGCTTCCTGCAGGAAGCTGGTTAGTAATCAAAGTGTTGCAGGAGCTGGTGGAAAGGATGAGGTAATCAAAGGGTTAAGTTTTTGCAGTTGGTGGATAGGGTGTGGGAGTCAAAGGGTTGAAGCAGGCTTGCAATGCCCAGACTTGGTACTACTACTACATGTCTGAGTGCCGCGTTTCCAGTTTCGTCTAGTGTTCACCTGATTATTTCCGAGTCCAAAGATGCTTATATGACGTAGCCTACCTGTTAACTATGCTCCTCTCTGTTGTAGTGTATGCCTGTGTGTGGTATGACATGTATATTGTTTGCGTGTCTGCATGTATGTACATGTTCTGTTTCTTGTTTCTTATGTCCACTGTTTACAAATGTAATCCTGAACAGTCTTACATCAGCCATGCCTCTTGATTATAGTATATATATTTTCCCATTCAGTTGATCATATGCTTATATTTTCTCTTATGCATTATTTAATAGTGGGATCCTTTACATTCCAGACACTACTCTTCGCTTGTGCATCATAGTTTTAATTTTAGTCCTGGGCCCTCTTCAGGATAGAAAAATATTAATACGGCATGACCACTTTTCAGAATTGCAGAATTCATCTCACTTCCGCTCTGACATCATATTTACTCAAAAACACATTTTGATGTCATTTTAGTCAGTTTCTTCCTTTTCTCACACTGGACGGAGCAGCAGGGAAGTTTCAGTCTTTTTCTCCTAATTTTTGTGTCTGGTTTTTGTTTGTTTGTGATCTTACGCTTGACAAAGGCCAGTTGGCCGAAAATTTGCGCCTGTCTTGTCTTGTATTAAATACGCGATCTTACTCTTTTTTCGTGTTTTTTTTCTGGTTCTTGTTTGTTTGAACGCCGGCAGTCACTCTTGTTTTGGAGTAGACAGTCTTGTCTGTTTGGCAAATGAGGTCATTTACACGTTCTGGGTGTCAACATGCACATGTTCTGTTTCTTATATCCACTACTTACAAATGTAATCCTTGATAGTCTTGTCTGTTTAGTTACATTTATACGTCTTCAATGTTGTTACATCTTTCAAAAATGTTTCTCTGAATCTGTTGGGCTGGTGTGTGTGTGTGTGTGTGTGTGTGATTGTTTGTGTGTGTGTTCCTCTGTGTGTGTGTGTTTGTGTGTTTGTGTGTGTGTGTGTGTGTGTGTGTGTGTGTGTGTGTGTGTGTGTGTGTGTGTGTTGTGGGAGATGATGAACATAGAGTTGAGGAGGACACCAATGGTAACCTTCACAGTGCCGCCTATAAACACTCTACATCAAAACTACATTTGGTTCAAAATTAGTTTTAAATGATAGACATTGTCTGTCCTTGAAATAGTATACATATAAATGCTTTCACTTTGTCAACAGTTTTGATATCATAATATTGAACACCGTATTGAAGCTTGTTTCACATAAAATTTCTGTCATATCAATTTTGCAGCAGACCATAATTAAGCTTTCAGTCTAGCACGGATAAACCTTGTGGTGAGCTGTCTTGACCCACACACATGGCTTATGAACACTCAAACGATCAGTATCATACGGAAACCGTTCCGATGACCTCTGCATTAGTTGTCTCCAGCTTTCATGGTTGTGGATGAGTGATTCGGTTATGGCAAAAAGGTCTTTAATGTACTCTCGCCATCTATCAATATTTTGTCTTTTTTCCATGATTATCCTACCATCTTTAGATTTCAAGCAACCATTTGATGTGCACGTCTTTTTCCTGTGGGTAATTTCTTCCATGTTTCTGTGCATAAGTTTTTGATTTGTTTTGTGTCGGTCTTCTATTTCTTTGCACTTTGTTTCCAGCCAAGCTTCCTTAGCTTCATTGCACCTATTCCTGATTTCCTTGTTTATCTTTTTGTATTCTTTCTCTTTTTCTTTTAACCTCTTCCGTTCCTCCATCGTGCCTAAAATTTCTTTTGTCATCCAGTTCTTCTTTGTTTTTCTTTCAACTGTAGGGATTTCTTAACAAGCTTCATTTTTCGAGTTTCTCAAACTTGTCCATTGTTCCTCACTGTCATTAATGTCACCGATGTATAATGTGCAGAATATCCGAATTGGTCTGGTGAATAACGATATACACACA
>JAPXFY010000032.1:44274771-44279381 GCA_030674185.1 Monoplex corrugatus | reverse complement strand
ACAATATTAATTACAATGATACAGGCAATAGCAATAATGTAAACAATGACAATGATAATGACCACACATATACACACAAGACATACACATCATCATCATCATCATGTGCCCTGCCGCATGGCATTTGCGATCATGGCCCTCCATATGTATCTTATCCCTTGTTGCCGTTAGCACATCTTCCACCCTCTCTGTCCTCAGCCACCCTGCAAGTCCGTCCAATATTTTCTCCCTGGGTCTACCTGGTGGTCTCTTCCCCCCCAGCTTTTCTGTTGTGACCAGGTGCTCTAATTCCCCTTTCCTCATAAAATGGCCTATAAATATTGCCTGTCTTTTCCTAATCTTCTTTATCAATGATCTTCTTGTGTCTGCCTCCATCAAGACCGTCTCGTTTGTCTCTTTGCTGTCCATGGAACTCTCAACAATCTTCCTAGAAACCACATTTCGGTTGCCTCAATCTTGTTCTGGCTTTGCGTGCGAATACAAAATATGTGTATGCAAGTTTGACATGAGTAAGTATTAAATCAATACCATGCTATGATGGCAGTCGCACTTTAAAATACATGGTCTTGTTTTATCTACAACCTTACTTCCTACTTCCAGCTCATCTCTTCTTAAGCTCTCCAAATGCTGCAATGTTGCCACTTCTATACGTATCCCAGACATGTCACCCAGTCGGCCGGCTACTTTCTCACAAGCCATGGGCGTTCCAAAGTTATGAAAATATGTTATCGATTCAAACCCCAATAAACTAAATTTTTGCAGTTTGGTGAAGGAACAGCATCCCAATTTGTTTATCAAGATCTTCTGTGACAGTAATTCCACGGATTGTTACACTATTTCATGGCCAGTGCATAATCTACCCAGTACCCTTCCTCGTACTTTATGGACAGCATAATTTATGGAGTGGAGTTTGGAGTTTAGAGTTTGCTCAAGATGGATTCATCAGTTCCATATGCGCTCCACCCAAATCTGCCAGCAATTATCTGGCAGACTCTCTGAGCCTGTACAAAAGCTTAAGCAATGGTGAGGTCTTGAAATTGGCAGGGGGAAGGGGGGACATGGACCTATGACACACTTAACTGACACCACCAGGATGATGGAAATATTAACCCTCTGCTCCCCTGGATAGGGTGAAGGAGTCAAAGGGTTAAGTTTATGCTGTTGGTGGACAGAGTGCAGGAGTCAAAGGATTAAGATGGGCAGTGAGTTGACCAGTTTTTAATGTTGTGGGCTGGGACCGAATTTGAGATAGCGGATGTTGAGTCCACGGTTCTATCAGAAGAACTGACCAGCTCATGTATTGGGTGGGTTTAGGTCAGTTATAGATCGACTTCTGGGTTGTGGAATCAGTCATTTGGCATCTCAGTTCCAAAAGATGAGTGTAATGAGGATCTTTTCAACCATTAGGCGTCTGACAATTTGTCTTCTATGTAACTCCTCGGGAAAAGGTAAGCAGGGTTGGAAGAGGAGAGAGAAAGATGAAAAAAAAAAATTGAGAAGTAATATCTACACAATTTTGTCAAAGTTTTGGTGAAATTTGTTTGCATACCCCTATACATGGGTTAAGACATTACCCTTTGACTCCTGCACCCTGTCCACTGGCATCCTGCACTGCCAATCAGCCTAGCAAAGCAAAAACATATCCCTCTGATTTTCTCACCTTATCCACCAGCTTCTTGCATGAAGCTGGTGGATAGGGTGAGGGCATCAAAGGGTTGTTTCTGCAGCTGGTGAATAGGGTGTGGGAGTCGAAGGGTTAAATGAATTATCCAGTTTAAATTTAAACTCTCTCTCTCTCTCTCATGGGTACACACACACAGAGGGAGAAAGACGAAACATTAACCTGGACACAATCCACTCTTTAGTCACATCAATACAGTTTTATTCAAACCAACATCATCAATGCAGCTGGGGGAGGGGGGGGGGGGGTACCTGTGACCAAGACCATACACAATTCGATCAGTTGGCAAGAAAAAAGAAACAAAGAAGAAAAAAGAAAACAAAATGTTTATACTCGTATCAGCAATGGTGCACTTGGCTCTTTGAATAAATTATCTGGGTCTACCAACCAACTAGGCCCTACATAGTATGGATTTTCTTCACGTTGCCCAAAAGTCTGAATTGTATGGACTGCCAGCGTTCAAGCAAATACGAACCAGAAAAACATGAACATAGAATCTTGTTTTGTTATATCTGATACATGTTTTAAATCTATTTCTGTGTTGTGTTGTTTTGTTATATTAGATATGCATTCTAATTCTATTTTCGTGTTCTTCTGTTATATTAGGTATGTGTTCTAAATCTATTTCTGTGTTGTGTTGTTTCGTTATATTAGATATGCATTCTAATTCTATTTTCGTGTTCTTCTGTTATATTAGGTATGTGTTCTAAATCTATTTCTGTGTTGTGTTGTTTCGTTATATTAGATATGCATTCTAATTCTATTTTCGTGTTCTTCTGTTATATTAGGTATGTGTTCTAAATCTATTTCTGTGTTGTGTTGTTTTGTTATATTAGATATGCATTCTAATTCTATTTTCGTGTTCTTCTGTTATATTAGGTATGTGTTCTAAATCTATTTCTGTGTTGTGTTGTTTTGTTATATTAGATATGCATTCTAATTCTATTTTCGTGTTCTTCTGTTATATTAGGTATGTGTTCTAAATCTATTTCTGTGTTGTGTTGTTTTGTTATATTAGATATGCATTCTAATTCTATTTTCGTGTTCTTCTGTTATATTAGGTATGTGTTCTAAATCTATTTCTGTGTTGTGTTGTTTTGTTATATTAGATATGCATTCTAATTCTATTTTCGTGTTCTTCTGTTATATTAGGTATGTGTTCTAAATCTATTTCTGTGTTGTGTTGTTTTGTTATATTAGATATGCATTCTAATTCTATTTTCGTGTTCTTCTGTTATATTAGGTATGTGTTCTAATTCTATTTTTTGTGTTGTTCTGTTATATTAGATATGTGTTCTAATTCTATTTTCGTGTTGTTCTATTAGATATGTGTTCTAATTCTATTTTTTGTTGTCTTTGTTTTGTTATATTAGTATTCTAATTTCATTTTTGTGTCGATTTGTTCTATTTAATATGCATTCTAACTCTATTTATGTGTTGTGTTGTTTCGTTATATTAGTGTTCTAATTCCATTTTTGTGTTGTCTTGTTTTGTTAAATTAGAAACTTGTCCTAATTTGTGTGTGTGTGTGTGTGTGTGTGTGTGTGTGTGTCTGTGTCTTGTCTTGTTATATTAGATGTGTTCTATTTCTATTTTTAGATTGTGTTATGTTGTTATATTAGAACATGTTCTCATTGTATTGTTGTGTTGTTTCATTTTGTTATATTAGATGTGTTCTATATTTTTGTGTGTTGTTGTTTTATTATATTAGAAACGTGTTCAACCCAGCAGTTGAGCTGAAGAAGTCGGCCGGATTGCCGATGAAAGCTACGCAGTAAGTAGACTTTTTGACTGAGAGACAAGTTTAGCCAGGTAGCCATTGTGTTTTAACTCTGTTTTTGTGTTGTGTTGTTTTGTTATATTAGATATTCATTCTAATTCTATTTTTGTGTTGTCTGGTTTCGTTAAATTAAACATTCCTTCAAAATTTTGTGTCGGTTTGCTATATTAGATATGCATTCTAATTCTACTTATGTTTTCCTGGTTCAAAAACAGTCCTGTCATGGCATCAGTTCTATATACTAGAGGTAGGAAGTGCTGAAAAGAAAAAAAAAAGATGTGTATGAGGGCCTAGAAGCATGCTCACCCAGAAAACAATTTAAAATAGATTAAAATTTGTGCAGTCTGGCACATTTTCAGGCATAAAATGGGGCATACAGTGTATTTAACCCTTTGACTCCCATATCCTATCCGCCAACTGCAAAAACTTGACCCTTTGACTCCCTCACTCGTTCCACCAACTTCCTGCAGGACACTGGTGGAAAGGGTGAGGGAGACAAAGCGTTAAGCCTTCACTTTGCTAGCATGTTTGACAATGCGGGATGCTGGTGGATAGGGTGCAGGAGTCAAAGGGTTAAAAAAATATTCTATGTGCTATTTGTTTTCTATACAAGCGCATATTAAATCACAAATTATACTCGGCATACTCTATTTGGGAAAAAAAAACAACTGGATATGGATTTTTAGAGGAAAGAACCCAAGCAGTCTTGAAGAAATGATTCTTCTCACAGAGAATTCCTGATCATTATATCTCACTTGTGAGTCCCAAACTTGAAAAATATTAACAAAACATAGGAGAAGACATTGGCATATATGTGTCTTTTTAAAACGTGTCTTACCTCCACAAAGTATATGAGATTATCCCAAGCATGGTTTAATACGAAACAAACATTTCAAAGGCAAAGCATAAATTATACCGAAAGCATGATTATGCTACACAACATTTCTAAAAAGCCATGATCCAGACAAACGCATTACACACACACACACACACACACACACACACACACACACGCAGACGCGTGCACACACACACACACACACACGCGCGCGCATACACACTCACATGCATACACACACGCACACACATATGCAAACGCACACTCACGCATAAACACTCACACGCATACACACACACACGTGTGTGCAC
>JAPXFY010000032.1:44264771-44269771 GCA_030674185.1 Monoplex corrugatus | reverse complement strand
AAAGAGAAATTAGAGCGCCTGGTCACAACAGGAAGGCAAAATTGAGGCAACAGAAATGTGGTTTTTAAGAAGAATGTTGAAAGTTCCATGGACAGCAAAGAAATCAAACGAGACGGTCTTGAAGAAGGCAAACACAAAAAGATCATTATTAAAGAAGATTAGGAAAAGACAAGCAACATTTATAGGACATATTATGAGGAAAGCGGAATCGGAACACATGGCCACAACAGGAAAGCTAGAGGGAAAGCGAACACCAGACAGACCCAGGGAGAAAATATTGGACGGACTTGCAGGGTGACTGAAGACAGAGAGTGTGGGAGACGTACTTGCAGCGACAGAGAATAGGTTAGTGTGGAGGGCCATGATCGCCAACGCCATGTAGCAAGGCACATGATGATGATGATGATGATGATGATGATGATGATGATGATGATGATGACGACGATGATGGGCTGGGACTGAACTCAAGAGATCCGACTGTAAGACAGCAGGTTTCTTACCTTTGGACGGATCCTGGAAGACGACGTCAGAGATTTCAAAGAGCTTGATGGGGAGAGGCATGTTCTTGTTATGTTGGATAGTCTTCAGTACACCTGGCAGCAAGCTTGTTCTTGCCACCTGGAAAAAACAACAACAAGCATCACTGTTTCCCATTGCAATTCTGGGATGGGAATTGTCCTTGGAAGCAAAGGATTTCCACAGCATTACAATTCACGGATGGGAATTGTCCTTGGATACAAAAGATTTCCATGGCATTATAATTCAAGGATGGGAATTGTCCTTGGAAGCAAAGGATTTCCACAGCATTACAATTCACAGATGGGAATTGTCCTTGTGTGTGTGTGTGTGTGTGTGTGTGTGTGTGTGTGTGTGTGTGTGTGTGTGTGTGTGTGTCTGTGTGTGTGCACGTGCGTGCGTGCGTGTGTGTGTGTGTGCGTTTGTGTGTGTGTGTGTGTGCTGGTGGAAAAGGTGAGGGAATCCAAGGGTTAAGTTTCTGTAGATGGCAGACAGGGTGCAGGAGCCAAAGGGTGAACTGGTCAGCAGACGTCCATATGGTCCAGTGTACTGCTTGATGGTTTGGTGCACTTGTTCATTAGTGATACAAACAGTATAACCCAACAAAATAAGCCGACCTGGAGAGGGATGGACTTCGACCGGTTCAGCTTGCACAAGACATATCATTTGACAAGACAAGATAGAGTACGAAGACTTCAATGACTACCCACCTGAAACTCAAGTGTCTTTGGGTTTGCAATGTGGACGGCATTGGTTCCTTTGATGTCCTTTCTCAGCTTGTCTGAAATGTCCTCTCGTGAGCACTGCACATACACACAATGTTAGATATTAATGTCTGCAATGTTCTCTCATGAGCACTGCGCACACATGCGCAAGCACACACACACACACACACAATGTTCAATGTTAATGTCTGCAATGTTCTCTTATGAGCAACAGCACACACACACACACACACACACACACACAAACACACAATGTTCAATGTTAATGTCTGCAATGTTCTCTCGTGAGCGCAGCATACACACACACACGCACATGCACAAAGCGTTCAATGTTATTGCCTGTAATGTTCTCTTGTGAGCACACACACACACACACACACACACACACACACACACACACACACACACACACACACACACACACACATGCACAAAGCGTTCAATGTTAATGTCTGCAATGTTGTCTTGTGAGCGCAACACACACACACACACACACACACACACACACACACACACACACACACACACAAAGTGTTCAATGTTATTGTCTGTAATGTTCTCTTGTGAGCACAGCGCGCACACACACACGCACACACACACACACACACACACACACACACACACACACACACACACACACACAAAGTGTTCAATGTTATTGTCTGTAATGTTCTCTTGTGAGCACAGCGCGCACACACACACACACACGCACACACACACACACACACACACACACACACACACGCGCACACACGCACACACACTATTCAACATGTAATAAAACCTTTAATCCCAAGTGAAGCACGGACGATAACACCAAATAAACGAAAATCCAATGGAATCAATAGGTAACATTAATTAAGCAGAAAGAATTTATGACAGCCTAACAGCAATTCAAACGAAGAAAATTTGAGATTTTGCTAATTCATGTTTTTTTATTCCAAAAATGAAATTACACAATGTAAACACTGGTTTAACTCAATCGCTTCGTGCCGGAAGAATATCTCCGTCAATTCCGTTTACTGCTTGGGTACGTGACGTCGATTTATCGACGGTGGACATTTGTATTTTTTTTTACGTGTTTTTTTTACGTCAGAAGCGTCAGTTATAAGGAAAACTCACTGGGAACCTAAACTAGGGTATGTTTACAGCATTTATTTACCTTAGACCGTTTGTGGCAATGTAAAACAAAGACAACAGTAGCCTTTTTTCAGTGCTACCCGCGACATGCGAATTTCGCAAATGGCGTCAAGGAAAGCAAGTCGAACCTTACAATTCTGTAAATATTTTGTGCTCTGGAGCAACTGTACGCAAAAAGTGACAACTACCAGTAATCTTGTGATTTGAAACATCCATGGCATCGAAATCATGTTCTGGACTTCATCTAAAACTGTTTCACAGAGTGTGTTCATATCCATCAAAAAAAAAAAATTACCACCCTTTGGATACCTATTTGGATACCTCATCATTTACAAGTACACGGAATACCATAAATAAAGTAAGATTATTTGTAAAGATCTAATCCTGGTCTTTCTGTATCACTTTACTTTGTTTGTCTACTTTATTTGGTTGTTTTTCTATATTTTTTTAAAATGTGCTAAAAATCCTCCGAATGACCTTGAAGACTGCGACTCGATTGAGTTAACAGACAGATATTTTTGTGGAATAAGCTTCAATCCTCATCATGGAATTAAGGACATTTGAAAATAAAGTGAAACTCATCATCTTAAGCACTGTGATAAAAAAACTGAAATAATCTGCTTTTACTATCTTTCCTTTTCTACCTACCTAACTCAATCTCAAACTTGTGAGGACGGCATTGAAATTCAATTCTTAATCAAAAGTAAACCATCAACATCTGGAGATGAAGTGATGTATTTTTCTCCAAATTCATTTTTGAAAATTCGATATAATATGCATCTACTCAACAAGAAAGCAGGAGGAAAACAGCGCACCAGGTAGACCCATGGAGTAAATACTGGATGGTTTTACTGAGTACACAAGGACAGAAACATAGGGGTTATACTTGCAGCGACAACAGGTAGGTTTGTATGGAGGGTCATGATCACCATCGCCATGCAACATAACACATGATGATGATGATGAAGATGCATTTATTAATGTTTTTTCCAGAGCTCTCTGCCAATACGCTGATAACTAGCCTGGAGTATGTCACATTTGTACAAAATCTGGACAGATGGATCATCATCATCATCAGGTGCCCTGCCGCATGGCGCTGGCGATCATGGACTTCCATCTGTCTCTATCTCTCATTGCCCCTAGCATCTCCCCCACCCTCCTCGTCCCCAGCCACTCTGCAAGTCCGTCCAGCATTTTCTCCCTGGATCTACCCGGTGCTCTCTTTCCCTCTAGCTTTCCCGTTGTGACCAGGTGCTCCAAATCCCCCTTCCTCATAAAATGGCCTATAAATGTTGCCTATCTTTTCCTAATCTTCCTTAGGAGTGATCTACTTGTGTCTGCCTCCATCAAGACTGTCTTGTTTGTTTTCTTTGCTGTCCACGGAACCCTCAACATTCTTCTTAGAAACCACATCTCGGCTGCCTCAATCTTGTTCTGGCTTTGCTTGTTGACTGTCCATGCCTCGCATCCGTACAACAGTACTGGTTCTATATAACATTCAAGAACTCTCTTCCTGATGTTAATTGATAGGCATTTGTTGGTAAGAATGCTTGTCAGATGGATAGTGAAATCAAATCCCATGACCAGTGACCGCAGTGCAGTAACCGTTAGTGTAACACTTTATCGACTGGAAGGTCACTGGTTCAAATCCTATCACTTCTGTCAACATAACTGTGTGCATTTTTCCACCCAAACTGGCTCGTACCCAGACTTGAACGTACTATGAGCTTACTGGGAAGACTGGGATCTCAGTCAGGTCTTAACTCACTCGGTACGACGGAACGCTATAGCGGTCGTGATGAAAGGCACGGTTGCGTACGACGGAACGCGATAGCAGTTTTGATAATTAAAAATTTTTCGACGCTCCCCTTTAGACCTTGCACGCCTACCAAAGCCACACTGTCACTGCAAACGTGTCAAGGATCAAGGGGAAAGTTGCTTCGTGAGATTCCGTAGCCATACACTTGTCGGGAAACGATTGACTTCGGCACCCTACACGACTGGTAATCTGCATTCATGCCGAAAATGGCGTCGCAGGCGAGTACAAGTTTTCGAACAAAGTAGATCACGACGGCGGCGTTTTATTGCTGCTGAAGTGATTGAAGTGCTTCAGACTGAAGAATTGGACATCGAGGAGTATGCTAAAGATAATGGTGAAAGTGTATCAAGTGATGGAAGCTGCCAGCAAGGAGGACCTGACAGTGACCCAGTTTCAGACGACAGTGAAGTGGGAGAAGGAGGTGGCGTACACGTCACGAGAGGCGAGCAGTCAGCGAGCCAAGTACAGTGAGTCGCATGTCTGATGGAGGTTTCATTCACTTTCCTATGCATGACTGGCACGAAGATTTTAGTTTTTCTCCCACTTTGGCTCTTTCTCTGGCTCTTGTGGCCTGCATGTCTCATTTGAGTGCCACACCCCCATTAACTCCCCTGTGTAACAATTTGTAACATTTATTCATATAATATCACTAATAATCTTTTTTTTTTACCCTGAGCAAAGTCTACTTTATTCATGTTGTTTTGTGCATACAAAGACCTTCTCACCTTTGACTGTGTGTTCACTGAGCTGATCAAAGTGTGTGACTGTACGGTGATCCTGATCACAAAATTTGGGGTATT
>JAPXFY010000032.1:44247271-44259771 GCA_030674185.1 Monoplex corrugatus | reverse complement strand
TTTATACCAGAGACCAAGCACACAAACTATTTAAAGGCAGTGTGGGTGACCAAAATCATTTGCAAACAACTGGGTCAAACTGAAACAAACATAATGAGCAAATGGTCATGACAATCAACATCAAAAGCCTTCAACTATTTCTCAGATCAGATTTTTCAGTCGTATGTGACGGTGTCTGAAGACAAAGTCAGTCGTATGTGACGGTGTCTGAAGACAAAGTGAATTCAATAAAATGTTTTAAGTTCACAACACCACATGATATATTGTCTGTACCATTAACTAGCTGAACAGAAAACTTCACTATCAACAGAATATATGATTTAAGTTAATTTTGTTCATTTTTAACATAGATTATGAAAATTATAACAAGCTTCATCAGCTGTAATGCAACAAAATTGAGAAACTATTGCACAAATTAAAAACAAAAATCAGCATAATCAGTTAAAGACATAAAATACACTGACTTTTATCAATGGCATTTGTATTCAACACCAACAAACTCCATATTCTTAGATGAAAATGTTATGTAAGCACATTCACATGTTGTATGTGACATTCATAGCGGAGACAAAAAGTACAGTAATTAAAACATTGACACGAATTATCCAGATGACTGCTAATGTTGAATACATGATTACAGTGATGTAAAATAACACTAACAGTTGAGTAATTAGCAAAGAACATCATAGTTCAGCATAAGGAGGGAAAAAATGAATAAAAAAAAGCCAGCATATCCGGAAAGTGGAATGAGCAGCTTTCAGTTGTCCCAGATAGACTTATTGGACATTGTCACCAGTGCACGTAGTCAATGCAGTATCATATATAACTTTATTGTTATTGCAACCCAGTTAAAAGAATCAATACAAATCAGCAATTTTTAAGTCAGTTGAAGCTTTTTTTTAATAAGTCAAAATTATGTTTTGTCTGCTGTCATATACAACAGACAAATATGGGCAGCAGTTACACATCAAAAAAAAAAAAACACGATTTTACTGCTCTAGTACAAGAAGCCATTCTTATGTACAAGATACTGTTGTATCGGAGCAGAGACAAAACATGACAAGAAGGCCAAGGGCAGAAGTTTAGTTAATAAAAACAACTGTAGTTGATTGACAAATAAATGATGTGCATAAATGTCCCACTAAACATGCAGTGATAGACAGCGAGGAAGTCCAACTCCCTGTAGAGATTCCCTCAACTCCTAACAAGCTGACCAATTTCAGCATAATAAAAGACAAAAAAACCCTTGAGGCAAAATTCAAACCAGCTTGAAAAACTGTTTCCGTTGTGAACTCTTGCTGGCCACAAGCTCTATGTGAACTCTTTCTTTGAGCACATTGGTGCTTTCATCAGATGTATCTTGTTCGCATGGCCAAAAGAAGAGACCTTTTTCCATCTCCATACAGCTGATTCTGATTGTGCCCTCTGGATGAATCATTGTTATTTCGCATACATAGTCTTCTTCTCGCCAAGTTATGAGGAACTGGTCACCAACAGCGACATCTTCAAGTGTGAACCTGTTATAAACAGTGAAGTCCCCACTGACAGTGACGGCATCATTCACACTGTTGATTGGCATGAGTGGTACAAAATGATTTGCCGTCCAGTGTCTGTCCTCAACATTATCCCTGGTTGTTGTCCACATGATGTAGACAGGTATGTCACTGCCGAATCTTGGCTTCAGTATACGGTTGTGAAGTGACTGGTAATGAGCCCATCCCTTCTGTGGGTACACCGAACAAATGGCAACACCAAGAACATTGGCTGCTGCAGCAAGTTGCCATAACCCCATGTTGATGCTTCGGTGCCGCACATACATTATTTCTCTGACAAGAGATGTCCTTACCATGTCGTCGTCAATGGATGATTCCGGGGTAAGCCCTGACCCCTCTGCAAGGATGGCAAGGTGTCTGACCACCCATACCCCTCCCATTCCCTCACCCTGGATGTATCTTTCTAGGCTCTTTGTAAGTTCGCTGACAATCCTGCATCGCACTCAATGTGATGTGTATCTTGCCCATAAACAGACTCAAGCACCTTGGCAGGCAATTGCCATCAGCACCAGTGATGACTCGTGGAGTTGGTGGGGCAGTGGTCTTGGGGCCAATGCGTACACGTAAACCTGACAGAAAGAGATAGTAATTTTCTTTAAAATATGAAATCTGAATAGGCCTATACAGGAACAGCACAAGACAAATTACTTAAAAACTGTCACATACATTTTTGAGAAAGGGGTTGGGAAAGGGTTACTCTAAAGGCCCCATAGAACCTTCTGCGTTCACAGGCTAAAACTCCTGCGGGCACTCCCTATCTAAGCATGTAAATTGACACAACCTAACTACCTCATAGAGGGAGTGGATGTTTGCGTGCATGGCCCTTTTTTATCCAGCCGTAAAGGCAGCCATACTCTGTCTTCGGGGAGTTGGGGAGAGAGTTTGGAAAAAATACAGGTGAATGGGCTTGAAGGCAGAAATATGAGAGCATGACAGGAAAGAGGAACTCCTAACTACCTAACACAGCAAACTAGATAGCTCCTGTGGTTCCAAAACAGGAGGGGACCCTAATTTCTCAATCCGCAGTACCCCACTGCGGGGCCCATAGAACCACTTGGTCTGTGTTGTGAATGTCACATACGACCAATCAGTTAGGGCATATCAGAAAATAATAGGTCTCATGTATGTCAGTATTATTCATTACAATTTCATAATAGAGCACTTTGTAATAGAAACACCTGGGATGCAAAGCAAGTAACAAAACTAAAATTGCATTACTTCACAGTCGTTAGTGACATAAGACCAAGTGAGTACAAACCTAGACACTTGGTCTTCCGAAAGATTAGTCACGACCAACCATGCAAATTGCTGAAGCAAAATTACGAATAAAGAGATCATGGAAACTTCGTTATAATTGTTAAAATGTTCGTCAGGCAAGTGCAATACATCGATAATCTGACCTATGGTTGTCAGTAATGATTGTCCTGTGAAATATTTTAGGTTGTTCGTGACACAGACCAAGCCGGAAACTTGGTCTGTTGATAAAACGAAAGTCGTTCGTTCAACCTTCGTTACCATAGCAACATTTTCGATGCTTACATTATCAATCAAAATAACGTTCTGCTGAAACAAAAGCACAAGAACGCCCACTAGATGCTTAGGAATAGGTATTTAAATGTTGTTTGGTTGTTCGTTACTTCTGATCGTACGTTACATATCGTACAACAAAGACCAAAACCAAAAAACTCACCTTCGCGCTTTCTTCCTCCATCTTGGCAAGAAAAGAATCACATGACCGTACCGCGAGGTTCCACGGAAGATAATTCTCGATTGAAGCAGACGACGCAGTCGGTGCAGTTTTTCCGAGGCCGAAATTGTCGTACGTGACGAACAGACCAAGGCTTCGGTCAGTGTCGGAAAATCGACCGGACAAGTTAACTACTCAAAAACGATCCGTGTGTGTGAAATATTTTGAAAAGAGATACATAATACAGTTATAATTTACACATGGACTTCGTTTCATTGGCAATTCATAGCCTTTGAGGAGTATATTTTTGATAAATTCAGCGTGACAAAGCATGTCACGTACGAGCATACGGGTTTTCAAATCACATTATTGTTGAAAGAAACGTTGTACACTCATGATTCTTGTGGAAAATCATGATATAATCTTCCATCAGTCACACAAATAACACCACATTCGCTCATATACTGTTTACTGACAACCAAGTAAACACATGATGAATGCTATGTGCAATGTCACAAATTGGAAGATGGATTTACACAACATTGATGAATATTTTCGTTATTTTCACCCACAAAAACATAATACAGCAATTTGGATTTATCATATGTATCTCTCAAATGCTTTCTGAGGCAAATTATATTAAAAATGTGTGTCAAAGGTTCAAAATTATTTATTATTGAACTGTTGAATTACCATAGTAATAACAGTGGCACCTTTTGAGACAGCATCATATGCATTACTACACAAACACAACAACACGCATCAACAAACTATACATACAGTGATATGCTTTGCTACAAAAACACAACAACACACACATCAACAGACTATACATATTACATTACTACAAACAAACAACATCACACATCAACAGACTATACATATTACATTGATACAAAAACACAACATCACACATCAACAGACTATACATATTACATTGATACAAAAACACAACAACACACACATCAACAGACTATACATATTACATTGATACAAAAACACAACATCACACATCAACAGACTATACATATTACATTGCTACAAAAACACAACAACAACCATCAACAGACTATACATATTACATCAACAGACTATACATATTACATTGCTACAAAAACACAACATCACACATCAACAGACTATACATATTACATTGCTACAAAAACACAACATCACAACACACATCAACAGACTATACATATTACATTGATACAAAAACACAACACACATCAACAGACTATACATATTACATTGATACAAAAACACAACAACACATATCAACAGACTATACATATTACATTGATACAAAAACACAACATTACAACACACATCAACAGATTATACATATTACATTGATACAAAACACAACATCACAACACACATCAACAGACTATACATATTACATTGATACAAAAACACAACACACATCAACAGACTATACATATTACATTGATACAAAAACACAACACACATCAACAGACTATACATATTACATTGATACAAAAACACAACACACATCAACAGACTATACATATTACATTGATACAAAAACACAACACACATCAACAGACTATACATATTACATTGATACAAAAACACAACACACATCAACAGACTATACATATTACATTGATACAAAAACACAACACACATCAACAGACTATACATATTACATTGATACAAAAACACAACACACATCAACAGACTATACATATTACATTGATACAAAAACACAACAACACACATCAACAAACTATACATATTACATTGATACAAAAACACATCACAACACACATCAACAGACTATACATATTACATTGATACAAAAACACAAACAACACAACACACATCAACAGACTATACATATTACATTGATACAAAAACACAACAACACACATCAACAAACTATACATATTACATTGATACAAAAACGACACACATCAACAGACTATACATATCAACTGCTACAAACAACCTCTTCTACATTTAACACATACTTCTGACCCTGCAGTATCTGCTGAGTTTGCTGCCCCTGGACAGTTGTGGTTAACATAATAGGTTGCGTCACATAAAATCCTCTAAAATCCTCTCATGTATGTCCTCCACGAAACACTTCTGTATTATTAATAAGCAAATTCCACAAAATATCATTTACGCATAAACACACACAAAAATGTACGTATAAATAATACAAATACCGATATGTACACGCTCTTACTTTACAGAAATAACAAAGAAGTTTGAAAGAAGAAGAGCAAGAAGAAATTTGTCCGACTTACGTGAATGGCTTGGCACAATATTCACTGAACATGGTGACGACCACGTCCAACACCATCTTGGCTTTGTGAAGGTCTGTAGCAGTGCACTCGATGAAGATGTTACGAGTATTGAGGTTGATCTTGGTGTGATCCCCTGAAACCAAGCAACCCATCTGACAATGCAGGCGTTAACGGGAATTTTCATTTCTTTGGTATTACCTATATGCCTTGGAAGCAACCCTGTATATGTTCTGTCTTGTCTATGTGTGTGTGTTTGGTCAGTTCAAGAATAAAAGACTATGTCAATCTTGAACATAAGACTAATATATTGTATGTATTTCTCTTCTCTCTCATAGTTGTGTGTAGGGTAGTTGCAGAGTATAAAGGTAGGCTTGGGCGCTCTTTTTTGAGGAGTGTTCTGAGCTTACTGTTTTTGTACTTTGTATCTGCTTCTGTGCTAGCTGAATGGGTATCGCAAACTGTGTTAGGTTTGAGAAGTTCTATACAACATGGGAGATAATTCTCAAGAGTTATGTAATTTGATTGTACTTTATCGAACACATACAGGTGAATGGACCATTAAAGCAGAAAATGACAGGAAGAAATGGCAGAAAGCAAATGAACAAGGCAGAAACAAAGAGAGCGACAGAAAACAGGAAATTTCTAGCACAGAATTTCAAAAAGGTTGGGATGCTATTTACACTGAAAAAGACCTGGCATCCCCACAGGGGGAACCAAGTAAGCTTGTCCAACAACTGACCCCTACATTTCAGCATACTGCACCAACAAAGTAAGCTTGTCCAACCACCCACCCCTACATTTCAGCATACTGCACCAACAAAGTAAGCTTGTCCAACCACCCACCCCTACATTTCAGCATACTGCACCAACAAAGCAAGCTTGTCCAACCACTGACCCCTACATTTCAGCATACTGCACCAATCAAGTAAGCTAGTTCAACCATCCACCCCTACATTTCAGCATACTGCACCAACCAGGTAAGCTTGTCCAACGGCCAACCCCTACATTTCAGCATACTGCACCAACAAAGTAAACTTGTCCAACCGCCCACCCCTACATTACAGCATACTGCACCAAGTAAGCTTGTCCAACGGCCAACCCCTACATTTCAGCATACTGCACCAACCAAGTAATCTTGTCCAACCGCCAACCCCTACATTTCAGCATACTGCACCAAGTAAATTTGTCCAACCGCCCACCCCTACATTTCAGCATACTGCACCAACAAAGTAAACTTGTCCAACCACCCACCCCTACATTACAGCATACTGCACCAAGTAAACTTGTCAAACTGCCCACCCCTACATTTCAGCATACTGCACCAACCAAGTAATCTTGTCCAACCGCCAACCCCTACATTTCAGCATACTGCACCAAGTAAATTTGTCCAACCGCCCACCCCTACATTTCAGCATACTGCACCAACAAAGTAAACTTGTCCAACCACCCACCCCTACATTACAGCATACTGCACCAAGTAAACTTGTCAAACTGCCCACCCCTACATTTCAGCATACTGCACCAACAAAGTAAACTTGTCCAACCGCCCACCCCTACATTTCAGCATACCGCACCAAGTAAATTTGTCCAACCGCCCACCCCTACATTTCAGCATACTGCACCAACAAAGTAAACTTGTCCAACCGCCCACCCCTACATTACAGCATACTGCACCAAGTAAGCTTGTCCAACGGCCAACCCCTACATTTCAGCATACTGCACCAACCAGGTAAGCTTGTCCAACCATCCACCCCTACATTTCAGCATACTGCACCAACCAGGTAAGCTGACGGGACAGTGGTACGTACCGTTGATGATGGGAGGCATGGACAGCACAACATTGTTGGAATCGTAGATGATGGGGTAGACTGGCTTGTCACGGATGATAGGTAGGTACTGCTTCAGGTGACTCTCGCCCTGATTACATAGACTACAAGGTTATTATTGTTATTATCATCATCATCATCATCATTATTATTATTATTATTATTATTATTATTATTATTATTATTATTATTATTATTATTATTATTACTACTACTATTACTACTGATGTTGAAATTGCTATTAAGCAGTTCAGCTTTCCTTAGAGCTAAAAGTGCAATCAACATATATGTATGTTTCTTTATATCTATCTACCTATCTATGTCTACCTACCCACCTATCTATCTATTTATCAACCTACATTTCTATCTATCTATCTATATCTATTTATGTAGATATATCTATATATACTTATCTATCTATCTGTGTATATACATATAATACACACACACACACACACACACACACGCACATATATATATATATATATATATATATATAAATATATATATATATATATATATACATATATATAGACACACACACACACACACACACACATATATATATATATACATATATATATATATATATATATATATATATATATATATATATATATATATATATATATATATATATATATATATGCACATGTACATACATACACCCGATTATTAATCCTAATACACAGAAAGTATGTAAGAAGAGTTAACCAAACAAAGAAAATCAGAGACACAATGACAATGTAACAGACAGGCATTCACCGATTCCAAATAAACAACAAATAAACAGAAAATGACAGACCAGCAGACAACCACACTGTGAGTAAACGTCCACTTACAGAGTACAGCTCCATCAGCTCCACGGCCGTGTACTCTTTACTCTGACTCAGTGGCTTGAAGCAGATGTCAGCCGGTGGTTTGGCATCATACACGAAAGGTCCTCTGATGGTGTCAAGGTCATGGGTGCCGATCGCCACCAACGAACGTTTTCTGCATGACAATGGAGGACGATTCCATCAGATGGAAATGTACTTTTTTTTTTCTTGCCATCTATGGTTGTTGTTGTTGTTGTTGTTTGCTGTTGTTGTTGGTTGTTGTTGTTGTTTGTTGTTGTTTTAACCCTTTGACTCCCGCACCCCATCTGCCAACTGAAAAAAAATTAACCCTTTGACTCCCTCATCCTATCAAACAGAGTGAGACTGAGAGACTCACTGGGTCAAGTTTTTGCTTTACGACCATGGTTGACAATGCAGGATGCTGATGGAGAGGATGTAGGAGTCAAAGGGTTAAGGACCATCGCATCTAGGCAGTTTCTGGTGTGTTTACCTTTTTTTTTTGTCAGTCCCATTTTCTATAACATGCTAACCTTTTGACTCCCATCCCTGTCCAGCAGCATCTTGCACTGTCAACCATGCTAGCAAAGCAGAAACTTAACCCTTTGATTCCCTCACCCTATCCAGCTTCAAATCACCACAAGCCGTAAACCTTCAGCTTACCACAAAACGTAAACCATTAACTCACCACAAAACACAAACCATTAACTTACCACAAGACATAAACCTTTAACTCATCAAGATGTAAACCTCCAAGCTCACCACAAGACATAAACACACACACAACTCACCTCAAGAAGTAAACACAGAATTCAACACAAAAAATAACACCCAACTCACCACAAACTGTAAATAACTCGCCTCACCACAAGACTAAAACACACACACAACTCACCTCAAGAAGTAAACACAGAATTCAACACAAAAAATAACACCCAACTCACCACAAGACACACAAACACCCAACTCACCACAAGACACACAAACACCCAACTCACCACAAGACACACACACCCAACTCACCACAAGACACACAAACACCCAACTCACCACAAGACACACAAACACCCAACTCACCACAAGACACACAAACATCCAACTCACCACAAGACACACAAACACCAAACTACCACAAGACACACAAACACCCAACTCACCACAAGACACAAACACCCAACTCACCACAAGACACAAACACCCAACTACCACAAGACAAACACCCAACTCACCACAAGACACAAACACCCAACTCACCACAAGACACAAACACCCAACTCACCACAAGACACAAACACCCAACTACCACAAGACACAAACACCCAACTCACCACAAGACACAAACACCCAACTCACCACAAGACACAAACACCCAACTCACCACAAGACACAAACACCCAACTCACCACAAGACACAAACACCCAACTTACCACAAGACACAAACACCCAACTACCACAAGACACACAACTCACCACAAGACACAAACACCCAACTTACCACAAGACACAAACACCCAACTCACCACAAGACACAAACACCCAACTACCACAAGACACACAAACACCCAACTCACCACAAGACACACAAACACCCAACTCACCACAAGACACACAACTACCACAAGACACACAAACACCCAACTCACCACAAAATGCAAACACACAACTACCACAAGACACACACACACAACTCACCACAAAATGCAAACACACAACTACCACAAGACACACACACACAACTCACCACAAAATGTAAACAACTCGCCTCACTACAAGACTGAAATATCCAACTCACCACAAGACACACAAACACACAAAACGTACACACACAACTCACTACAAGACACAAACACGCACACGCACACACACACAAAATACAACTCACCGACACAAATTCTGATGCAACTTATCCTGCAGGTCTATGAAGCTGTTGTAGTTCTCCTGAAAAAATACACACAGGCGTATACACAGAAATGACTTTAGCAGAAACTGATCTCAGATTTATCCCCCTTCCCAAAGCTTTGTCGTCTGATATGAGAGATCACAGACAGACAAACAGCCAGTTGTTTCGCTGAAGAAAAAAACATCAGTTGATTTTTTCTATTTTTCATTTTCTTGGAAAGCATTTTTTTTTCTCAAAAGCAGCCTGTGGATTTCTTTGAATTTCCAAGAAAAATCAGAAAATTGGGTATACAAATACCATGAAACATATAATTTAGAATTGATATCACTCTCTCAAAACTATGTGGATGAAGGACTAAAGAAAGAAGTGACATATGTATACAATGATGATCTAGGATTAATAAGATTTTTTCAAATTTACAGTGATAAAGAATTGATAGAAAGATTGATGTTTCCAATTTCCATGAAATGCATGGTTCTTATAATGCTTTCACAGTCATGGAGAGAGAAATAGTGACACACACACACACACACTTTTACACACACACACACACACACACACACACACAGACACACACACACACACACAAATACACACACACAAACTTTCATTCATTTTCAATTCTCCCGTACAACGTGTTTACTAAATCCATAAAACAAAAGAACTGGAACCACAGACCTGAGTCATGGTGATGTTTCGCAAAACAGCAGCCACCGCATAGGGTCGTACTTGAGCAGTCTAAAACACATGACAAGCCAATAATTATAGTTATAATTGTTGCTGTTTAAAGCCCAGCCGACTGCGTAGAGCCATATCAGGGCTATAACCGCTTCAAAACACACATAACTTCAATAGGGGGGAAAGAAAATTAAGTACAAATATCAATGTATCCGCGCACTTAATCTAAGAACATGCCCCTGGCGTTGACCACTCCGTCCAATTTATCGCACAAGGGATTTAAAAAACACACCTGACTACAAATATAAGCATACCTAAGGACACTGAAACATACATAAAAACAGGCATAAATTACCTAAAATTGCTTCCACATATCTAACCTCCCTGAGCCAAAAATGCACTTAATACATGTACCCAATTATCAATCATAGGAAAAAGTATGTAAGACTTTATCAAGCACATACGGGTACCAGCAAGGCAGAAAATGATAGGAAGAAACGACAGAAAGCAAAGGAACAAGGTAGCAAACAAAGAGAGTGACAGAAAAGAGTAAATTTCCAGCACAGAATTTCGAGAAGGTGGGGATACTATTTATACTGAAAGAGCCCCTGGCATCCCCACGGGGGGAATAAATTATTCTCCAAACTCATTTGGCCTCGTAATAAAGCATTCTCCAAACTCATATTGACTCATAGTGCTTTACCAGGCATGGGAACTGCTCCAGATAAAACCCATTCGCAAAGACCAGTTGTCATGGTGTTAGTGGTTAGCGCTACAAACCAATGACTGGAAGGTTGTGGGTTCTCATCCCCATCAGTCCCTTCAAAAATCATTGTGAAATTTTTCGGCTCTAACTGGCTCCTACCCAGGGTTAAGTGTGCTATGGACTCGTTTCAAAGACTGGGACCACAAAGTTGAGTTTCATCCACTTCACGGATACATCATTGCTCAAATCGTCTGACCAACACTGCAGGTGTTTGTATCTCTCGGGCCTGGTTGATGCTAAGATATATTATGATAGTAAGCACAGTGTACAGCTCCGTCATGCAACGTTGACCCTAGATGGAACTTCACAGCATCATGATTATCATCTTTATCATCATCATCATCATCCCATTACAAAAAAAATGTAAAAGAGGCATGAGTTTGCACAGGTATGAATAAACACCTACTGAACTCTGTAAGTGTGTGCCGCCTCAAACCAACTCATCTGTGAATGGGTACCTGACTTTCTTCATAGTTTGGGGTGGGGTGGGGGGATGGGAGTAAAGCAGCAAGAGAGAGAAGACGGGAACAGCCCTCCTTATACAGACCCCAAGAAAAAATTGAGGTCTCTACCACCTCACACCTCTAAGACTTCACAGTTAAAGGACAAACGTTTTTTAAAAAGACAAAAATTCAGTTTTTCAACCGTTTTGTCAAAGTTTATGATAAATGTTCCAAGAAATGATGGGTCCTTGGGTTATATATTATAAAAATGTCCTACCGCTGGTTTGATGATGAGTTGCTGCACTCCAGACCCATTGGCTGGTTTCACCCTGCAGTAATGTGGTGCCTTCATCCTTCATGACAAAATATAAAAAACATATTTTGTAGTTAAAGTTAACTTTCCTGTAGTAAAGAGGAATATTCTTCCTTCATAACAAAACATATTTTGTAGTTAAAGTAAACTTTCCTGTAGTAAAGAGGAGTATTCTTCCTTCATAACAAAACATATTTTGTAGTTAAAGTTAACTTTCC
>JAPXFY010000032.1:44199771-44242271 GCA_030674185.1 Monoplex corrugatus | reverse complement strand
TCTCAGTGTCTGTCCATATGTCCATCTGTCCGTCTGTCTGTGTGTCTGCAACAACTTGCAAAAAACCCGATTACCTGTTGGCAGGGATGTCAATCTTGTATTCCACAACCTCGGAGGCTCCCAGGGCTTTTTTGGCCCCCTGCTCCTTCTCTATCTCCTCTTTTTCCGATGTCTGTATGGATCATTTACATAGAGATCTCCATCAGTTCACATATTCAAGACTATAATAATATTAATATGGGTGTCCACAAACACATGTGCGTGCGCAGACACACACACGCGCGCGCGCGCACACACACACACGACATTCACCCCACCACCAGAGGAAGTAGCATCATTGCAGGAAATCTTGGAAGACACATTCGAGACCTATTTTGGGAGACTCCAAGGAGAACATCAAGATCAAGATCATCACAGCTACACCCTTCCAGATTCTCCAGAGGACAGTACCACCCTTTTGACAACTACACACCATGGTGGCCGTATATGTTTTGAAATAATAGTATTACATATACAATACTTAATGTTCATGTCTCAGGACTTTTTCCTCGTCATCTCTGACATTTCTTCTGCTGAAAATAAACAATAACTAGGTTTTAGTCCGACTATCAAGACTCGGTCAGACTATACACTCTGTACATTTGAAGACGTGAATGCCATTATTTTGATTTTTGGTTATTTGTTATCCCTTGTAATCTATTATCACCTTTATAAGTTATTCGTACGTTGGACTATGTAATTTTCTTTTTATTGATTTTGCTACAATTTTGTTTTCTTTACTTTGTAGTCAAAGTAATTACGTAATTTTCTTTCTGTCCAGTTCTCCTGGACACAGAAAATCAAAGTATTCATTATTATCGACCAAAAATAACAGTTAATAGAAAGTTGGAGATTAACCAATATCAGCAATGCGACAACAATCCCAAGTCAAGTTTTTGCAATGGAATTGTAGATCCCTTTCCACCAATTCGGCTTACTTGGAGCATTTCCTAGCATCAAATAGGTGTGAAATTTTGATTCTACAGTCGATGAATGTTGTCGCTACCAAGCTTCCCAATTTCCCCAATTATTATTATCCTCCAGTCTATGAATGTGGGAATC
Source organism: Monoplex corrugatus (assembly GCA_030674185.1). Taxonomy (NCBI): domain Eukaryota; kingdom Metazoa; phylum Mollusca; class Gastropoda; order Littorinimorpha; family Ranellidae; genus Monoplex; species Monoplex corrugatus. The sequence continues at coordinate 44,241,170 of JAPXFY010000032.1, read as the reverse complement.
ATGGGAAGAAGGTATCCACCGCGATATATATACTCAAAGAGTTACAATACTGCTTACTTACTTCCCCAGTTTTGAAATCAAGCGAAGATTTGCATGCTTGTGCTGCCACTGTCCAATTAAGCAATTCTTTAAACATTAACGTTTTGTCAGTCTACCTGCCAACATGTCCAAATGACCACAACACAGAATGGCTGCGCACTATCCAAGATCAGCAGCGTGGTAAATGGCTAATATGTGGAGACTTTAATTCCCACTCCCCATTTTGGGAAAAGAACTGTTCTACTGTTACGAGCAATCGTTTGGTAGAAAATATCGTTGATAGTTCGCTTTACCTTCTAAATGATGGTAGTGTCACTAGGATCCCTGATGTTTCCAAACACAGGGCGACAGCCATCGATTTGTCTCTAATCTCACCAGAATTAGTACCATCCTGTACCTGGGAAACTCACAGAGACACTTTGGGAAGCGATCACCTACCTATCATCATAACCATAACTGACAAAAACATCAGGATGAAAGACAGCTCTCCTGAAATTATTCCAAAATATAATTACAAGCGTGCTGACTGGTCCTTATTTCGAACTGCTCTAGCTAATCAAGATTACAGACATTATGAAAGTGAAAATGTAGACATTATGTTTTCTAAATTCCAAGAGTCAATTTTAGCCGCTGCAGACCTATCGATTCCGAAACTCAAATCTTCTAGATCAAATAATCGACTGGGTAATGTTTGGTGGACAGAGGCATGTGAGAAAGCAGTTCAATATAAAAGGGAGAAATTCAAAATCTACATCAAAAACCGGAAACCTGAGGATCATGTCGAAATGAAAAAAGCTAACATCCAATGTAACAAAATCATTGCTGAAGCAAAGAAAGATTATTGGGCATCATTCTGCACAAAAGAAATTTCAGATTTCAAAGATTTCCATAAAGTCTGGACGAAAATGAAACAAATGAAGGATGGAACCAACTTACCTAGGTGTCCGATAATGATTGAAACATGTAACACATTTCCTTCAGACATGGACAAAGCAGAAACTTTTGTGGATCTGTTCGCTGAAAACAGTAAAGTTGAAGGTTTATCTCCTGACTGCAAACATCACAGAGAAATGGAAGATTACAACCCAATCTACACTGATCCAGTACCACAGAATGATCTCTGGTTTAATTCTCCAATCACCTTAGAAGAGCTAAAAAACACAGTACTGTCTCTACACAACAAAAAGAGTTCGGTAGGTGTTGATGCAGTTTCGACTGAAATGATTAAACATCTCCCTGAAAACTACCTTATTTTCCTACACAAAATTTTGCAGAAATGCTGGGTTACCGGAACTGTGCCACAAATCTGGCAAAAGTCTATAGTTATACCAATCTTAAAAACAGGAAAATCGAAAACCGATAAAAACAGTTACAGACCTATTGCTTTGACGTCCCACACAAGCAAACTAATGGAAAGATTGGTCTTAAACAGACTCTTACACTTCTGTGATAAAAATAACGTTATTCCGGTAAACCAGGCAGGTTTTAGAAAAGGAAGATCTGCAGTTGAGCACCTAGTTAAACTTACAACTCAGATCAAACAACAGTTTGCCCGCAGAAAAAGTGTTTTAGCTACTTTCTTTGATGTGAAAAAAGCTTACGATCAAGTTTGGCATAAACGTTTATTGTTCAAGCTAAAATCTGTTGGTTTGTCGGGCAATATGTTCAATTACATTAAATCTTTTTTAGCTAATAGAACAATTCAGGCAAGAGTGGGAGCTAGTTATTCTTCTTCACGATGCCTCGACATGGGGATTCCACAAGGTTCAGTGATAGCACCTATTTTATTTAATATCCTTATACAGGATCTTCCTAAAGCTCTTTCAAATCGTGTTGTTTTAGTACAGTACGCTGATGATATATGCACTTGGATGAATATCACTTTAAAAAAGACAACTCCACAGAGAACGCGAAATTACATCAGGAAGTTGTATCAAATTGATCTTGATAATCTTGGAAACTATATGTTAGAAAATGGGCTGTCGTTGTCAGCAGAAAAAACTAACATGATGCTGTTTGATCCTGGTGGTAACTCAAATAACTTGCCTACTTTCAAATTGCTTGGTGAAGTGTTAAATTACAAACAGGTCGTAAAATTCCTGGGAGTTTACATCACGTCCAAATTAAGCTGGAATGTCCATTTTGATTATATTTTAACAAAAGCGCGAAAAACCTTAAATTTTATAAAAATAATAAGCAAATTACCCTGGGGAATGGATACAAATGTACTGATTCATCTGTCAACAGCGCTGGTCAGGTCTAAATTATCCTACGCGCAAGAAGTTTTCTTCAATGCACCCAAATATTTACTAAAAAAGATTCAGAGCTTGGACTGCAAAAGTCTTAAAATTGCACTAGGTGTACCAACTCATGCTTCTACTCTGGAAACGTACAAAGTTGCTGGAATTCTACCTTTAAACAACCATCGTGAGTTAGCTACAGCAAAGTTTGCAATTAGAACTACTTCACAAGTGGATAATTTTGTGAGCAAAGAAATTAAGATCAGGTCTGATACTGACTTTCCAAAACGAGCAAAAAACATTTCATCACAAATTACAGCCGCAACTTACATATCTGGCCTGATCAAACAGTCCAACATAACAATGGATGAAATAGCCGAGAAACCAACGATAACGCCTATCCCTACATGGGAAATGCTAAAGGCCACATTTGATCTCGATTATGCAATAGTTAAAAAAGATGATAATGTCAACATTACGCTATCCACAGCTTGTGAACACATCGATGAAAAGTACCGTACCCACCTCCACATTTTTACCGATGGGTCAGTCTTAGCAAACCAGAGCGCTGGAGCAGCCTTTTATGTTCCAAAATTTAACATTAAAAAGTCTTTTTTCATTGGGGCAAATGTTTCTATATATACAGCAGAATTGGTCGCTGTTGTTCAAGCGTTGCATTATTTAATAAGCCTTCGGCCTGTGTCATTCAAAGTAGTTCTCTTTGTTGATTCAAAATCTGTATTATATGCCTTACAGTCTTTTGATACAGACACAAGACCTGACTTAATTATTGAGGCAAATCATCTAATACATTGTTTAAAGATAAATGGTTCGGAAATCAATTTATGCTGGGTGCCTTCTCATGTTGGTCTTCATGGCAACAACGTAGTTGACAGAGCAGCTAAATCCGGTGCCCTCCATTCTGAAAATTCCATAGAATTACATGTTAACACCTCGGTAAAAGAAGCTTACAACTCGCTAGAATTAGCATCATGGATTCGATTTCATGAACATTTAAATGAAAAATTTGTGTCTCAAAAAAGAATCAAACTTTCAGTTCAAAATATCTGTAAAAATTTGCAGTATTCCTCGTTATATCATTTGAGATTAATTGTTATGACATATTTTCGCATTCAACTGAACGCTTTGAAAACAAAATATTGTAACAACGTTTTATGTATTTGTGGCGAACAATTCACATTGTATCACTGTTTGTTTTACTGCAGAAAGCTTCGTTCCTTTTTACCAAAGACGTTTACACAAGGAAACTATCTTGAAACGCATTTTAAAGAAGTAGTATCGGATCAAGTTTTGTTAGTTAAAATTTCAGAATCATTGGTTCACAGTCCTGTTAATGCGTTACTTTAAGATTATTTTATAATTATGATTATTTTTGTTTTGTTTTGTTTTTATGACGATTTTTCTTTTACATTATTGATGTTAGCGTTGTTCTAGTTTCATTTCTCTGTTCATCCATATCCTTTTTCTTAAGACCTTGCCGCTTCCTTTTAATTTTTTTTTTCCTTCCCTTACTCTGTTCCCCTCTCCCCTCCATACCACCCCCCCCCCCCCCTAATTTCATCCTCCATGCCATTTTTCCCCGTCTAATATCACTTATAGTGAAAAGACGTTAAATCAAGCAACGAACGAACACACACACACACACACACACACACACACACACCGCGCGCGCGCGCACACACACACACATACAGTGATACACACACACACACACTCGCACACACATGCACGCACGTGCGCACGTGCACACACACACACACACACAAACTTGCACACACACTCGCACATGCACACACACACACATGTACATGCGCGCGCACACACACACACACACACACACACACACACACACTTCTACACACACTCGTACACACAAACATACACACAAACTTGCACACACACTCGGACATGCACACACACACACACATGTACATGCGCACACACACACACACACACATACACACGCACACTCCTACACACACTCGTACACACACACACACACATATTCACGACTGCATGTCCGCACACACACACACACACACACACATACACACACACACACACATTCACACACACACACACACACACACACATTCGCACACACTCTTGCACACACATACACACACATACAGATACAAAAACACAAACGCACATGTGCGTACACACACACACACACACACATCATTGCTACCCTACACATGAATAGCATAATGGGCAATATTAAGTAATATACAAACAACTCAATCACAAAGGAAACAAGAACAACTGAAATATCATATAAATACCCGATCAACCGAGACTTGACAAAGTATGAAAAAAAAACAACAGTTTAATCCTTTGACTCCTGCACCGTATCCACCAACTGCATAAACTTGACCATTGCATTCCCTAATCCTATCCACCAGCTTTCTGCAGGAAGCTGGTGGATAGTGTGAGGGAGTCAAGAGGTTACGGTTTTGCTTTGCTAGCATGGCTGACAATGCAGGATACTGCTGAACAGGGTGCAGGAGTCAAAGGGTTAAAATAAACAAATGTGGAACTAAAGGAAAGAGTCCAAACAGATCTTAACCCCTTTGTATACAGCCTACTAGGAGAAGGAACATGAGTCTTCCTTCAGGACTGAATGCTCACATTCCAGGCCTTATACCATTATCATGGCAGCCCCCTAAAAAGACAACTTATCCATGAGACTGTTGGACTGTCACATTCTGAAGGAAACTGTTTATTTTTGCATGTCTAACTGAAACAAATCTTCAGATGCCTGCATATATATCATCAGGTCACAGCAATAGTTGAAATCTGTTTTAAGTTATTTAACCCTTTGACTCCTGCACCCTGCCTATCAGCATACTGAGTTGTCAACCAAGCAAGCAAAGCAAAAACATAACTCTTTGACTTCCTTACCCAATCCACCAGCTTCCTGCAGTAAGCTGATACATGGGGTGAGGGAGTCAGAGGGTTGTTTTTGCAGTTGGTGGATAGGGTGTGGAGGTCAAAGGGTCAAGTCTATTTATCAGCTGATTGCCTCCTAATGTGCATGCATTTGTACATGTACAAGGCACAGATCAAACAGATTTTTGTCTTTGATATAACTGATATATACTGAATTAATAAAACAAATAACTTGTGTAAATTAGATCCAAACTTCTGCATCAGATTAGGTAGCCAGAAACTCTGGGGAGAGCCAGAGAGCAGAAGGTCCTCAGAGGAGAAACCCCCATCAAGCCTTTCACTAGTTTCAGTCCTTAACTCCTGACACGCTTAGGGGGCCGGGCGCATACATGTGATGACTTCTAGAGCCCTACCACTGATAGTGATACCTTTTTTTTTTTTTTTTTTTTTTTGGGGGGGGGGGGGGGGATAGAAATATGTCCTCCAAATGGATTTGAACCTGTGAATTCAAGATTATAATCCTTTTTCATGTAAGTGTCTATTCTTATTTACTGACAATACAAATTAAATGATGGATAAAATTGTAAATCATAACATCGAACATTTCAATTTTTATGTCATACTTTACCATGCTTCAACATATATTCCCCAATATGACATACACTGATAAAGCATCACTCAATAAATAAATAAACATATATTTAAAACAGACAGACACGTTTACTGACACTTACCACTTCATCAAGCTCCAGCCCAAATTCAAAGCAGAGTTCATCAAATTCTTCATCAGCTGTGAAAAAAAAACAACGAAAAAAATGTTCAGCAACTAGAAACATTTATAAATGACCAGTCAGCTCAGTGTTATTGTTATTGTTGTTTAAAGCCCAGCCGACTGCACAGAGCCATATCAGGGCTATAATGGCTTCAATTTCAAAACATACAAAACTTCCAAGTTCAACAGGAAAAAAAAAAAGAAAAGAAAATTACGTACACAGATCAATGCATTCGCACACATAATCTAAGGACATGCCCCTGGTGTTGACCACTCCATCCAATTTATCGCACGAAGATTTAAAAAACACACCTGAATATAATTTTCTACAAGCCAGTCAGGCTAGTACTAGTAGTAGATTTTAAAATCTTCTACTAGCCCACAGATATTTTCACTAGCCCATTATGTTGCTCCGAAAAATAGTAAAATTATCTTTATGATGATGACTAAAAATATTTAGCACACACACACACACATTGCATAGATCTATTCCTGATATCCTCATATATCATTTGCGAGTTTTATGTAGGCCTACAGCAAAAGAAAATAAACAAGAAAGTCTTGAAGGAATCAGACACAGGAAGAACATTAATAAAGAAGATTAAGAAAACACAACATTTATAGGACATTTTATGAGGCAAGAGTAATTAGAGCACCTGGTCACAACAGGAAAGCTGGAGGGAACGAGAGCAGCAGGTAGACCCAGAAAGAAAATATTGGATGGATTTGCAGAGTGACTGAGGACAGACAGGGTGGGAGATGTACTTGCAGCGACAAGGGATAGATTTGTACGGAGGGCCATGATCGCTAATGCCATATGGCAGGGCACATGATGATGATGATGATCTCACACACACACACACACACACAGAGGGTTCCATTTGCATTTTCAGTTTGCTCAAGAATTAAGTTGTCACTGCCACGCCCATCCTTGGCTTTATTTCCATTTTTCCAAAAGTTTTCAGAGAGAAACAAACACAAAACAGTGCAGTGAGAACAAGTCTTATAAAAGTTATAGGCCTATCCACTTCATCACATGCACTGAGGTGTGAACCCTTGTGTTTGTGTTCAGCACGAACATGCAGGCGCCGAGGTGATGACTCAGTGCCAGTAAATGACTGAGGTAAACAGCGCTTCCACGTCCACAAAAGTCGTCTGAACAACGATTGGAAGGACCATCAACATTTGCATGTATACTCGATCTGTCAAAATCATTAACTTGATTAGGCCTAACTTTCATTAAGTGACCGTTGTGTAAAGTCAAGCACACATGTGACACGATGCCACATCAAGTGATCAACCATTTGCCTAAAGCTACAATGAAAAAACACCCACAACAGGCTACGGCCTCGAGCCCCGTACTTTGTACGTCAAGTGAAGTAAAGGAATGATCGGCCTACCCGGTGAAGGCAATCCATGTCTCATCAAGTCTAAGTTTGGCATGACGATGACCATAATCATGATAATGATAATGATAATCTGATGATCATGACGATTAAAAACGTGTTGAATGATTAAATTAACACAGCTGTCGGTCAACTTACTGTACGTTTTTCCAAGACGTCGGAACAACTCGTCCCTTTTCACTGCAACTGTTGGCATACTGTATGATTCTGCAAGGTCTTTTCTCAAAATGTGGTATAGAATCTGTCGGCTTCGCTTTATTCCAGACCACGCTGACGAAACCACGAGAAGTACATTACCCCTTGTTCATGGTTTTCAAGCGGAAGAGTTTTACTTACGAGTAGTCTCCCATCATTTGCATTATTCGAGGGGTGCGGTCGTGGCCTTTGCGACATGAGTCCCGACTGCCATTTGGAAAATCAGGAGTTCGACCTTGCGTGCGTTGCTACTGGCTCGTAACATTAAAATCTGGTGTGTTCGCTACCCATCTTCATGTTTCCATCATTCTGGTTTGTACAGTATGCGACAAAAAATGTGAAGTTTGAGAATGAATTATGTAATTTTAATATCATTTTAAAGAGAAAACAAAAAGCTTTTCAGTGGTAGGCTATAGAAAGATTTTCTGTCGGTTGTCGGTTACGAATTTTCCGAATACTGAAATGTAAAATTTTGTTTACATAAGTCTACACAGCAGAAACTGTGATCATTTGCCTCAGTTTTCTCAGAAACTGACAATTTGCCTATGTTTTGAGAATATATAACAGCATAACGTTGTTGAGAATGAACCAATAAGGAAAAACTGAATATCACCAGAAAGATTCTCATCAGCACAAGACAGCTTAACAACTTATGAGATTATGAAACTTTGCTCTAATTAGTTAAAATCTAATTAATTACCTAAACGAACTGTAAAAAAAACAAAAAACTACGTGAGAGCATTAAAATCATTGTAACTTCAACAGTTGTACAACTTGTAGGAATTCTGGTTATTTGCAACACTTGGCCTCCATGTGATGTAAAAGAATGAACAGTCATAATAGTTTTGGTTGTTAACTCAGAAATAAATTTAATTGCCTTAAAACAAGCTTAACAACAATATAACCTGCATATCAAAATCATTACAGCTTCCACAATTGTTGGAATTGTAACTTGCCACATACTGACTCCAGGTATTACTAGTGATAAAAAATATGAATAGTCATAATAGTTTGGTAATAAACCTAGTAATTTATTGATTACCTTAACGAGCTCAAAAGAACAAAACCTATTTGACACATGAAACCACTGACTGAATTGTTGGAATTCTGGCTTGTTACTTGCCACACACAGACTGCTGATGCTGCTAATACTTCTGCTACTACTTCTACTACTGCTACTACTGCTGCTGCAACTACTACTATTATTGCTGCTGCTGCTACTACTGCTGCTGCAACTATTACTACTAATACTACTACTGCTACTGCAACTACTACTACTAGTACCACTATTGCTATTGCTACTACTACTGCTGCTGCTGCAACTACTACTACTACTGCTGCTGCTGCTATTACTGCTACTACTACTGCTGCTACTACTACTGTTGCTACTACTACTTTTGCTGCTGCTACTCCTGCTGCTTCTACTACTATGACTACTGATGCTGCTGCTACTACTACTACTATTACTACCACTGCTGCTACTACTACTACTATTACTACCACTGCTGCTACTACTACTACTATTACTACCACTGCTGCTACTACTACTACTATTACTACCACTGCTGCTACTACTACTACTATTACTACTACCTCTGCTACAACTTCTACTGCTGCTGCTGCTGCAACTATTACTACTACTACTGCTGCTGCTACTGTTGCCACTACTACTGCTGCTGCGGCTGCTCCCCTGCTGCTGCTACTACTACTTCTATTGCTACTACTACTGCTATTGCTATTACTACTACTGCTGCTGCTACTACTACAAAATCACTGCTGCTGCTGCTACTCTATTACAAAAATATCCACCCTCATTGCATCTGCAAAACAAGCTATTTCCAAACCAAACTCCTGAATGCCTCTTCTTCAAAAGAACTCTTTACAACCATGAATCATCTCCTTGGCACACGAAAAGATTTACCTCTCCCAACAAAACAAACAAATGAAGAACTCCCATCTGTATTCTCCAAGTATTTCACCACCAAATACAAACTCTTCGTGACAGGCTTGACAGGATACCCTGTCATCCATGCCCACCTGACCCTTCCTTCTCTGGCACACCTCTTACTACTTTTACCCCAGTCTCACAAGAAGAAATTCTCAACACAATCAGATCCATGTCGTTCAAAACCTGCGAACTGGATCCTCTTCCAGGTTCTCTCTACTCTTGACTATCTCCTACTCTCCTCCCATTCATCACCGACATCATCAACACTTCTCTTCAAACTGGAACTGTCCCAGATTCTTTCAAGTCTGCTATTGTTCACCCTCTCCTCAAGAATTTAGACCCAAATGAACTGAAAAATTACCGGCCTATCTCTAATCTCTCTTTCTTGTCAAAACTCATCGAAAAAGTTGTCCTCAACCAGCTGAACTCTCACCTGTCTGCCAACAATCTCCTCAATCCTTTCCAGTCAGTGTACCGCCAGTGCCATAGCACTGAAACTGCCTTGCTACACATTCTCAACAATCTCCTCCTTGCAATTGATACTGGCAAAGTCTCTCTCCTCACACTCCTTGATCTATCTGCAGCCTTTGATACCATTGATCATGGTATTCTCCTTTCTAGACTTCATCATACTTTTGGCATCTCTGACATTGCTCTCTCCTGGTTCACTTCATATCTATCAAACAGAACACAAACTGTTCTCATTAATGGCACTTACTCTCAACCTGCATACCTGACCTGTGGTGTTCCACAAGGATCTGTCCTTGGCCCTGTTCTTTTCACTCTTTACACCTCCCCCCTGTCCACCATCATCAACTCCCACTCTATAAAACACCACTTCTATGCTGATGACACCCAACTTCAAGACAGTGACTCACCTGACAATATACAGCGCCTCTTGACTCGCACCACTGAGTGCTACTCGGACATTAAGAACTGGATGACATATAATAAACCAGCTTAATGACGACAAGACAGAAGATATCCTCATTGGCACCCATCAGAAACTTTCTCAGCTGCCTCCTCTTTCTCTCCCATTATGTAACACATCAGTCCCAATTTCTGATTCAGCTAAAAATCTTGGTGTCTGCATTGACTCTACCCTCTCCATGAACAACTTTGTTTCTCAAACTGCCAGATCTTGCTACTATCACCTCCATCGTATAAGCCTGATCAGGAAGTATCTCTCTGTCGAAACAACTGCAAAACTCGTTCTCTCCTTCATAATGTCTCGCATTGACTATTGCAATTCACTCCTGTCTGGTCTTCCTGCCTCCACCATTCACATCCTACAGCGCATTCAAAACAATGCTGTACGCCTTGTACTCAAAAAGAAAAAAGCTGACCACATATCTCCTCTCCTGGCACAACTTCACTGGCTCCCTGTATCAAAGCGCATACAGTACAAACTAGACACCATGTGCTACAAAAGCCTCAATAACGCAGCCCCCGATTACCTGTCAAGCCTACTTGAGATCTATGTTCCCTCACGTACCCTCCGATCCTCTGACTTTTCACTTTCCACGCACTAAGCTCAATATCTATGGTCCACGAGCCTTCTCTGTTTCTGGTCCACTTTCCTGCAACAAACTTCCTCTCTCTGTCCGTCAGCAACCTACTTTTGTCTCCTTCAAGTCCGCTCTCAAAACTCACCTTTTCTCCTCTGCATAAAATCCTGACCTCACTCAATCCCCTCTGCAGCCTGTCTCCACTAGGAGGGGAATCGCATTGTAATATATAATTGTATATAATATGCTCTCTATAATTTTCCATTGCTTTTATTCTTTCTCCCCATTTATAGCCGTGTGCATGTGTGTGTGTGTGTGTGTGTGTGTGTGTGTGTGTGTGCTTGCGTGCGTGCGTGAGTGCGTGTGTGTGCGTGCGTGCGTGTGTGTCTGTTTTAGCGCTTAGATTTGATTTTATCAAGATTTTGCGCTATATAAATAAAATATTGTATTGTATTGTATTGTATTACTACTACTACTGCTACTACTACTATTATGACTACTGCTGTTGCTACTGCTACTACTACTAGATATGCTGAAATTGTCAATCAAGTACTGATGTACCAACCCATGCTCCTCTGGTGTCATTTTTCTTTTCATTAATGCCATTGTTTATAAAGAAAAAAAATGGGAATGGATTTTATAAATGCTGCAAGTACGTTTCTTAAATGTATAATAAAAACAAATCAAAAACAAAACAAAACAAATACAAATGTGTGAGCTCATTAAATGAGCTTAATACATATTCTCCTCCTCATCAAGATCAGCTATCGTTTGGATAGTAAACAGTTGAAACAACCCATGAAATGCTAAAAAATTTCAAACCCATATAGATGGACAGCTTGAAGCCCTGAACGCTGACGACAGCAAAGTAAACACAATGACAGGAGATATGACTAGATTGGAGACCAAACTCACACGATAAAAATGTTGACGCACAGCTTAAAGCCTGTCTCCCTTTTCTCGACAAAATGCGACAAGCAATCAAAGCCCCTCATAACTAATAGTGCAAGTAAATCAAAACAACAGCCAAATGCTTAATGTTGTAGATACTAAAACATTGCATTTTCGGTTAGCTTGGAGCTCCTTCTGTAATACAAGACACATTTCATTCAACAATGAACAGTGTTTTATTTTCATTTTTTGATACAGATGAAGTGGAACGTGTTATGATTTGTGGGAATTTTTAGCATGTTTTAAAACAAAGAACACTAACAGACAACAATCTTCATCGTTTTCTAAAACTGTGTTACAGAGATGACGCTCAAGAAACAGTATTGGGAAATTGTTTCTGTAATCAAATGACTGTTCCGTATGTTACGTGCGTTGCAGTCTTAAACTACGGGGGAAAAAAAACAACGTGCCCAGATAAAATCAAGATGGGAATTCGTTGGTGATTTTGACAATACATGTACTAGAGTAATGCATCCTAAGTTTTTATCTGTGTGAGTGCATGTGTGTGTGTGTGTGTGTGTGTGTGTGTGTGTGTGTGTGTGTGTGTGTGTGTGTGTGTGTGTGTGTGTATGTGTGTGTGTGTGTGTGTGTGTGTGAGAGAGAGAGAGAGAGAGAGTGTGTGTTTGCGCGCTTGTTGTGTTGTGTTGTTTTTGTGTTGTGTTGTGTTGTGTTGTGTTGTGTTGTGTTGTGTTGTGTTGTGTTGTGTTGTAGCGCACAGCATCATGATGTGAAGCATGTAGCTCGCTTAACTGCTGGGGGTATGGTGAGATCGCCGACATGTTGTACAAAGGGTAAGGTTGTATGGTAGACCATTTATATAAGGCCAGCCTTCAGAAGAAGAAATACCACAGTGCAGTCATTCTGATAGGTAGTGGGATAGAAAACCACCACACATGGAAAGCTTACTCCATAATAGACCACTTTCCACCCACATCATTATTAGTCTGTTCTCCCACTGGACAAAGCACCTGGGAAGTTTCAGTCTTTTTCTCCTAATTTTTGTTATTGGTGTATGTTTGTGTGTTTGTGATCTTACATTCACGCTTGACAAAAGCCAGTTGGCTGAAAATTAGCGCCTGTCTTGTCTGGTTGTATTGAATACGCGTTCTGATTCTATTTTCGTGGTTTTCTAGTTCCTGCTTGCTTAAACGCGGGCAGTCACTCTTGTTTTGGGTTATACACATCACAGTTAAAAACGAAATATTAACATCAAATAAAAGAAAAAGAAAAATCAACGGAAGTACACTCAGGTTGTGAAGTCAGTGAGAGGGGTGTAGGATACTTGTGACAGAGCCTTCAGTCAATAACATGGCGAATACTCATCATCATCATCATCATGTCGAGCTTGCTCGGCTATCCATGACACGTTTCCTCCATCCCTCTCTGTCAGACACCGCAGCAGGCAGCTCACCACACTGACAGCCCGCACCATCGATCAGTTGATCGATGAAGATCCTCCTCAGATGTCCTGATCCCCGACTGCTGCGACTGGGCCTCCACAGTAGAACACCCCCCACCAGTTCCTCCCTGCTACACCAGCAGTGTCCCGTGAAGCGCAGTCCCTGCTGACGTATTGATTCACCGATTGGTGGGATCTTGCCACACAGCTCTCTGCCAGGTGGATGCTCTCTCCACGACCTGCTCAGGGCCGCACGCAGCATTCGTGTGCATGCTCCATACTACTGCACAGTTTCAGTTTCAGTTTCAGTCTCAGTTGTTCAAGACGACGTCTCCACGCTTGGAACGAATTCCGTATGCACTAACGTCACAGGTGCCATATATATGGTGATCATGGCACATGCTTTAAAGCCTGCACATAAACACACGAGCTGGCCAGGTCCTGAGGCCCTCCCTACCTAGCCTATGTTTTACCTAGTAACATCCTCTGCTTTCCTGCTTACAGAAATAGACGACAGTACACCCAAAAAGTGTTTCAAATATAAAGGAATGTTCTTTTTACTGGTATTGTACATGTATTGGACTATCACTGGAACAATCCTGGCTGCATGTAAATGACATGTGTATTTGTGTATCTTATCTTCTGAAAAAGGAACATATATATAAAGCGAATAAATAAATAAATAAATAAATGAATAAATAAATACAGGTCTGAATCACAACACAACTAGCTATTCTGTATAAACTCGTCTCACGTGATCAAAAGACACCCCACCCCACCCCACCCACCCACTCCATCCCCGCTCAGTCAATGCACAAACCTCGCAGCGTCATGTTACTGGCTGCCTGACAATAAATCAAGCGACTTGTCAGTAAACACAATATTATTGTTGCTGCTTCCACTGTAGCTGTACCTCGACATAAATCATTTGGGTGTTTCCCTGTTTACCATAATACTGTACCATAATACCGTTTATGTCGATTTGTTACTTATTGTAACCAAACGCACAATAACATAAATCATTTATGTTCGCTGTACTATGTAAAACACTGTCTCCTGATTTATTGCATGATTCCAGCGTGGAGAACGGGCTTCTGTTTTTAGAATGGGGAGGGGGGAGGGGGATAGAAAGTATAAGATGTGATTTTAAGAAGGAAAGAAATTGTGTTCATTAACATCTGGAAAATGTTTGCGCGCGCGCGCGCGCGTGTGTATGTGTGTGTGTGTGTGGTGTGTGTGTGTGTGTGTGTGGTCTGTGTGTGTGTCTGTGTGTATGTCTGTGTGTGTGTCTGTGCGCACGTTAGTGTGTGTGTGTGTGTGTGTGTGTGTGTGTGTGTGTGTGTGTGTGTGTGTGTGTCATAACCCATGCTTTTATAAATAATGCCAGAGAACCTATATCATTAGAGTGTGAAACTCATGGCAGGAAAAGACAACTAGAATTCAGTCGTGTAAATGTTTTACGTTTATATGACAAACAACATTCGTTACGCACATGACACCGTGCTTATTACAGAAAACCTTGTGAATATAATAGAAATAGAAAGTAATTATAAAAGGTTGGAGCTAAACAGCAAGAAGACTGGAGTCATGGTAATCAGTAAAAAACATGAAATCCCCTCATGCAAAAGCAAATGGCACATCTTTGAGACAGGTTGATAAGTTTAAATATCTGGGAATGGTCATCTCACCAGACAGCAGATGCACATCAGAAATAGCCAGCAGAATCAGCCAAGCCAAAACATCATTCAAGAAGATGAAAAGCGTTCTTACCAACAAATGCCTACCAATTAACATCAGGAAGAGAGTTCTTGAATGTTATACAGAACCAATACCATTATACAGTTGTGAGGCATAGACAGTCAACACGCAACGTCAGAACAAGATGGAGGCAGCCAAATCGTGATTTCTAAGAAGAATGTTGAGAGTTCCATGGACAGCAAAGGAAACAAACGAGATAGTCTTGATGGAGGCAGACACAAGATCATTGATAAAGAGGATTAGGAAAAGACAAGCAACATTTACAGGACATTGTGTGAGGAAAGAGAAATTAGACCACTTGGTCACAACAGGAAAGCTGGAAGGAAAGAAAACACCAGGTAGACTTGGGAGAAAATATCAGACGGACTTGCAGAGTGGCTGAGAACAGAGAGGGTGGAAGATATACTTGCAGCGAAAGGGGATAGACGCATATGGAGGGCCATGATTGCCAACATCATGCGAAAGGGCACATGATGATGATGATGATATGTTTTGCCAACATAATCTGGGCTGTTATGCACGTAAATTTGGATCGCCTACATATTCCACAGAGAGTGAACTGGGCCTGTCTTTACAATTGCAGTAAATTATTCAGAACATTCTTTTCTCCTATGTCAGATTTACCTGTTTGTTGCCTGAAGATTGTGTAACAAAATCTGTGTCACATTCTCTTCATGTTCATGTCGAATTGTTGAAACTGAAAAGCAACAGAGCAAAAAGACAAACAGAATATGAAAGGCTGCATTCTATAATTATTAGAATATGGACAGTTTAGGCTTTCCCCTATTTTACAATACATTAGGCCTGCATCTGGTTTTAATGTATGGTTGCGAAACCTGGACACTAAGAAGAGATGAAGAAAATAAAATCAATGCAGCAGAAATGTGGTTCTATAGACGACATCTCAGGGTCAAATGGACAGACAGAAGAACAAACGATAGCGTATTAAAGGAACTGAATGTCAGGAGCCAGCTGCTGGTAGAGATCAACAAAAGAAAGCTGAAATACGTAGGCCATGAAATCAGAAATACCAAAACAGATCTGATGTCAACGGTCCTGCAGGAGAAATTTGAGGCGAGAAGAAGAAAAGGACAACTGCACACCTATTTCAACAACATCGCTGAAGTCTGTGGTCTGGAGATCCAGCAGATCGCCCACAGATGTCTCAACCACGTGACCTGGAGAAAACTTGTGACGTCGAGCGTGACTCCTACCGCCGATCCCTGTGAAGGAGAGAGGTATGCTTGTATATGACAAAATATCAACAGCTTGCCACTACTTTTCGTGAATGTGCAATCCCCAACAACCTGCCCAAGGCTGCCTTCTCTTATCAAAGTGATTTGCTATGGATCCAGCCTTAGCCAAGGCGATCACTCCAGAGAAGAACTGGGGAAAATCAATTTTAAGGCAAGCCAGTGTTTACCGTTCTGAAGCACATTTTCATATGAAAAACTTGCACACGCTCACAACACAACGTACACAGCACGGTTAGATCATTAGATGTAACCCATGACAGTACTATTCTCGTTGATGTAACTCAGTTCGCCAGTCAGTTCTATCTGTTGAAACCAGTCAGTCACTTGACAAGTCTGTTGCAAGAACATTGATTCGTCAAAGTGAAATCCAAAACAAGTGTGACTGCCCGCATTCAAGCAAACAGGAACCAGAAAAAACACGAAAAAAAGAATCAGAACACGTATTTAATACAACCAGACAAGACAGGCGCAAATTTTCAGCCGACTGACCTTTGTCAAGCGTAAGATCTCAAACGAACAAACACCAAATACAAAAATTGGAAGAAAAAGACAAACTTCCCTGCTGCTTCGTCCAGTGTGAGAAAAGGACTAAAGTGACTAAAAAGAATTGTCACAGCGAGACAATGTTTGTTTCATCAGGGAGAACTAGAATAACTACTTACATAGACATTTCGATACAAAGTAGAACTTTTTCAACTGTGTACTGAATCCTTCAAGAAAAACGTTGCCTTGTGAATTGTTAACACATGTTGAAATAAAGATGGATGACCGCCGCCATATTCACACTCAAACAAATTTTGTAACTGCTGGAGAGGTGCGATAACATTGCACATAAAAGCTGCTATCTGCTCAGACAATCATTGGTATAAACCAACTTATCCAGGCTCGTGCATACCATCCCAGATGTGACCCAAGTCAGCAAGAGGATCATGTCTTCTACAATACTCCATGTGCAACAGCCCACCTGCTTCAAGCCATGCCGTGCTTAACTTTTTCATTAGGAAAATGTCCATGAATTCTTGTCTGACATTTTTATGGAAATCAGTTTCTGCAACAAGACCGTTAAGTTCAAAATATCTCGGAATGGTCATCTCACCACATGGCAGATGCACACCGGAAATAACCAGCAGAGTCAGCCAAACTAAAACGGCATTCAAGAAGATGAAAAGCGTTCTTACCAACAAATGACTATCAATTAACATCAAGAAGAGTGTTCTTGAATGTTGTATAGAACCGAGACTGTTATACAGTTGTGAGGCATGGACAGTCAACACGCAAAGTCAGAACAAGATTGAGGCAACTGACATGTGGTTTCTAAGCAGAATGTTGAGAGTTCCATGGACAGCAAAGAAAACTGACGAGACAATCTTGAAGGAAGCAGACAAAAAAACATTGATAAAGAAGATTAGGAAAAGACAAGCAACATTTAAAAGCCATTTTATGAGGAAAGGGGAATTAGAGCACCTGGTCACAACAGAAAAGCTGGAGGGAATGAGAGCACCAGGTAGATCCAGGGAGAAAATACTGGACGGACTTACTGGGTGGTTGAGGACAGAGAGGGTGGGAGATGTACTTGTAGAGATGGTTTTGTATGGAGGGCCACGATCGCCAACGCATGAGGCAGGGCACGTGGTAATGATGACGACTACCAACAAATCATTCTACAAACCGTTATTCCTAAGCTCATTTGGTTTAACATTATACCTTTAGAAGACACAGGGTGTACTACATACAGGTGGATGGATATCTCACATATAAACAGAGAGAGTGAGAGAGACAGACAGACAGACAAACAGCCAGACTGAGAGAGAGAGAAAGAAAGACACACACACACACACACACACACGCGCGCGCGTGCGCGCGCGCGCACGCACTCAGCGCAATAGATACACTCAATGAATACATACCAATAACGTCTAACCATATATACAAAAACACCTGTGGTAATAAACATAGACATTATAAGAATGATTACACAATGCTACATAATCAGTAATCAGAGGTGGGAGTATATGCTGGTGTAGGAGTACTTATTATATAAAAAATGGAAGGCCTTGGTGAACGGGTAGGTTTTCAACGTAAAACAAGACATGTTTTACAATGAATAGAAGTGAGAAATTATTAGCAAAGAGCTCCAAGTGATACAATAAAACTGAAGGCAAAATCTCCAGTTGAAATATTTATCATTACTTCTGTCATCGTCAGAGATTTTGTTCTAGATTAACAAATGCGCCATTTAGTGATTAGGATCAGTGAACGTACCTCAACCAGCTCATCTCGACAATTATTATTTAATTAGTGACTGGGTCCGAATGGGTCTTGCAGTGCATTACAGCCCCCACCCCCACCCCCACCCACTTTACTTGGTGAAATGGCTATTGTGTGGCGTCAAAATCTTGGGAGGTGATTTTCCGGTGAGTGGCAAGGCATTGGTGCTACGGGTCCCATCTGGCACCCCTGTGTTTCTTGTTAACAGAAAGATCAAGAACTATGAGCACAGAGATTTTATCATCATCAAGAGCAGCCAGGATGTCATCAGTTACTTAAAGGAGGACAGTCTCAGTCTTGTGACCAGTGTGGTAAACAGGCAGAAGATTACACAGGGTTTTGGATTGTAAATGTGAAAGAAGTTGAGGAAGAACGACTTTTTCAAGAACCTTAGATAGTAACGGAAGATTAGAGACAGGACAATAGTTTTTGAAGATTTTTTTTGTCAAAAGAAGGAAGAACCACAAAAAATACGAAAGAAAAATAAGAACGCGTATTTAATACAAGACAAGACAGGCGCCAATTTTCGGCCAACTGGCCTTTGTCAAACGTAAGATTACAAACAAACAAACACCAGATACAAAAATTAGTAGAAAAAGACTGAAACTTCCCTGCTGCTGGGTCCACGAAGGCCCCACGTAAAATTGTTTCTCTAAACCGCACAGTCTGAGTCTGGGATTCAAGACTCAGACTGCTTTTCAATAATCAACAAAGAAGGTCCAGCGGATTTGTTTCTCATTGATATTGTTCAATGTTATGTTCAATGTTTAAAGTTATGTTTTTTGTTTAAAGTTATGTTTCAAGATGCTGACAAACACATTTGTTAATATGTCTTTAGGAGGGTGAACAGAACAGGTAAAATGGACAGAAGAAGTAAGTTTTTGCATAACAGTGTATGTTCAATCATATCAAAGGCTTTTCAATAATCAACGAAGAAGGTCCAGCAGATTTGTTTTCATTGATATTGTTCAACCATTCACCTCTAAGTTAGTGAGAGCCGTGTGACTGTTACTGATTCTTTTACTGAAACCAGATCTTTTGTTGGGTTGAATTTCTTTGTTTTGTTTTGTTATGTTATGTTTTTTGTTTAAAGTTATGTTTCAAGACGCTGACAAACACATGTGTTAATATGTTCTTAGGAGGGCAAACAGAAGAGGTAAAATGGACATGTGTCTGTATTTTTATGGTTCTTCACAGTCTTCGGATTCGAACAGAGGTATCGTTTCAACTTTTCTAGTCTGGGGTTCAAGACTCAGACTGCAGACGTAGGTAAAAGCTTTGCTTTTAACTGAAACTGCAGAATTGAGAATGTTGCTAATGATTCCACTAAGGCCCCAGCTCCTGTCTGCTTTAAGTGACACTGTAGTCTGTGTACTTCTGTGTCACTTTTAAGCGGATTTGTTTTGGGGGTAAGGAGGGCTAGAATTTATGTTTCTTGAGTCGCAATTAGTATTTAAATCCATTCAGTTGGATTAATTCTGTGTGTTTTCGAGAAACGATTTTACTTACCATTGTAGTCAAGTGCTGTTAAGGATTTTGTATTGACTGTTGAAGCTTCAATAAGTCACTGTTAAGGATTTTGTATTGATTGTTGAGGTTTCAATAAGTCACTGTTAAGGGTTTTGTATTGACTGTTGAGGCTTCAATAAGTCACTGTTAAGGATTTTGTATTGACTGTTGAGGCTTCAATAAGTCATTGTTAAGGATTTTGTATTGACTGTTGAAGCTTCAGTAAGTCACTGTTAAGGATTTTGTATTGACTGTTGAAGCTTCAGAAAGTCACTGTTAAGGATTTTGTATTGACTGTTGAGGTTTCAATAAGTCACTGTTAAGGATTTTGTATTGACTGTTGAAGCTTCAGTAAGTCACTGTTAAGGATTTCGTATTGACTGTTGAGGCTTCAGTAAGTCACTGTTAAGGATTTTGTATTGACTGTTGAGGCTTCAGTAAGTCACTGTTAAGGATTTTGTATTGACTGTTGAAGTTTTTGAAGCTTCAGTAAGTCACTATTGAGGATTCACTGTTTTTTTTTAATAAGTCATTATTGAGGATTGACTGTTGAGGCTTCAGTAAGTCACTGTTAAGGATTTTGTATTGACTGTTGAGGCTTCAATAAGTCACTGTTAAGGATTTTGTATTGACTTTTGAGGCTTCAATAAGTCACTGTTAAGGATTTTGTATTGACTGTTGAAGCTTCAATAAGTCACTGTTAAGGATTTTGTATTGACTGTTGAGGCTTCAATAAGTCACTGTTAAGGATTTTGTATTGACTGTTGAAGCTTCAATAAGTCACTGTTAAGGATTTTGTATTGACTGTTGAGGCTTCAGTAAGTCACTGTTAAGGATTTTGTATTGACTGTTGAGGCTTCAGTTAGTCACTATTGAGGATTCACTGTTGTTTTTTTATTGTCATTATTGAGGATTGACTGTTGAGGTTTGAGTAAGTCACAATTAAGGATTGGAGTTGAGGTTTGAATAAGTCACTCTTGAGAATTGAGGAAACTTTTAGTCTTTTTCTCATAATTTTTATACCTGGTTTTTGTTTGTGATCTTATGCTTGATAAAGGCCAGTTGGCCAAACATTTGCACCTGTCTTGTCTTCAACATCATCATCAGGTGCCCTGCTGCATGGCGTTGGCGACCATGGACTTCCATCCATCTCTATCTCTCGTTGCCCCTAGAATCTCCCCCACCCTCCTCATCACCAGCCACTCTGCAAGACCGTCCAGCATTCTCTCCCTGGGTCTACCTGGTGCTCTCTTTCCCTCCAGCTTTCCCGTTGTGACCAGGTGCTCCAATCCCCCTTCCTCATAAAATGGCCTATAAATGTTGCCTGTCTTTTCCTAATCTTCCTTATGAGTGATCTACTTGTATCTGCCTCCATCAAGACTGTCTCGTTTGTTTTCTTTGCTGTCCATGGAACTCTCAACATTCTTCTTAGAAACCACATCTGTCTTGTCTTGTTGTATTAAATTCGCGTTCTTATTCTTTTTTCCTGTTTTTCCTTTTCTGGTTCCTGAGGATTGACTGTTGTTTGAATAAGTCATTATTGAGGATTAACTTTTGAGGTTTGAGTAAGTCATTATTGAGGATTGACTGTTGAGGCTTCAGTAAGTCACTGTTAAGGATCAACATTGCTGAGGTTTCAGTGAGTCACTGTGAAGGATTGACTGTTGAGGTTTGAGTAGGTTACTATTGAGGTTTGACTGATGAGATTTCAGTAAGTCAATGTTAAAAATGTGTCAATCCATGATTGTTGAGCGTTCAGTGAGTCACTATTAAAAATGTGTCAACCTATGATTGTTGAGGTTTGAGTAAGTCAGTAAGTTATGCGGTTCTTTGCCTCAAGTGAAACTGCGTGCATCGTAGCCTTTAATATGTCTACCCGGTTCACTCTTTTTCATAAATTCCTGAAAAGGAAGCCAACTTTCATTAGCTTACGTCTTTTTAGAATGTTTCCTATCCAGACAGCTTCGCCAGTGTCATTTTGTAATTTGTTTTAATGAAAGTTAGACGTCTTCTCTGTCTAGATTTTCTTGTATAATTATCCTAAGTTCTTTTGTCGATTTTGAAATACGAGTAACGTGCCAAATGTTTTGTTCGTTTGTGTTGTTTCAAACGGTATCATGTCAAATATTCTGTCCGTTTGTGTTGTTGCAAAGTGTATAGTTTCTTTTTATCATATACTTTTCTTCCTTTTTTCCTACTGATTTAGCTCAATTTTCTGACGATGGCTTCGTCTGTCTGACTTAGCAATGGATACACCCGGCTGAGGACTTATTCGGATGTGGAACAGTGCTGGCTGTAATTGAACAGGCTGGTTCTTGAGTGGGCAGTCATTTGGCACAGCTGACGTACATGACCTGGCCAGCTCATGGGTTTATGTGTAGGCTTAAGGCTTATGCCACGATCAGCATACACATGACACCTGTGACGTTAGAGCATATGGAATTCGTTCTGAGCGTGGATACGTCATCTTGAGAAACTGAAACTGAAACTGACGTACATAAAGGCGGATGGTTGTGGTTGGGTGATCGCCACCGCAGTTGTCCTCTGTAAGTTGTGGTTGGGCGATAGCCACCGCATTTGTCCTTCTCGGTTTTCTCTATTCTACCGACCACAAGTCGAGTTTGTTTGTTTCTCCTCTGCAATTTCGACGTCGGGTCGGCACGTACACAACTTGTGGCCAGGTACAGTGATTTATAGCTGTTTCTTCCCAGGGTGGCCCAAACTGATATTAGCAGATTTCCTGTCCTCTTTTCAAACAGGAACCAGAAAAAAAAACATGAAAAAAGAGTAAGAACGCGTATTTGATTCAAGACAAGACAGGCACAAATTTTCGGCCAACTGGCCTTTGTCAAGCATACGATCACAAAAAAAAAAACACAAAAAAACACCAGATACAAAAATTAGGAGAAAAAGACTGAAACTTCCCTGCTGCTTCGCCCAGTGTGAGAAAAAGACTACTGGACGAAAAAGACTAAACTGACTACTCTTTTTCTCACACTGGACAAAGTCAGTTTAGTGTTTTTCAGGACAGAGCAGCAGGGAAGTTTAGGTCTTTTTCTCCTACTTTTTATGTTTGGTGTTTGTTTGTTTGTAATCTTCCTCTTGATAAAGACCAGTTGGCCAAAAATGTGTGCCTGTCTTATCTGGTTGTATTAAATACGCGTTATGATTCTTTTTTCGTGTTTTTTTCTGGTTCTTATTTTTGTTTTGTTTTGTTTTGTTTTGTTTTGTTTGGTTGGGTTTTTTTTAACACATGGTCCTTCCAGGAAATGCCCAAGATATGTTGCAAGCACGGTTTGTGGAAGCTCTTGAAACAGTGCTCCTGGCACATGGAGGTTGTCCAGTTCTCACTGCTGTAGAGACAGGTACAGGTACTCAGTAAGCAGATTCTGTACACTCCTAGTCATGGTGGCTGGTGGTACGCTATCCAACCACTTTATGGGATGCACTCCAGAGTTTTGTAAGGAAGAAGACTGAAGTCATGGTAAACAGTTAAAAAAACAAGAAATCCCCTCATTCAAAATAAAGCAACTTTGAGATGGGTTGATAAGTTTAAATATCTGGGAACAGTCATCTCATCAGACGGTAGATGCACCTCAGAAATAGCCAGCAGAATCTACCAAGCCAAAACAGCATTCAAGAACATGAAAAGCGTTCTTACCAACAAATGCCTATCAATTAACATCAGGAAGAGAGTTCTTGAATGTTCTATAGAACCGATACTGTTATACGGTTTGTGAGGTGTGGACAGTCAACATGCAAATTTACGGCAACTGAAATGGGGTTTCATCAACGACATGCTCCATAATTAGGTCACCAAATATCTGGTCAAAAAAATCAATCAGGGCATGTTCTGTAATGCCATACAACTTTAGCCTATGTGTTTGGCCTGCATATAAAGTAATATCTAAAGGGGGAAAAACACACATAACAATCTTCGAGGCAGACATTCATCATGAAGCAACAGAACCAACCTCAGCCAGATCAGCTGGTGGGTTATTTGCATAAGTGCCACACTACACACACTGCCCATGTAATTCACCACACCCACCCCTCTCTTTCTCCACCTTCTCTGTCTGACGTATTTTTGACAAATCCAACCCTTCTGATGGGTTAACTTTCTCCGTACTGTTCTGCATCTTCAGAGTCAGACCCCTCGGTAGGAATGACTTTTATTGCCTCACGTGAAGTGTAAACACGTCTTGTTCGACTGCTAAGAGCACAACTCGTTTACAGTTGAGACGCCATTGTTCTCAAGTCGCAAACAGGAACGGGGTCAGCATAAAATAGCTCAAAGGCTGACCGGTCATAGGTCATTCGCCACGTGCAGTGGTCAGAGGTTACTCTATACAAATATGGCTGTATCAGGACCTGCTTTGATTATCACTTACCGGCACCTTGTCACCAGTGGAAAATTTTCAGTGCCTGATCAGCTATAGCGGATGTAAAAGTGCAACCATCTCGCTTGGGAGATCCTTGATCCAGGCCGTTACTGCCGAGTGAGTTAGAAACGAACATATCGTCGAACAATCCAGTAGACTTTGTTATGTATGGATAAATCAATGTACTATAATTCACTTGGCCCCTACCACTTGCTGCAGTAGTTCTGATGAATTTCTGTTCGTAGATATGCATTGTGAATACTCCTATAATCCTTTTTCTTGTGTGTGTGTGTGTGTGTGTGTGTGTGTGTGTGTGTGTGTGTGTGTGTGTGTGTGTGTGTGTGTGTGTGTGTGTGTGTGTGTGTGTGTTTGTGTGTGCATTATGCTTATGTTGTGCTGTATGTATGCACAGAGTCTGAATTAGTCTGCGCCTTAGGATATAAAAAATACAGTAAAAGCACTCAATTAGTGTTCTTTTTTACAATCATCATCATCATCATCATTTTATCATCATCATCATCATCATTATTATTTATCATCATCATCGTCATCATTATTTTATCATCATCATCGTCGTCGTCGTCACCAGAGCAACATGAACATCACCAGCACCAGGATCACTCCTGATCCACAGAACCTCAGTGACCTCTGTCTGGGTGTAGACTCCATCATGAATCAGAACCAAACAAACTTCACAGTCCTACAGACCAATGTGTCACACTGTAAACCATGGGCATTTTCAGACCTTGTGACACACCAGAGAGTGGTGCATGGGATGTGTGATGAGTTCACGACTTTCTGTCTAATGCACGTAAGAGTACCACAGGGTATGTTAGTACGGACTCAGGTCCAACGTTTAGCAAACTGGTGTGGCTCTAGTACATGGACAACTATGTTATTTGAAGATAGTTCTCTCAAGAATGACCATAGATGGGAAATACGATGCGATCTTCATCTTCTGGAAGAAGACTACATCGAATCGTTTCGAAACAGAATGACTTTTCTGCACTATAACAAGCCTTCAGTTAGACTACACATACAGGCAATTGAAGACCACAGTTTTGTTAAAATATTTACATCATCTTATCGTGGGTACATGCTATTACCGCGTCAGGGTTTCTATTGGGCAGCTTCTCATGATATCTGGGAAGAAGTGACAGCACCCCCTGGCTGTGTCATTATGGTCAGTATTCAGCGAACATCGTATAGATCGAACAGACAGTATGGAATGTACGCAGATTTGATTTACACACAGCCAGATACACGTCAAAGCGTCTTGCGTGTGTGTTGTGACAGTGATTCAGTAACTCCCATTTTCCCTTTAACAAATATTCAAATTCATGTTAGCAGTCTATCTTTAGCACTGTTAAAGGACAGTGTCAGTCTGAAAATATTGTTTTCTGTTCACCCAGAGCAGCTAAACCCCATCAGTTACCCAATGGTCTCTTCAACTGTTCTGTCGATCACTATTCCAGCTTTCAGCACCACCTGGACTGTAACATGAAGTCAGAGTGTGAAGATGGACAAGATGAAACAGAACACTGTCCCTTCAGCAGTCCTGGTTGTCCAGGTTTGGTGGCTTCACGTGACAAATGTTTTGCGT
The DNA here is from genome assembly GCA_030674185.1 of Monoplex corrugatus. Taxonomy (NCBI): domain Eukaryota; kingdom Metazoa; phylum Mollusca; class Gastropoda; order Littorinimorpha; family Ranellidae; genus Monoplex; species Monoplex corrugatus. The sequence goes on along the minus strand of JAPXFY010000032.1, from coordinate 44,215,023 downwards.
ATGTTAAACTGGATGTACGTTTGACTCATGCACTCTTAAGATATGAATGTCAGAAGATGGGTGGACAGTTAGCTTCAGTCAAAACCAGACAGGAACAAGTCGATTTCTTGCACATCTTCAATCACCATGACGACTTGGAGGTGACCTCAGGTTTGTCATCAGGCTGGGAGTCTGTGACTTTTATGTACAGCAAGTTCCGTCATTGGTCTGACAACACCCAGATCTACAACCTTGTTCATCTCTTACGCACGTACTATCCCAGAAGGAGTATCAGTTATCGGCTCTAGACGCACACAACGTGTTTTTTCGTTCTAATAAACACCTTTCAGGCCGTGTAGTTTGTCAAGTGAAATCACAATCACAAAACCTGTATTTTATTCAAACAGTTGAGATTCCTGTTTCAGACTCTGCCCTGTCCCTTTTGACACAGACACAGCAGATATTATTAGATTGTTCAGAGGGTCACGTGACACATACCTTTTTGTCCTGTGATGTTCAAATTTACTGTGGACAAATGATGTATTTAAGATCATGTGTCTTCTGGAATACAAGCACCAAGAACACAGACACGGAAATGTTTCCTGGAAAGCACACTGGCTACACCATTGTCATGTTTGTCTGTGATGATGACATGACACACATTGCCTTACACCCTGGTGTGTGACTTCTGTCACGACTGTCCAGATCATAGTGATGAATCATTCTGTCAACATCCTTCATGTAGCACTTTTCTGTGCACCAATGGTCAGTGTGTGTTGGACAGCCAACGTGTGATGACCACACAGATTGCCTGGATAACTCTGATGAGGTCAACTGCCTCAGAGAACATTTCACTCGCAAACAGGCCAGCAAACAACAGCGACTTTTCATCAACCTGGATGGTACAGGTTACTTTACTCAGCAGCTGATGACATATCAGTCTTGTCCTGACACTCATTACTGGTGTAGAGAAGACTGGTTTTACTGTCTTCCTGTCTACACTCGGTGCAACGGATTTTCTGACTGCACATATGGTGAAGATGAACAAGATTGTGAAACATTCACCTGTTCTGGTTTCTACCGATGTCGTGGTTCTAAAGTTTGTGTTCATGGGATCATCTGTGTGATGGCTGGGGTCAGTGTCCACAGCGTGATGATGAATGGCTGTGTGACATGACCTGTCCTGGTGGCTGTCAATGTCAAGGTCAGTCTTTCTTATGTCCCCAGGCTTTCTGTGCTGACCTCTTTCCCCAGCTTCGCTACATGGATGCCACAGGCTCAGGAATGACGCTGACTGATTTCAGTAACAACATACATCTTATTCACCTATGTCTTTCCTATTGTTCTCTAGTCACTATATCAAGTGTGAAGCTTCGCAACCTACAGTCCCTTGATCTGACCTACAACCACGTGAAAACTATAGATAGGATTGTTTTTCTCAAGTTATGGAATTTAAGAACCGTGTTCTTGGCAAACAACCCCCTGACGTCACTAAGAGGTAGTCCACATATTTTGTTTCATTACGCTCTGACAAAAATTGATGCTTCAAGAACATGTCTCCAGATACTTAACAGTGAACTGCCAATGTACTTTCCCCAAGTCATATATTTAAATTTATCATATTCTGGCATCACAACAGTTTGGTCCATAGCAGTCCAATACATGCCACAGCTGACTGAACTGGACGTCAGGGGAAATTCAGTGACCAATTTTCCTTTGGATACATTGTCAATGTGGAATCATTTGAAAAGCATATTCTCCTCAAATTATAGGATTTGTTGCAAAACTTTACTTCTAAAACAGGCCATACAGTACGATGTGTATCACCACAACCCATATTTTTTTCCTGTGACTATTTGCTTCCAACTGAATTGTACAGGCTTTTCTTTTGGTTACTTAGTGTGTTCTCCATTCTAGGGAATTTGCTTTGTTTCATAGCAGCTTTTGTAGAAAAGAAAATTTTTGGAAGTACTTTCATCATGTTTATTGCCCATTTACAGTTTGCAAACATCTGCATGGGAATTCACGTCTGCATGGTCACTGTGGCCAATGAAATATTCTATGGCAAATACATCTACTTTGAAAAAAAATGGATAAACAGTGTGACTTGCAAGGCTGCTGGTTTTCTTTCCCTTCTGTCTAGTGAGATGTCAGTGCTGATCCTCTGGTTCATGACACTGGATCACATCATTGTCCTTTGTTTCCCCTTAACTACGTGGATATTCAATAGAAGTCTGACAGCTGCAGCTTGTGCATTGTCGTGGTGTGTTGGACTTTTGTTGTCGGTGATACCTTTTCTTCCTGAACTGTCACACTGGGGCCTTGATGGCCTGTCTGGTTTGTGTCATCTGGTTCTGTCTGATAGTTACTCCAAAGAACAGTTCAGATGGTTCACAGTCACTGTTGTGGTTAATAGTATCCTATGCTCCATGGTGGTTGTTGGTCAACTCATCATTTACAGACAAACACCAACCCATCCAATCTTAACCAATCCAAAGAAAAAGTTGGTTTATTTTTCAGTCCACCTGTTGGTAAAAGTGGCTGTAACAGATGCTGTGTGCTGGTTCTCCCTCGGTCTGACCAGTATGATGACCTTAGATGGCGGTGTTGCCTCAAACAAGACTCATGTGACCACAGTTGTGTTCCTGCTACCACTCAATTGTGCACTCAACCCACTGCTATACATATGCACTGTTGTAACACAGCGACGCCAACAAAAACAGGAAGAGAGATTGTTACAAGTGTTAAAATCACGACATTAAATTTGATATTAGAGAAAAAGAGTCCCTGAAAAATTGTAAAATGACTTGATTATTACCAAGGTCCATTTTTTACGTGAAGCTGTAGGACTGTCATCAACATGTCAGCCTCTATATGAGGCTTTTCTCAGGACCACTGTCAGCTGTGTGTTTGGTTCCGTCTTTTGTGTATGTACATGTCAACCTCTGTATAAGGCCTTCATCAGAAGCTGTGCAGGCTACGTGTTTTGCTTTGTTGTGTATCTACATGTCACGTGTATGTGATACCTTCATAAGGGCTAGTGTTTGTTTGGCTCTGTCTGCTGTGCCACTGGGGTCACGTGATGAAAGAACTTGTCTATAGTTTGCTGGAAGTTCAAATTCAACTTTTCTGATCAAGGATGGTTGACTTTCCATGAATTCTACTGCTTCTCTAAGTTTTCTGCATGACTGAAATGAAACTGTGTCCAGATAGTTTTCTCCACATTATCCACGATAAGATATTTTACGAAACAATATTGAATATTATTCTGTCTCTAAGATGATAACCATGCACAAGCAGTGCGCCTTAGGCTTTCTTTGATTTTTACACCCAGCCACAGCTCACCCCATGGGTGGGATGGGACAGGCAGAAGTCTCCATTCAGCATGTGTGTCAACTGACAGAACTCAAAGGGAGGTAAAGTACTCCATTCAACATGTGGTGTCAACTCACAGAACTCAAAGGGAGAGCCAGTTAACTAAATAGTCCATTCACATGTGTGTCAACTGACAGAACCAAAGGGAGGTAAAGTACTCCATTCAGCATGTGTGTCAACTGACAGAACTCAAAGGGAGGTAAGATACTCCATTCAACATGTGTGTCAACTGACAGAACTCAAAGGGAGGCAAAGACTCCATTCAACATGTGTGTCAACTGACAGAACGCAAAGGGAGGTAAAGTACTCCATTCAGATTGTGTGTCAACTGACAGAACTCAAAGGGAGGTAAAGTACTCCATTCAACATGTGTGTCAACTGACAGAACTCAAAGGGAGGTAAAGTACTCCATTCAACATGTGTGTCAACTGACAGAACTCAAAGGGAGGCAGAATACTCCATTCAACATGTGTGTCAACTGACAGAACTCAAAGGGAGGTAAAGTACTCCATTCAACATGTGTGTCAACTGACAGAATTCAAAGGGAGGTAAAGTACTCCATTCAGCATGTGTGTCAACTGACAGAACTCAAAGGGAGGTAAAGTATTCCATTCAACATGTGTGTCAACTGACAGAATTCAAAGGGAGGTAAAGTGCTCCATTCAGCATGTGTGTCAACTGACAGAACTCAAAGGGAGGTAAAGTACTCCATTCAACATGTGTGTCAACTGACAGAATCAAAGGGAGGAAGAATACTCCATTCAGATTGTTTTAACTGACAGAACTCAAAGGGAAGTAAAGTACCCCATTCACATGTGTGTCAACTGACAGAACTCAAAGGGAGGTAAAGTACTCTATTCAATCATGTGTGTCAACTGACAGAACACAAAGGGAGGTAAAGTACTCCATTCAGCATGTGTGTCAACTGACAGAACTCAAAGGGAGGTAAAGTACTCATTCAACATGTGTGTCAACTGACAGAACTCAAAAAAGCCTCAACATGGTGAGGCCAAAATAATACTCCATTCAGCATGTGTGTCAACTGACAGAACTCAAGGGGGTAAAGTCCCATCAATGGTGACTGCCAAGTGTAAAGTATTCGCATGTTTAACTGACAGAACTCAAAGGGAGGTAAAGTACTCTATTCAACATGTGTGTCAACTGACAGAAACTCAAAGGGAGGCAAAATACTCCATTCAGATTGTGTTTTAACTGACAGAACTCAAAGGGAGGTAAAGTACTCCATTCAGCATGTGTTCAACTGACAGAACTCAAAGGGAGGTAAAGTACTCCATTCAACATGTGTGTCAACTGACAGAACTCAAAGGAAAAAGGAATGGGAAAAACATCAAACCATTTCCATAATGTGTACAAAATTATCATACCCAAAAATCTAGGGAGACTCTGTCTCGAATGGCCAGAAGGGATAAAAGATGCAGAAATTCAGCTATTCATGGAGCAAGTAAGTTGCAACCCCAAAGATGTAATCATATACACGAATATCTCAACCACCTATAACAAATCTGGATGGGGCTTCACTGTCAAATAGAATGGAAACACCACATATGATATCACAACCTCCAGTCTAACACTGGAAATTGAGACAGTCATACTACAATGCACTACAATGGTTAACCTCACTGGATGATGAAATGGAAGAAAGCCAAGCCTTCATCCTGACTGAGTCGATGAATCTACTTCAGAAAGTGCAAAATGGAGTAGGGACCCAAAATGGCACAAAGCAATGAACAGTATATACCTACAAAATCTCACGTATATCTACTGTCATGGATACGCTGGTGTTAAGGGAGTTGAACGGGTCGATAAACTTGCAGGCAATGCAACTACAACAAAAATTCTCCATCTGGGAAAGTCTGAGATAATAAGACGCTTTAAATCATACCTTCACGAACAAAATGTGTCATCATACCACCGAACGTCCTACCCAAAAAGGAACAGGTAGAAAAAGTGGCTGGAAATCTACCATGAAAGGAAAGACAAGAGCTATCATTAATCAGACGAACTCTGGTATCACTTCAAACTTACACTCCACACACCCTTATAGCGTGAATGAAAAGTGTTTGGGTTTTTCCTTTAAACAGAGATAAAGGGAAAGTGAAGAAAAGGAAAAGACACGTGGAGAACAAGCAAGTTTGCCAAACCGTCTGTGTGTGTTTTTGGTCTGTTTGTTGATTGTTGTCCAGATATGTATTTAACATTGTCATGATATGTATATATCTGTGTTTCCTTTTTGCTGTTGTTGTTGTTGCTGCTGCTGCTGCTGCTGTTGTTGTTGCTGTCATTGTCTGCCATCATGCTGTGTGGATATGAGTGTGTCTGTATGAATGTATGTACACGTGTGTATGTCTGTGAGAGGGCATGTGGGCATATTTACTGTTATTTGTTATTTTCATCTCTTACTTGTTTATGTATCTACATACTCCTTTATTTTGTGTTTATTTATTTACCTATTTACGTATCTTCTTACTTACTTATTTACTTACTTACTTACTTTTACTTACTTACTTAATTACTTACTTACTTACTTACTTGTTCACTTACCTACATACCAATTTGTTTCCTCTTGTCTTTCCTTGGAAGGGAACGAGAGACTGGCGGGTTTTTGATTAAGAAAATGTTGTCTTCACCTAGTTCATATACAGCTGAGGCTTACGTGTGGAGGTGCACACGAGATTTGCAAGGGATTGTATGAATTGCATTAATATTCACAAGGAATTAGTCTTTCAGGTTGTTTAACTCTTTGACTACTGCACCCTATTCACCAGAATCCTGCATTCTCAATCATGATAGCAAAGCAAAAAGTTAACCCTTTTGCACCCTCACCTATCCACCAGCTTCTTGGATAGGGTGAGGGAATCAAAGGGTTAAGTTTTGTAGTGGGGGAATGTTACAGAAGTCGGTTTATATGTGACTGACAAAAATAGGATGAAAGTAGATTGTGTATATGTAGGTGCGTGTTCTATGTGCTTTCCCAACCACACACAACCTTCCACTCAGTCACTTAAACAACCTCTGTAAACAAATTAGTACATTTAAATATTTATAATTAATCAAATATCATCAGTTCAATTTTTATCCAACTGGATCAACAAACACATAAGTCAGAAATAAATGTTCATTGACCACTGTTCAATAAAAAGTAATCGATTCAGGTTTCCGTCCCAAACAGTCTTTTCACAGGAATTCTTTCACTGCATCAGCACTTCAGTCAGTCTGTTCACAGCATCGAAATCATTGTTCAGAATTCAGTTCATCACTTTATATAAAGAGTTAATGTGTGCACAGGTGTGATGTTGATATGTGCTTCTTGTCATAAGTTTTCCTTAAATATTTGCATATGTATTTGTGTGATTATATCAGTAGCATTATTCTGTGTGAATTATGTGTGCGTATTGATTTCATGAAGCATCCTGTGGTCGTATGCAGGTATGGATAAGGCACACTTTCAGTTTCTCAAGATGACGTCTCCGCGCTCGGAACGAATTCCCATGTGCACAAGCATCACAGGTGCCATGTGTAGTGATGATCATGGCACAAGCCCTAAGCCTGCACATAAACCCATGAGCTGGCCAGCTCCTGAGATCCTACCTAGCCTATATTTTACCAAGTCTATATTTTACTGGTATTGTATCAGCCTATCATTAGAATAATCTTGGTTACATGTAAATGATGTGTGTATATGTGTATCTTATCTTCAGATAAGGAACATATATGTATATATATGTATATATATACATGTATATATATAAATGTATATATGTATATGTATATATATAAATGTATATATGTATATGTATAATATATATATACATATAGATACATATATAATATATATACATATATATACATATATATATATATATGTATGTGTGTGTGTGTGTGTGTGTGTGTGTGTGTAGTGTGTGTATACACACAGCAAGGTCTAACTCACAGCTCAATTAGCTATTCTGTATAAACTCATCTCATAGACAGAAAGCACATCTCCTCAGATATATGTATTTTGAACAAATAGCGGCAATGAGAATAGAAAACGATATTAGCTCTTTCCAAAATATCAAAAGAGAGGTCAGACAGGGATGTGTTCTGTCACCAGATTTGTTTTCACTTTACAGCGAAACCGTCATAAGGAACCTACAAGACTGCCCTAGGATAAAGGTTGGAGGAAAAATAATAAACAACCTTCGTTACGCAGATGACATAGTGCTAATTGCAGAAAATGGAAAAGACCTACAAATCATGCGAGTATAATAGAAATAGACAGCAAAAAATAAAGGGCTGGAGCTAAATAGCAAGAAGATTGAAGTCATGGTAATCAGTAAAAAGCAAGAAATCCCCTCATGTACATGTAAAATAACAGCAAATGGCACGACCTTTAAGATAATTTGATAAGTTTAAATATCTGTGAATGGTCATCAGAAACAGCCACCAGAATCGGCCAAGCTAAAACAGCATTCAAGAAAATGAAAAGCGTTCTTACCAACAAATGCATATCACTTAACATCAGGAAGAGAGTTCTTGAGATTTTATAAAACCGATACTGCTGTACGGTTGTGAGGTATAGACAGTCAACACGCAAAGTCAAAACAACATGAGGCAACTGAAATGTGGTTTCTGAGAAGTTCTTAATGTTCCGTGGACAGCACAGAAACAAACGAGACAGTCTTGAAGGAGGCAGACACAAAAATAACATTACTAAAGACGATTAGGAAAAGACAAGCAACATTTATAGGACATTTTATGAGGCAAGAAAAATTACAGCTGTTACTGCTACTTTTGTTTGAAGCCCTGCTGACTGCGTGGAGCCATATCAAGGCTATAACGTTTCAAAACATGCACAATACTTAACAGGAAAAAAGGAAAAGATAATTAAGTACAAATATCAATGCATTCGCAAACAGAATCAAAGGAGATACCCCTGGCGTTGACCACACTGTCCAATTTATCGCACAGGGGATTTAAAAAACATGCCTGAATATCTCATTTCCTAGTGCCAAAAATGCACTTTACACATGTACCCAATTATCAGTCCTCAGTATGCAAGACCTTATCGAACATATAGAGGTGAATGGACCAGCAAGGCAGAAAATTTTAGGAAGAAATGACAGGAAGCAAAGGAGGAAGAAAGAAACAAAGAGAGTGACAGAAAAGAAGAAATTTTTAACACAGAATTTCCAGAAGGTGGGGATATTATCTATACTGAAAGAGCCTCTGGCATGATGGCTACCTGGCTGAACCTGTCTCTCAGTGACAAAAAAGCTACTTCCTGCGTAGCTTTCATCGGCGATCCGCCCGACTTCTTCAGTGCAATGGCTGACTTCTTCTGGCATCCCCACGGGGTACACCTGGTTGCAACAGGAAAGCTGGATGGAAAGAGATTACCAGGTAGACCCAGGGAGAAAATAGTGGACGGATTTGCAGAGTGACTGAAGACAGAGAGGGTGGGAGATGTACTTGCAGCGACAAGGGATAGATTCGTATGGAGGGCCATGATCACCAACATCATGTGGCATGAAACATGATGTTGATGATGACATATGCAAGCTCTTTCTCTCTCTCTGTCTCTCTCTCTCTCCTCTCTCTCTCTCTCTCTCTCTCTCTCTCTGTTTCTCTCTCTCACTCTCTTGCTGGTTTTGTTTTCAGCTTTTGGGTAGGTGACTGGGTGGGTTGGGTGGTTGACTGGTTTAGGGGATGGTTTAATGCCTGCCGTGTCTGTTGTGGTGCTGGTTTATTTTCAGGAAACGATTCTGTGTCTCACAACCTGCTGTTGGTGAAGACATCACCTTTATCAGGATTCATTACTCCGAAAGGGAATTACGGTATTACGGCTGCCCAAGCTTTTAAAATGACAAGAGGCATCTCAGTCCCAGCTGAACATACCACTATGGCCAGTTTGAGGAGAATGGTAATGTACTATGTACATTTATCTGTCTTTCTGTATATATACGACAATACTGGATCTAAAACCTTCGTGAAGGAAAGCTGGGAAAGAGTCTGTGTGTTCCAAAGTCCTAGACTCACTTTTTTATATTTCAACTATCCCTGCCTAAATGTGCCATGTTTCAAACTGTTGTTTTCGTTTCACCCTGAAAGTCAAACACCTCAAAAGTTACTCAGTGATTTGTTCAACTGTTCTGTTGATTACTATTCCAGCTTTCAGCACCACCTGGACTGTAACATAAGGACAGATTGTGAAGACAGACAGGATGAAACAGAACACTGTCCCTTCAGCAGTCCTGACTGTCATGGTTTGGTGGCATTATGTAACAGATGTTACAAATTCGTGCACGCTCGAAATGTATGTAGACATAACTTTAACAGCTGCTGCAAATCTGTGGGTGGCACTCTGGGCATGCCCAAATGCGAGGAGGACTGGAGCGGAATTATTAACAATTTAACCAATCCATATCGGTACATTGTCCAAAAAAATTGGGTTGGTTTGACCACTGGCGATGTCTCGTTTCCAAACATGTACAGAAAAAATATCATCAGTGAAGACAGGACCATCCTTCATCATTCTGTTCGGTTTCGACGGACATATGCTGATCATGGATCAAGGAAACTATGTGTTATCACTTATTACAGTCAGTTTCAGACTAAGCCTTGCACTGCGTATTCTCCCGACCAGTCTCTAATGTATGAATTCAGGAAAAATCAGACCTATCGTCCTTCACAAAAGATAACGTTCACCAGGACCCCTCTTTCTTTGCATAAACACCACTCTTTGATGATGTGTCCAGATGGTCACGTGACACACTCATTTCTGCTGTGTGGTTCACACCAGTATGACGTGTGTGTTCAGGGTCACACATCATCTTGTATATTTGCTGATCACTTTTCAGGCAAACATGGTTGGTTTGATTCAACAGTTGATCACGTCATTTTCGTTCCATTATTTACCTGTGATGTTGACATCACCACGTTGTCATACACCCAGGTGTGTAACTTTCTACAAGACTGTCAGGATAAGAGTGATGAGTCCTTCTGTAAACGCCCTCTTTGTGTCAACATGTTTACCTGCACTAACGGTCAGTGTATGTCCTATGATGTTGTCTGTGATCAAGTAGTCCATTGTCAAGATGAATCAGATGAACTGAATTGTGATGGCCACAGGTATGAAGACATTGGAATGAGTCCAGTTTTCCCATCTCCTGGTATCATAGATTTCGATGGTATCAACACTTTCATTTCAACCCCAATAAAGTCCAATGAATCATGTCCGAACAGCCACTATCGCTGTCCTGGTAAGTTCAATGACTGCTTGCCTGTTTACACACGATGCAATGGAATGCACGACTGTTTGGGTTATGAAGACGAAGAGGGATGCAATGAACTGACGTGTCCAGGGTTTTTTCGGTGCCGAACTTCCATAACATGTCTACATGTTGACCACCTGTGTGATGGCTGGCCTCACTGCCCATTGTATGATGATGAACTGTCGTGTGATGAGACCTGTCCTGTGGGCTGTCTGTGTCAAGGTTACACATTTCTGTGTCATCAGCCTTTCTCTGCTCACCTCTTTCCACAGCTCCGTTACTTGGATGTCACAGGTACAGGAATGAATCTGTCCGACGTGAGTAATCATATCTATCTTATTCGTCTGATTCTTGCCCACTGTTCTTTGATTGTCTTGTCCAACATGAAGTTACCCAACTTACAGTTCCTTGATCTCAGTGGCAACGAACTACAACATGTCAATGTATCATATTTTGTTGGTTTAGAAAATCTACAGACACTGTCCCTGTCCAACAATCCTATCACTTCACTCTGCTGTGATCCTTCATCTGATATTCAGCAAAGTGAACTCACAGCAATAGATCTGTCATATACCACACTGAAAGTGTTTGACACCAAAGTCTTATCCAAGTTCTTGAAATTGCAGAAACTGAATTTAACGTTTACCACTATCAATACTGTCAGCGCTAGTGGTTTTCAGTTTACACCAAAGTTAACGGCTTTGTATATGGAAGGTAGTCCTGTGAAAACATTTCCACCTGACATTTTCAAAAATCTTTTCCATCTCCATGTCATTTCGACACTGAACTATAAGCTGTGCTGTGATGAAATACTACCACATAACTTTGATGATACAAATTGCTATTCCCCCAAAGACGAAATTTCATCATGTGACGATTTAGTTCAATCAGGAATGTACCGAGGGTTTCTCTGGCTGATCAGCTGTATGTCAGTGACTGGTAATATCTTCTGTATTGTTGTACGTTTGTGTGCACAAGAGAAAAACTTCTTCGAGTGGCTACAGTGTGTTTGTCACCAACCTGACCATGGCTGATTTTCTGATGGGTGTCTACATTGCTATTATTGGTGTGGCTGATGAACTGTTCCGTGGTAGATATCTTTATTATGATGACACATGGACAAGCAGTATGGCCTGTAAAGTGGCTGGTTTTCTTTCTCTGCTGTCCAGTGAAGTATCAGCTCTGACCATCTGGCTCATCACGCTGGATCGTTTCATTGTCCTTCACTTTCCATTTAGCACCTGGCGATTTGAGAGAACATCAGCAGCAGTGGCTTGTTTGCTGACTTGGTTGATTGGTTGGCTTGTTGCCTTGGTCCCGTTACTGCCAGTGATGTCGCACTGGGAGTTCTACAGTCATACAGGTATCTGTATTCCACTCCCAGTCACTCGCAAATCTTTTAAAGGGCGAGTTTATTCCTTTGGTGTTTTGATCGTCTTTAATTTCATCCTGTTTGTGCTGATCTCAGTTGGCCAAGCGTTTATCTACTGGTCAATACAGAAAAATGCACTAACAACCAACACGACCAGATCTTCACGGGACATGACCATAGCACGGCGGTTGATCACTGTGGCTGTAACAGACTTTATGTGCTGGTTTCCCATTGGGCTGTGTGGATTTCTGGCAATGGCTGGTTTTCCCATCCCTGGAGAGATAAATGTAGCCTTGGCCATCTTTGTACTGCCCTTAAACTCTGCTCTGAATCCTTTTGTATATACCTTTAATACACTGGCCGAAAAACGAAGAAAATTCCAAGAGACAGAGCTGTTAAAATGGCTGGAATCTCATGTTGATTTGCTTGACAGTAAATAACTACAATATGGACTGGCTCCACGTTATATCTAGATAGAGACAGTCTGTTTTATATTAACCCTTTGACTCCTGCACTCTATCCATCAACTGCAAAAACTTAACCAGTTGACTCTCTCAGCCTACACACAAGCTTCCTGCAGGAAGCAGATGGATAGGGTAAGGGAGTCAGAGGGTTGTGTTTGCTTTGCTAGCAAGTTTGACAATTCAGGATGCTGGTGGACAGGATGCGGGAGTCAAGGGGTTAACTGCAGTATCTTCCAGTTTCTTAAATAGCGTGTAGTGGCATGCTCTTCGTCGTAATGTAGGTGGCCACTTCTTCGTTGATTTTTTTATACAATGTCGGTTATAGCAATACTGTGAGCAACATCTTTTCCATTTTTAAGAGGGAAAATATTCATATTACCCGCGATGGATGCGTGCTTGCGTACGTGCGTGTTGGTTGTGGGGTGTGTGTGTGTGTGTGTGTGTGTGTGTGTGTGTGTGTGTGTGTGGTGTGTGTGTGTGTGTGTATTTGTGTGTGTGTTGTGCATGTGTGGTATTTGTGTGTGTTGGTGTTTGTGTTGGTTGTGTGTGTGTGTGTTGTTGTGTGTGTGTATGTGTGTCTGTGTGTATGTGTGTGTGTCCGTTGTTGTGTGTGTGTGTGTGTGTGTGTGTTTGTGTTGTGTTGTGTTGTCTTGTGTATGTTTGTCTTGTGTTGTTTATGTTGTCTTGTCTTGTCTTGTCTTGTTTGTCTTTTGTCAGTAATCTTTGTTAACTTGATGATTAATGATTACTTTGTCTGGCTGTATGTCTGTATCCAACTGTATCCACAAGATTTTATTTATTATTTATTTATTTCAGCTGTTGCTGGATGGATTTTTACCAAATTTAGGGCAAAGGTGTGGATTGTTTTTCAGTTGAGAACACGCACGTTTGGGGAGAAAAATACGTGCACAAGTGTCAAGGTCACATAGACCCAAAAATTGTCGTGCATAAGTGGCAAGGTCGCATAGAACCAAAACTTATCGTGTTTAAGTGTTAAGGTCGCATAGACCCAAACATTGTCGTGCGTAAGTTTCAAGGTCACATAGACCCAAACCTTATCTATAATCAACAATTTTTGAAGGTGTGTGAACACTTTTTGTGGCACTGTTCTCGAAGCACGTCAGTTCTTATTTCATGTGAAGGCTGTTCTGGGTCCTAGTGACTGTTAAGAGTTATCTGCATCTTAACGATTGCTCCGTACGAAAATAAAAAGAACATCTGACAAAAAAATTGAGGATTGTCATATAAGCACATGGACAAAATCTCTTGATTTGTAATTTGATGTAATTTTCTTCTTCTGAATAACTCCACTGGTGTGTGACTGTTTAATAAACTTAGCAACCAAAAGAATGTAACCACAATATGAATAAAATGTGGTTTGGGGCGGTTTTTTCCATTTTCTGTAAAGCTGATTTCTTGACGAATTGGTAATCTATACTGAAGATAAAACTTAGGTAATATCAATACTGAATACAAAACTTAGGTAATATTATCGTAAACAATTTTTGCTTAAAGTATGTATCAAAACTTACTTCTTCAAATTGTTCATTAACTTGTTTCACAATAAAGATTAACTTCATTTCCCATAATTGGAACTCTTATCCTCTCTTACAGCTGAAGATTACCACGTGGTTTTTCCCTTGGTACCTGGCCATGTTAGTCTTCAACACAATGAAAAAAGGGCTGACTGCCTTGAAATCTACAAGAGGAAAGATGTCTGAATCTTTCGTCCCTTACACAGATCTGAAAGACAAAGTACAAACATGAAAAATCTCTGGAGGGAGGACTGGAACAAGCAGACAGACAACACACTTTTTCCAAATCCGCCCCGACCTTAAACAGATGCTCCCATCTGTTCCTAGGAATCATAGGGAACAGACAGTGTTATGAAGGTTACTGTTATTGTTATTGTTGTTTAAAGCCCAGCCGACTGCGTAGAGCCATATCAGGGATATAACTGCTTCAAAACACACAAAACTTCAACAGGAAAAAGAAAAGAAAAGAAAATTAAGTACACATATCAATGCATTCGTGCACATATTCTATGGACATGCCCCTGGCGTTGACCACTCCGTCCAATCTATCGCACAGGGGATTTAAAAAAACATACCTGAATACAAATTTAAGCATACCAAAGGACACCAAAACATATAAAAACGTATTTCACCTCTCTAGAGCCAAAAATGCACTTAATACATGTGCCCAATTATCAGTTCTAAGAAAAAGTACGTAAGACTTTATAGGCAGAAAATGATAGGAAGAAATGACAGAAAGCAAAGCAGTAAGGCAGAAACGAAGAGATTGACAGACAAGAGGAAATTCTAACACATAATTTTCAGAAGCTGGGGATACTATTTATACTAAAAGAGTCCCCGGCATCCACACAGGGACTATGTAGGTTACACGCAGGTCACATGTTCTACATTTGCTCATACCTCATAAGAAAACGAAGAAGCACCATGGTGTATACCATGTGACAAGCCACTCCCTGGGTCTAACTGGTGTTCTCTTTCCCTCCAGCTTTCCTGTTGTGACCAGGTGCCCTCACCAAACACTGCAATACTGGTAAAGTGAACACACCAACAATGACTACATCAGTCAGCCAGTTATATCACATCATTGGTCTCTCTCCAACACTACAATACTGTTTTCATTTTAGCCTTTTTCTGCCACTGGACGAAACAGCAGGGAAGTTTTAGTCTTTTTCTCCTAATTTTCTGTATTTGGTGTTTGCTCGATTGTGAGCCTACGTTTACGCTTGACAAAGGCCAGTTGGCCGAAAATTTGC
>JAPXFY010000032.1:44184771-44197271 GCA_030674185.1 Monoplex corrugatus | reverse complement strand
CACGCAAGAGCACATACACTTATTCACAACACACACAACACACACACACACACACACACACACACACACACACACACACACACACACACACACACACACAGCACAACACAAATGAACAAACACACACGCACACGCACACGCACACGCACACACACACACACATATTCATGCATATGCACATTTACAGACACATACATACACGAACAAACACACATGCACACACACACATTGACACATTGGACAAAGTTTAACACTTTTGGTTTGGCAAGCAATATCCCTGTTGAGTGGAATAAAGATTAACGTTTTCAAGACTAAATTTGTAGAAAATGTTATGGTGATGGGAAAAGTTAGTCACATTCTGACTTGTTCCAAATTGAAAATCCACATCCTGTTCAAATGGGGGTTTTCATATCCTCTGTAATCAGCAGTTCTTTGTTCATTCCTAGCTTTACTAAACTTTTATCTGGTTCCATTGGCTCAGTGGGTAAGTGCACCATGCTGATAACGTACGGGTCGTGAGTTTAATCCTCAGGTGGGCCACATTTATTCTGTTGGCTGGTCGGTTCTGTTGACAGTGTTGTGGACTCTAGGTCTGAGATCTCAAGTTCAAATCTGCTGTGTAACACAGAATGGCCTGTTTACTGCTAATCTTAATGCTCCAATCATTATGATATCGTCAGCTTGATGTTTTTGGGTCCTGTTCTCTCTCCCTCCCCCTCCCCCTCCCCCCACTTTCCCATTTTTCTTTCTTTCTTTCTTTCTTTGTTTGTTTTTTGCAGGTTCAAAAAGTTTGCCAGACTTTATTGGTAGATTTGTGTGGAAGGCATATAGAGTTAAGTGCTATGGTTCTTCTTCTCTGTCCTCCAAACTCAGATCTCTACATGTACATTAAAGACTGATTGGCTTTTGGTTAGAATTAATTTCTGGTCTGACTGTCATTCGGCTAGAATGTCTGGTCCAACTATAAATTGGTTAGAACTGAATTCTGCTCCAACTGGCGTTTGGTACGAATTTATTTCTGGTTCAATGGGAGTTTGATCAAAATCAATTTCTTTACATATTGTCAGGTACACACACTTGCTCATTTAGAAACTAACATGTTCGTAACATTATTCAGTGTGGTTTTAGTTATTAGACTTTCATCCATCACACCAATAATAACTGCCAGTATCTCCATCAGTTCAGTTGGTTTTGATTATTGTCATTTTCATCCATAACATCAGTAATAATAGCAATATCTTCATAACATCAGTATGATTATAATCATTGTGACCTTCATCCGTCCCACCAGTGATAGCTACTAATATCTTCATAACATTAGTCCAGTATAGTTTAGATTACTGTCATCTTCATCCATAATACCAATAATAACTACTGATATCTTCATAACATTAGCTCAGTACGATTTTGATTTATGTCATCTTCATCCATAATACCAATAATAACCACCAATATCTTCATAACAACAGTTTATTGTGGTTTTAATTATTGTAACCTACATCAATAACACCAAAATAACTACAAATATATTCATAACATTTGTTCAGTACAGATTTAAATATTGTGACCTACACCCATAACACCAATAACAACTACTAATATCTTCATAACATTAGGTCAGTACGGTTTTGTTTATTGTTATCTTTCACCCATAACACCAGTAACGGTGTCAATAACGAAAATGTTTTATCCAACGCTTCAGCCTACCTTACATTAAAAAAATCTCAAGTTTTTTTTTTTGTTAAAGACGTGTGTTGATGAACCAGTTGGTCAGGACAAGTGCTCCTCTAGTTGAAAGGTCTGGGTTCAAGCTTCCATTTGGAAGATCCTAAGTTCGATCCACCAAGATACCTCCACCTGGTGGGTAAAGGGTGGAGTTTTTGGAGTTTTTTCCCCAATCGTTCAGGTCAACATCTGCTCAGACCTGCTAGTGTCTTACTGCCATTCAAGTGAAAACGTACATAGAACACCAAATAAGCACACTGAATATCATTTAACCCTTTGACTCCTGCACGCTATCTATTAACTGCAAAAACTTAACCATTTGACTCCCTCACCCTATCCACTAGTTTCCTGCAGGAAGTTGGTGGAAAGGGTGAGAGAATCAAAGGGTTAATTAAAGTGTCGGTGCAAGAGCTTATGGAAGCATGAAAACAGCCAGCGTGCG
Organism: Monoplex corrugatus; assembly: GCA_030674185.1. NCBI lineage: Eukaryota > Metazoa > Mollusca > Gastropoda > Littorinimorpha > Ranellidae > Monoplex > Monoplex corrugatus. Next base: position 44,195,104 of record JAPXFY010000032.1, on the reverse strand, counting down.
TATCCTCCAGAAAGTGGAGCATGCCAGTCATAACGACAGGGTAACGTAACAAAACAAAACAAAAGGCCATATACCTAATAACTCACTTGTACATTTGAGATCATATACGAGTTATAACCGACCTCAGAATTAAAAAAAAGAAAACAATAGCACACACACACACACACACACACACACACACACACACACACACACACACACACATACACACACACACACACACACACACACACACACACACACACACACACACACACACACACCACACACACACACACACACAGAGTTAGCAATGTGGACGTTCAAGTAACGAGTGACCAATATGTATTGTTTTTAGATAAATTGGTGTTTTCTGTACGTATTTTGTTTTCTACAGTTAAGCTTTTGTGTGTTAACCCTTTGACTCCTGCATCCTGTCCACCACCATCCTGCATTGTTAACCATGCAAGCAAAGCAAACCATGAACCCTTTGACTCCTGCATCCTGTCCACCACCATCCTGCATTGTCAACCATGCAAGCAAAGCAAACCCTGAATCCTTTGATTCCCTCACCCTATCCACCAACATCCTGCATAGGATAGGGTGCGGGACACACAGGGTTAAACATATCTAATTTTCTAAAGACAACCCAGGACCTGACTATCTATGAAAATAGCAGACAACATCCTTTTTAATACATAATTATTTCTTCACACGTGAGATCAAAATTGAATGCTGCAGCAGAGAGAAACATCTCATTTCATGAGAGTGCAGAAAGTATTTGAGGCATTCAGAAGATCTCCCATCATCACTTTTTATGTGCAATACGTTGTGCAGTCTCTTGTTTCACCTGTATTTATTGCTGCATATTTGGTACTGTTTTATATGATGTTGTTGGTTTCACACACCCTCCAATAAAACAATATTTGCAATGAGACAGCAACTTATCATCACTTCCACCACAAACAACAGCATGTGGTGTTGTTATGTATGATGGGACAGACTTAGACTTAACAACATGTTGTGTTATTGTGTATGATGGGACAGACTTAGACTTAACAACATGTGTTATTATGTATGATGGGACAGACTTAGACTTAACAACATGTTGTGTTATTATGTATGATGGGACAGACTTAGACTTAACAACATGTTGTGTTGTTATGTATGATGGGACAGACTTAGACTTAACAACATGTTGTGTTATTATGTATGATGGGACAGACTTAGACTTAACAACATGTTGTGTTATTATGTATGCTAGGACAGACTTAGACTTAACAACATGTTATGTTGTTATGTATGATGGGACAGACTTAGACTTAACAACATGTTGTGTTATTATGTATGATGGAACAGACTTAGACTTAACAACATGTTGTGTTTTTATGTATGATGGGACAGACTTAGACTTAACAGCATGTTATGTTATTATGTATAATGGGACAGACTTTGACTTAAGAACATGTGTTATTATGTATGATGGGACAGACTTAGACTTAACAACATGTTGTGTTATTATATATGATGGAACAGACTTAGACTTATTACTGTTTAAATCCCAGCCGACAGTGGGGACATTATTTATACTGCACGAAATGGGGACGGGGGGGGGGGGGGGGGGGGGGGGGCAGGAGGAGAGAGGAACTGAACAAACACTAATCTGACACCACCCAAATGACAGGATTGATCTCGAAAAATCAGATCTTAAGTCCACAACTCTACCAAAAGATACAATCAACCCATGTTCTTTATTAAATGCTTACATACATGGATGGAAACATAGCAGTCGATAGAGAACCCCTCGAATTGTACAACACTTCAAATACCTTGTGTCATACAAGTCAGTTGATGTCACATATAGTAAAGACATCAAAGCAAGAATTGCTCAAGCCAAACAAAGAATGGTCCACCTTACTAACATTTGGAAAGACAGATATTTAGGAAATGAGCTCAAACTTAAAATACTGCGAACACTAATTTGGCCTGTTGTGTTATATGGAAATGAAAGATGGACTCTTAAAGCTGCACATGAAAGCAGAATCAAAAGTGCAGAGATGTGGTTCTACAGAAGACTCCTAAGAATAAACTGGACTGAAAGATGAACAAACCAAAACATTTTGGAAGAACTGAACAAACAACCTGAACTTTTAGGCCTGGTTGGGAAAAGGACATGAAATACTTTGGACATACTATGAGACATCAGATCTGCCACATAATGAAGACTGTGGCCCAGGGCAAGATGGAGGGCAAGAGACGACAAGGAAGACTGCCAACTTCCTATGTTGAAAACATAGCCAAGTGGACGAAGTTGCCAAAAGATCAAATCTACAGAAGGACTGTAAACGAAAGGGGATGGAGACAACTGACGAGGCATACATCAGTGGCTACCATAAAGAATGATGTCGCTGACAGGTGAACAGATGACATACAAAAAATATAAATTCTTGTGTACGAGCGTATATATACAAGGTGGAAATGGATGGACAGTGACTGCTTATAACTGTGTTCAACACAACACACTGACAGCACATGGGGAGACACGACTATCATTGAACACACCAAATAACTGGTCAAATGTATTTATTGCTTAAACAACATCAACAATTTTCTATGAACATGCAATACCTGTGTTTTAACAACGCTACACAAGGTAACCCGTGCGTGCGTGCGTGCGTGCGTGTGTGTGTGTGTGTGTGTGTGTGTGTGTGTGTGTGTGTGTGTGTGTGTGTGTGTGTAGTGTGTGTGTGTGTGTCTTTGTGTATGTGTGTGTGTGTGTGTGTGTGTCTGTCTGTCTGTCTGTTTGTCTCTCTGTCTGTTTGTGTGAGACGTTCGTTATTTCTTTTAACGCCTATTCACAAATGTGCTTTTAGATGAGTGTGTGTGTTTGTGTGTGTGTGTGTGTGTGTGTGTGTGTGTGTGTGTGTGTGTGTGTGTGTGTGTGTGTGTGTGTATGTGCATGTGCTGTGTTGTGTTGTGTTGTGTTGTGTTGTGTTGTGTTGTGTTGTGTTGTGTTGTGTTGTGTTGTGTTGTGTCAGTACGTCTTTTATGTTAACTTGATGATTAATGGATGTACTGTTGTCTGGCTGTATGTCTGTATCAAAACTGTATCCACAAGATTTTTTCTTGTTTTATTTATTTGTTTATTTTAGCTGTTGCTCTATGGATTTTTGCCCAATTTAGGGCAAAGGTGTGGATTGTTTTCCAGTCGAGAATACGCAAGTTTGCGGAGAAAAAAGGGTGCATAAGTACCAAGGTCACATAGACCCAAAATTATCGTGCATAAGTGTCAAGGTCACATAGACCCCAAAATTATAGTGCATAAGTAGCAAGGTCACATAGACCCAAAAATTATCTGAAATCAACAATTTTTTGAAGGTGTGAACACTTTTTGTGGAACTGTTCTCAAAGCACGTCAGTTCTTATTTCGTGTGAAGGCTGTTCTGGGTCCTAGTGACTGATAAAAGTTATCTGCATCTTCATGATTGCACAGTATGAAAAAAACAAACTCTGTCAAAAACTTGGAGGATTTTCATCTAAGCATATGGACAAAATTTGTTATTTTATAATGCGATCTAATTTTCTTATTCAGAATATCTCTACTGCTGTGTGACTATTTGTAACCACAGCAGCCAAAAGAATACAACCACAATATCAACAAAATGTGGTTTGGGTTGGGTTTTTTTTCAGTTTCTGCAGAATTGGTAGATCTATACTGAAGATAAAACTTAGGGAATATTAATACTGAATATGAAACTTAGGTAATCTTATCCTAAACAACTTTTGCTTAACATATGTATCAAAACTTTGCTTCTTCAAATTGTTCATGAATTTGTTTCACACACAAGATTAACTTCATTTCCAATAATTGGAACTCTTATCCTCTCTTACACCTGAAGGTTACCACATGGTTTTTCCCTTGGTACCTGGCCATGTTGGTCTTCAACACAATGAAAGGGCTGACTGTCTTGAAAGCTACAAGAGGAAAGATGTCTGAATCTTTCATCCCTTACACAGATCTGAAAGCCAAAGTACAAACATGAAAAATCTCTGGAGGGAGGACTGGAACAAGCAGACAGACACACTTTTTCCAATCCACCCCGACCTTAAAAAGATGCTCCCATCCGTTCCTGGGAACTGTAGGGACAAGACAGTGTTGTGAAGGTTACTGTTATTGTTGTTGTTGTTTAAAGCCCAACCGACTGCATAGAGCCATATCAGGGCTATAACCGCCTCAAAAAACATACAATCCTTAAACAGGAAAAAGAAGAAAAGAAAATTAAGTACACATATCAATGCATTCGCGCACATAATCTATGGACATGCCCCTGGCGTTGACCACTCCGTCCAATTTATCGCACAGGGGATTTAAAAAACATACCTGAATACAAATATAAGCATACCGAAGGACACCAAAACATATGTAAAACGGGCGTGACTTACTTAAAATTGCTTCCGCATATCTCACCTCCCTAGAGCCAAAAATGCACTTAATACATGTACCCAATTATCAGTCCTAAGAAAAAGTACGTAAGACTTTATAGAACACGTACAGGTAAATGGACCAGCAAGGCAGAACATGATAGGAAAAAATGACAGAAAGCAAAGCAGTAAGGCAGAAACAAAGCCATTGACAAAAAAGAGGAAATTCTAACACAGAATTTCCAGAAGGTGGCGGTACTATTTATACTAAAAGAGTCCCCGGCATCCCCACGGGGGACTATGAGGGTTAAACGCAGGCCACATATTCTCCATTTGCTCATTCCTCATAAGAAAACGAAGAAGCACCATGGTGTATACCATGTGACAAGCCACTCCCTGGGTCTATCAGGTGTTCTCTTTCCCTCCAGCTTTCCTGTTGTGACCAGGTGCTCTCTCCAAACACTGCAATACTGGTAAAGTGAACACACCAAGAGTGACTACATCAATCAGCCGGTTATATCACATCATTGGTCTCTCTCCAAACACTACAATACTTGTTTTCATTTTAGTCCTTTTCTCCCACTGGACGAAGCAGCAGGGAAGTTTTAGTCTTTTTCTCCTAATTTTCTGTATTTGGTGTTTGCTCGTTTGTGAGCTTACGTTTACGCTTGACAAAAGCCAGTTGGCCGAAAATTTGCGCCTGTCTTGTCTGGTTGTATTACATACGCGTTTAGACTATATTTTCGTGTTTTTCTGGTTCCTACGTCAATACTGGTAAAGTGAACACTCCAACAATGTCTACATCAATCAGCCTGGTATATCACATCTTTGGGTTTTTTTCCAGACACTACAATTCTGGTAAAGTGAATACACCAACAATGTCTACATCAGTCAGCCTGGTATATCACATCATTGCTCTCTCTCTCTCTTTTTTCTTTTTCTCTCTCTGTCTCTGTCTCTCACGCGCACACACACACACACACACTCTCTCTCTCTCTCTCTCTCTCTCTCTCTCTCTCTCTCTAAACACTCACTGTATTGTTAACATCTACAGTCACACCCACAGTGTGCATCAATATGCTTTCATTATACTTGCTGTCACTGTGTCAGTGTGTGTTTGCGTCGTTGTGGTGTGTTGGACACATAAACGTTCCTCTCACATGCATAGGGGCTCGCCAACAAGCGCACACCACACTATTACACATCCACACACATCATTATTAACAAACATACATACCACACACACACAACATAAACAAACAAACCAACACACCTGTATTCGTGCATAGACACATTTATTGGCACATAATGTACAAACGCACACTTACACACACCATTCACACATACACAGGCATACTCAAACACACGCTCGCACACACACACAACACACAACCAACACACCCACACACACACACACACACACACACACCACACACATACACACACATACGCACATACACACACACATGCGCGCGCGCACACACACACACACACACACACACACACACACACACACACATACACGTAGACATATAAACATGGATATACACTCACACTTAAACGCACACACTGTCACACATAGAGACAGTGACAGATGAGGGGAAAGAAAGAGAGGCTGACAGGTAGGCAGAGAAGAGAGAGAGAGAGATGCAGAGAGGGAAAGAGAAAAACAGATACAGAGACAGAGAGATACAGAGAGAGAGAGAGATGCAGAGAGAGAGAGAAAGACAGAGACAGAGACAGAGACACTGAGAGACAGACTGAGAGAGAGAGAGATGCAGAGAGACAGAAAGACAGAGACAGACAGACAGAGAGAGAAAGACAGAGACAGACAGACAGAAAGAGAAAGTTAGAGACAGACACAGAGAGAGAGAAAGACAGAGACAGACAGACAGACACAGAGAAAAAGACAAAGTCAGAGATAGACAGACAGAGAGAGAAAGACAGACAGACAGAGAGAGAAAGACAGAGACAGACAGAGACAGAGACAGACAGACAGACAGAGAGAGAGTGGCTGGTGGATGTCCTTATATGACGACACCCACATATTTCTCAACAAAAATGTCAGTTCAGCGTTACAAGTAATGTCCCTCATAAAATGTCGTATGGATGTTTCTTGTCTTTTGCTAATCTTCTCCAAACACTACAATATTGTTTTCATGTTAGTCCTTTTCTCCCTCTGGACGTAGCAGCAGGGAAGTTTTAGTCTTTTTCTCCCAATGTTTTTGTATCTACATGTGTCTACATATACATCAATCAGCCAGTTATATCACATCTTTGGTTTTTCTCCAAACACTACAATACTAGTAAAGTGAATTCACCAACAGTGTTTACATCAATCAGCCAGTTGGCTGAAAATTTGCGCCTGTCTTGTCTGGTTGTATTAAATACGCGTTCCGATTACATTTTCGTGTTTTTCTGGTTCCTACTTCAATACTGGTAAAGTGAACACATGAACAATGTCTACATCAATCAGCCTGGTATATCACATCATTGGTCTCTCTCCAAACACTACAATACTAGTAAACTGAACACAAAAACAGTGTTTACATCAATCAGCCTAGTATATTACATCATTGCTCTCTCTCTCTCTCTCTCTCTCTCTCTCTCTCTCTCTCTCTCTCTCTCTCTCTCTCCAAACACTCACTATGTTGTCAACATCTACAGTCGCATCCACCGTGTGCATCAATATGGCTTCATTATACTTGCTGTCACTGCGTCAGTGTGTGTTTGCGTTGTTGTGGTGTGTTGGACACATAAACGTTCCTCTCACATACACACGCGTTCACACACACAAGCACGCACACACGTATTCACACACGCACACACACACACGCACACACACACACACATACACACACTAACACACACACAACATAAAAGAAAAACACACATGCACACATACTTATTCACGCAACACACACACACACACACACACACACACACACACACACACACACACACACACACACACACACACACATACAACATAAACAAACAAACGCAAGAGCACATACACTTATTCACACACACACACACACAACACAAATGAACAAACACACACGCACACACACACGCACACGCAAACACACATATTCATGCATATGCACATTTACACACACATACACACACACACACATTGACACATAGGACAAAGTTTAACACTTATGGCTTGGCAAGCAATGTCCCTGTTGAGTAGAATAAAGATTAACGTCTTCAAGACTAAATTTGTAGAAAATGTTATGGTGATGGGAACAGTTAGTCACATTCTGACTTGTTCCAAATTGAAAATCCACATCCTGTTCAAATGGGGGTTTTCATATCCTCTGTAATCAGCAGTCCTTTGTTCATTCCTAGCTTTACTAAACTTTTATCTGGTTCCATTGACTCAGTGGGTAAGTGCACCATGCTGATAACGTATGGGTCGTGAGTTCAATCCTCAGGTGGGCCACATTTATTCTGTTGGCTGGTTGGCTCTGTTGACAGTGTTGTGGACTCTAGGTCTGAGATCTCAAGTTCAAATCTACTGTGCAATACAGAATGGCCTGTTTACTGCTAATGCTAATGCTCCAATCATTATGATATCGTCAGCTTGATGTTTTTAGGTCCTGTTCTCTCTCCCTCCCCTCCCCCCACTTCCCCATTTGTTTGTTTCTTTGTTTGTTTGTTTGTTTTTTGCAGGCTCAAAAAGATTGCCAGAATTTATCGGAAGATTTGGGTGGAAGGCACATAGAGTTAAGTGTTATGGTTCTTTTTCTCTGTCCTCCAAACTCAGATCTCTACATGTACATTAAAGACTGATTGGCTTTTGGTTAGAATTAATTTCTGGTCCGACTGTCATTCGGCTAGAATGTCTGGTCCAACTAGAAATTGGTTAGAGCTGAATTCTGCTCCAACTTGCTTTTGGTACGAATTTATTTCTGGTTCAATGGGAGTTTGATTAAAATTAATTTCTTTACATATCGTCAGGTACACACACTTGTTCATTTAGAAACTAACATGTTCACAACTTTAGTTCAGTGTGGTTTTAATTATTAGACTTTCATCCATCACACCAGTAATAACTGCCAGTATCTCCCTAACATCAGTTAGTTTGTTTTGATTATTGTCATTTTCATCCATAACATCAGTAATAATAGCAATATCTTCATAACATCAGTATGATTATAATCATTGTGACCTTCATCCACCACACCAGTGACAGCTACTAGTATCTTCATAACATTAGTCCAGAGTTTAGATTACTGTCATCTTCATCTACAATACCAATAATAACTACTAATATCTTCATAACATTAGCTCAGTACGATTTTGATTGCTGGCTGTCATCTTCATCCATAATACCAATAATAACCACCAATATCTTCATAACATGAGTTTATCGTGGTTTTAATTATTGTGACCTACATCAATAACACCAAAATAACTACAAATATATTCATAACATTTGTTCAGTACAGGTTTAATTATTGTGACCTACACCCATAACACCAATAACAACTACTAATATCTTCATAACATTAGGTCAGTAAGGTTTTGTTTATTGTTATCTTTCACCCATAACACCAGTAACGGTGTCAATAACGAAAATGTTTTATCCAACACTTCAGCCTACCTTACATGTACATTAAAAGAAATCTCAAGTTGTTATTTGTTAAAGACGTGTGTTGATGGACCAGGTGGTTGGGACAAGTGCTCCTCTAGTTGAAAGGTCTGGGTTCAAGCTTCCATTTGGAAGATCCTAAGTTCGATCCACCAAGATACCTCCACCTGGTGGGTAAAGGGTGGAGTTTTTTTGGGGGGGTTTCCCAATCGTTCAGGTCAACATCTGCGCAGACCTGCTAGTGTTTTACCGCCATTCAAGTGAAAACGTGCATAGAACACCAAATAAGCACACTGAATATCATTTAACCTTTTGACTCCTGCACGCTATCTATTAACTGCAAAAACTTAACCATTTGACTCCCTCACCCTATCTACTAGTTTCCTGCAGGAAGTTGGTGGAAAGGGTGAGAGAATCAAAGGGTTGTTTTTGCTTTGCTAGCATGGGTGGCAATGCAGGATGCTGGTGGACAGGTGCGGAAGTCAAAGGGTTAATTAAACTGTCGGTGCAAGGGCTTATGGAAGCATGAAAACAGCCAGCGTGCGTATCCTCCAGAAAGTGGAGCATGCCAGTCATAACGACAGGGTAACGTAACAAAACAAAACAAAAGGCCATATACCTAATAACTCACCTGCACATTTGAGATCATATACGAGTTATAGCCTACCTCAGAATTATAAAAAAGAAAACACACACACACACACACACGTACTCACGCACGCACGCACGTACGCACGTACACACACACACACACACACACACACATACACACACACACACGCACGCACGCACGCACGCACGCACGCACACACACACACACACACACACACACACACACACACAGTTAGCAATGTGGACGTTCAAGTAACGAGTGACCAATATATTGTCTTTAGACAAATTGGTGTTTTCTGTACGTATTTTGTTTTCTACAGTTAAGCTTTTGTGTGCTAACCCTTTGACTCCTGCATCCTGTCCACCAGTATCCTGTATTGTTAACCATGCAAGCAAAGCAAACCCTGAACCCTTTGACTCCCTCACCCTATCCACCAACCTCCTGCATAGGACAGCGTGCGGGACACAAAGGGTTAAACATATCTAAGTTTTTAGAGACAACCCAGGACCTGACTGACTATCTATGAAAATAGCAGACAACATCCTTTTTATATAGACTTCCTTTTGACAGGTGAGATCAAAATTGGATGCTGCAGCAGACGAGAACATCCCATCTTGTAAAAGTGCAGAAATTATTTGAGGCATGGAGATCTCCCATCATTGATTTTTTATGTGAAATACGTTGTGCAGTCGCTTGTTTCACCTGTGTTTAATGCT
>JAPXFY010000032.1:44164771-44179771 GCA_030674185.1 Monoplex corrugatus | reverse complement strand
TTATACCAAGGTTTTTGATTGGGTGTGACATGAAGAATTGATCAACCAACTGTAGAGACTCAATGTTGATGAAAAGATCTACAAATAATCAGAAATATGTACTGGGAACAAACAGCTGCAATGAGAATAGAAAACAATGTAAGCTCTTTTCAAAACATCAAAAGAAGAGTCAGACAGGGTTGTGTTTTGTCACCAGATCTGTTTTCACTTTACAGCGAAAACATCATGAGAAAACTAGAAGAAGACCCTGGGTAGAAAGGTAGAAAGAAACTCTAGGGAGAGCTAGACAACAGAAGGTCTTCAGAGAAGTAACCCCCTTTAGACAAGTGTTTCGGCCCTGAATTCCTTACACTCTCGGGGGGCCGGGCCACATCCAGGTCATGACTCCTGGATGCCCTTCTGCTGTTGTCTTATTTTTTATTTTTAAAATTTTCCCACGCCGGGGATCGAACCTGGGCGATTCTGCGCTTCAGAACTGCGGTACGCGGTTTTACCAATGTGCTAACGGGGCACACATCATCTGTAGGGAATTTAATCCTTATGAAGTTCACTTTTTTCGTTCCTCCTTGCCCAGATCCAGCTTGAGCTCCTTTCTGCTGCCTCTGCCATCGCTTTAAGGGCTCTAGTCCTCTTCTTCCCAGAAATGGCGAGTTGTTTCATGAGATCATAAGCGGAGGTGCCCACAAACCCTCTTGCCCCGACCTCTATGGCGAAGATTTTGACCCGCAGACCTGCTTTCTTCAGGGTGCTGGCAAGACCGGCGTATTTTTCGGTCTTGTAGATATGTGCTTCTTCCATTCTGCTTTCGTATGGCACAGTGAGTTCTATCAGAATCACTTGTTTCGAGGAGTCAGAGTGGAGAGCGATGTCTGGTCTCATGCCTGTCTTGCTGATGACATCTGGGTAATTTCTCCACTCTGGGAGGTCTGCTGTACACTCCCAGTCGACTGCTCCATCTAGAAGACCCTTTGGCAATGTGCTGGTTGTCATAGCACTTTCGGGCCAGACCTGTTTCCCTCCTGCTTTGTAGAACGTTGTCATAGCAATTGGTGCGTTTGGGGTCATGGTTTTTTCGCTAACCACATCTGTGATCACTTTCAGAACTTGGTTGTGCCTCCATGTATACCTTCCTTGGGCTAGCGCTACTTTGCAAGAGCTTAGGACATGTTCCACTGTTTGTTTCTTCTGACAGAGCGGACATGCTGGGTCGTCTGCTTTCCCCCATTTCACTAAGTTTGCATTCGAGGGGAGCAGGTCATATACAGATCTGAGGAGGAAGCTTATCCTTAGAGGAGCCATGTGCCACATATCGTTCCAGCTGAGACTTCTTTGGAGTGCACTGTCCCATGTTGTCCATTGCCCCTGTTGACCTTGCTGGACTGCCTTCTGCACTCTTTTGACATCTTCTTCTTCCTTCAACTCCTGTATGATCATGTCTCTTTTTTCCTTCCCTTTGGCTTTGGACCACCACTGCATTTTTGTTGCTCCCAGTCCCTGTCTGTTGGTTTGCGTGTGTCCAATTATTTCTTTGATGCTGAGGTTTCTCTTGGCATTGTTTACAGCCTCTTGGACTTTCCACTTTCTGCCAGTTCTCAGCTTTGGATGAACTGATCTCACGATATTGTCTTCCGATTCCTCCAGCATGCTCAACAGTCTTGCTTTTCCAACTTTGTATTCCTCCACTATGGATTTCAGAGGTAGCTTCAGCATTGCTTGACGACAGTAGAATGCAACATCGGTGAGACCAGGTGGGACACCGAGCCATTTTCTTGTGTATTTGTTGATTTTGGCTTCCATTGCTTCGACTGTGCTGGTGCAAATGTCATAGATTAGCAGTGGCCACAGCAGCTTTGGTATCAGCATGAACTGTAGACACCAGACTTTGTATTTGCCTGGCAGTCCGCAGTTATCTATTTTCTTCAGGCCTTCTTCTGCTGTTTGCTTGGTTTCACATCCCCTTTGTGTGTCTTTCAGGGAGTCATCATACCATCTTCCGAGACTTTTTACTGGCTCTTCTGTGACAGTGGGGATGGCTTGGTTGGCTACCATGAATTTGACTGAATCTGCCACTTTTCCTTTTCGCAGTGAGAGACTTCGGGATTTCTTAGGTTTGAACCTCATTCTTGAAGAGGCCACCAGCTCATCCAGCTGCTTTAAGACTTGGTGTGTCTCTTCCTCATCCGTGGACAAGACTGTTGTGTCATCCATGAAAGCTTTCAGAGGAGGCATCTGGTATCCATCTCCCAGATTCACTGGACCTGAACTCTTCATTGCAGCTTTCAAGATGACTTCCATTGCCAACACGAACAGTATGGGAGAGATTGCACAGCCCATTGCAATGCCCACCTCTAGGTCTATCCAGTCCGTGGTGTATTCTTTGGTAGAGAACCGCATTGAGAACCCTTGGAAATACTTCCTCAGCATTGTTCGGATGTTTTCTGGGATGTGATACATTTCAAGAGCCAGCTGGATCATATCGTGTGGAACTGATCCATATGCATTCGCCAGATCAAGCCAAACTACGTCAATGTTTCTCTTCTCTGTTCTTGCTTTTTGGATGGCATCCCAAATCAACGTGGCATGTTCCAAGCATCCAGGCATTCCTGGTATGCCTCCCTTTTGGACTGACATATCCAGATACTTGTTTTCAGTCAGGTATTTTGTCAATCTTGCTGCCATAACAGAGAAGAAGATTTTCCCCTCGACGTTCAGAAGTGATATTGGCCTGAACTGATTGATGCTGCTGGAGTTCTGCTCCTTCGGAATGTACACTCCTTCAGCTCTCATCCATTGGTCGCTGATCTTCTGGTTCCTCCATGCTGATCGAATCATCTTGTGGAGCCACTCGAGCACTTTTGGGCATTTCTTGTAGAGCAGGTATGGTATTCCGTTTGGTCCAGGTGCTGACTTGGCTCTGGCTTTCTTTACTACGTTCTTCACTTCATCCAGTGTTGGTGGTTTGTTATTGAATTTTCCTTCTGGCGCTGCAGGCCAAACCAGATTCTGGATTTCAAGTGGTGCCTCGCGCTGAGAATCGGAATATGTTTCCCTGAGATGCTGCTCTAGGGTTTCCTTGCCCACTGTGAGAGTCCCTGATTTGGGTTGTTCAAACAGCTTTCTTGAAAAGTCAAAGGGATCTTTGAAGAAACGATCTTGAGTCTTCTTCTTTTTGCTCTTTCTTCGCCTTGCTGATTCCACTTTGCTGAGAGCATTGTGTTTGGCCTTCAGATCTTTCCAGAGTTCCAGGAGCCCTTGCTTCTCGAATTCTGAGGCAGTTTTCATTCGCTTTTTAAGCTTCCTTTTCTCCCTCCGGATGCTCTCCATCTGTTGCTGTCTTCTGGATTTCTGGGGAGGCGTTTTTGTCTTTGGCTGCTTCACTCCATAAGTGTCCCTGCAGATAGAGTATATGATGTCTCCGTATGTGTCAAGTTTGTGTTCCAGCGTACTGTTCCCTATTAGCGCATTCAGCTTAAGGACAAGTTCCTCATCTAATTTCTCCCATTGTTCTTTTGCACCGGCAGGCGGCAAATTGAGTTTTCCACGTTTGGCGTTAAGAGCTTGTGCAAAATCCGCATCAGAACCGTCAGCGTGGATGTCCTTGGCACTATGGTTTAATTCCTGGCCTTGGTCATCCAACGTCTCACCTGCTATCGCAGTGCGCTGCTGCTGGTTCGTATGTGTCTTCAAACAGCCCATTTTTGTCCTGTGGATCTTCATGCCGCGTTTGGTGGTGAATCTCCTTCCACACGCACACGGAAATTCCAACTGGTCATTAATCATGGTCCGTTGTGCGTTTCCAGTCGTGATGGAGTCAGTGCCGATGGATTCATCATTCTCTCCCCCTTTCGGTGAATCCTGGGAGCATCTTTCATTTGAAAAACTCGTGGCATGTTATCAAAGGCAAGGTGGGAAGCCAACCCACAAAGCCCGCAGATCTAGTCTTTCCCAGTGTCCTTCGGTCTTTCCCGAATGTCCTCCGAACTATTCCCGGAAGTCAATGGACTGACCATGTGCAGGTAGAAAGAAACTCTAGGGAGAGCTAGACAACAGAAGGTCTTCAGAGAAGTAACCCCCTTTAGACAAGTGTTTCGGCCCTGAATTCCTTACACTCTCGGGGGGCCGGGCCACATCCAGGTCATGACTCCTGGATGCCCTTCTGCTGTTGTCTTATTTTTTTTTTTAAAATTTTCCCACGCCGGGGATCGAACCTGGGCGATTCTGCGCTTCAGAACTGCGGTACGCGGTTTTACCAATGTGCTAACGGGGCACACATCATCTGTAGGGAATTTAATCCTTATGAAGTTCACTTTTTTCGTTCCTCCTTGCCCAGATCCAGCTTGAGCTCCTTTCTGCTGCCTCTGCCATCGCTTTAAGGGCTCTAGTCCTCTTCTTCCCAGAAATGGCGAGTTGTTTCATGAGATCATAAGCGGAGGTGCCCACAAACCCTCTTGCCCCGACCTCTATGGCGAAGATTTTGACCCGCAGACCTGCTTTCTTCAGGGTGCTGGCAAGACCGGCGTATTTTTCGGTCTTGTAGATATGTGCTTCTTCCATTCTGCTTTCGTATGGCACAGTGAGTTCTATCAGAATCACTTGTTTCGAGGAGTCAGAGTGGAGAGCGATGTCTGGTCTCATGCCTGTCTTGCTGATGACATCTGGGTAATTTCTCCACTCTGGGAGGTCTGCTGTACACTCCCAGTCGACTGCTCCATCCAGAAGACCCTTTGGCAATGTGCTGGTTGTCATAGCACTTTCGGGCCAGACCTGTTTCCCTCCTGCTTTGTAGAACGTTGTCATAGCAATTGGTGCGTTTGGGGTCATGGTTTTTTCGCTAACCACATCTGTGATCACTTTCAGAACTTGGTTGTGCCTCCATGTATACCTTCCTTGGGCTAGCGCTACTTTGCAAGAGCTTAGGACATGTTCCACTGTTTGTTTCTTCTGACAGAGCGGACATGCTGGGTCGTCTGCTTTCCCCCATTTCACTAAGTTTGCATTCGAGGGGAGCAGGTCATATACAGATCTGAGGAGGAAGCTTATCCTTAGAGGAGCCATGTGCCACATATCGTTCCAGCTGAGACTTCTTTGGAGTGCACTGTCCCATGTTGTCCATTGCCCCTGTTGACCTTGCTGGACTGCCTTCTGCACTCTTTTGACATCTTCTTCTTCCTTCAACTCCTGTATGATCATGTCTCTTTTTTCCTTCCCTTTGGCTTTGGACCACCACTGCATTTTTGTTGCTCCCAGTCCCTGTCTGTTAGTTTGCGTGTGTCCAATTATTTCTTTGATGCTGAGGTTTCTCTTGGCATTGTTTACAGCCTCTTGGACTTTCCACTTTCTGCCAGTTCTCAGCTTTGGATGAACTGATCTCACGATATTGTCTTCCGATTCCTCCAGCATGCTCAACAGTCTTGCTTTTCCAACTTTGTATTCCTCCACTATGGATTTGAGAGGTAGCTTCAGCATTGCTTGACGACAGTAGAATGCAACATCAGTGAGACCAGGTGGGACACCGAGCCATTTTCTTGTGTATTTGTTGATTTTGGCTTCCATTGCTTCGACTGTGCTGGTGCAAATGTCATAGATTAGCAGTGGCCACAGCAGCTTTGGTATCAGCATGAACTGTAGACACCAGACTTTGTATTTGCCTGGCAGTCCGCAGTTATCTATTTTCTTCAGGCCTTCTTCTGCTGTTTGCTTGGTTTCACATCCCCTTTGTGTGTCTTTCAGGGAGTCATCATACCATCTTCCGAGACTTTTTACTGGCTCTTCTGTGACAGTGGGGATGGCTTGGTTGGCTACCATGAATTTGACTGAATCTGCCACTTTTCCTTTTCGCAGTGAGAGACTTCGGGATTTCTTAGGTTTGAACCTCATTCTTGAAGAGGCCACCAGCTCATCCAGCTGCTTTAAGATTTGGTGTGTCTCTTCCTCATCCGTGGACAAGACTGTTGTGTCATCCATGAAAGCTTTCAGAGGAGGCATCTGGTATCCATCTCCCAGATTCACTGGACCTGAACTCTTCATTGCAGCTTTCAAGATGACTTCCATTGCCAACACGAACAGTATGGGAGAGATTGCACAGCCCATTGCAATGCCCACCTCTAGGTCTATCCAGTCCGTGGTGTATTCTTTGGTAGAGAACCGCATTGAGAACCCTTGGAAATACTTCCTCAGCATTGTTCGGATGTTTTCTGGGATGTGATACATTTCAAGAGCCAGCTGGATCATATCGTGTGGAACTGATCCATATGCATTCGCCAGATCAAGCCAAACTACGTCAATGTTTCTCTTCTCTGTTCTTGCTTTTTGGATGGCATCCCAAATCAACGTGGCATGTTCCAAGCATCCAGGCATTCCTGGTATGCCTCCCTTTTGGACTGACATATCCAGATACTTGTTTTCAGTCAGGTATTTTGTCAATCTTGCTGCCATAACAGAGAAGAAGATTTTCCCCTCGACGTTCAGAAGTGATATTGGCCTGAAATGATTGATGCTGCTGGAGTTCTGCTCCTTCGGAATGTACACTCCTTCAGCTCTCATCCATTGGTCGCTGATCTTCTGGTTCCTCCATGCTGATCGAATCATCTTGTGGAGCCACTCGAGCACTTTTGGGCATTTCTTGTAGAGCAGGTATGGTATTCCGTTTGGTCCAGGTGCTGACTTGGCTCTGGCTTTCTTTACTACGTTCTTCACTTCATCCAGTGTTGGTGGTTTGTTATTGAATTTTCCTTCTGGCGCTGCAGGCCAAACCAGATTCTGGATTTCAAGTGGTGCCTCGCGCTGAGAATCGGAATATGTTTCCCTGAGATGCTGCTCTAGGGTTTCCTTGCCCACTGTGAGAGTCCCTGATTTGGGTTGTTCAAACAGCTTTCTTGAAAAGTCAAAGGGATCTTTGAAGAAACGATCTTGAGTCTTCTTCTTTTTGCTCTTTCTTCGCCTTGCTGATTCCACTTTGCTGAGAGCATTGTGTTTGGCCTTCAGATCTTTCCAGAGTTCCAGGAGCCCTTGCTTCTCGAATTCTGAGGCAGTTTTCATTCGCTTTTTAAGCTTCCTTTTCTCCCTCCGGATGCTCTCCATCTGTTGCTGTCTTCTGGATTTCTGGGGAGGCGTTTTTGTCTTTGGCTGCTTCACTCCATAAGTGTCCCTGCAGATAGAGTATATGATGTCTCCGTATGTGTCAAGTTTGTGTTCCAGCGTACTGTTCCCTATTAGCGCATTCAGCTTAAGGACAAGTTCCTCATCTAATTTCTCCCATTGTTCTTTTGCACCGGCAGGCGGCAAATTGAGTTTTCCACGTTTGGCGTTAAGAGCTTGTGCAAAATCCGCATCAGAACCGTCAGCGTGGATGTCCTTGGCACTATGGTTTAATTCCTGGCCTTGGTCATCCAACGTCTCACCTGCTATCGCAGTGCGCTGCTGCTGGTTCGTATGTGTCTTCAAACAGCCCATTTTTGTCCTGTGGATCTTCATGCCGCGTTTGGTGGTGAATCTCCTTCCACACGCACACGGAAATTCCAACTGGTCATTAATCATGGTCCGTTGTGCGTTTCCAGTCGTGATGGAGTCAGTGCCGATGGATTCATCATTCTCTCCCCCTTTCGGTGAATCCTGGGAGCATCTTTCATTTGAAAAACTCGTGGCATGTTATCAAAGGCAAGGTGGGAAGCCAACCCACAAAGCCCGCAGATCTAGTCTTTCCCAGTGTCCTTCGGTCTTTCCCGAATGTCCTCCGAACTATTCCCGGAAGTCAATGGACTGACCATGTGCAGGTAGAAAGAAACTCTAGGGAGAGCTAGACAACAGAAGGTCTTCAGAGAAGTAACCCCCTTTAGACAAGTGTTTCGGCCCTGAATTCCTTACACTCTCGGGGGGCCGGGCCACATCCAGGTCATGACTCCTGGATGCCCTTCTGCTGTTGTCTATTTTTTTTTTTTTTTTTTTTTCCCCACGCCGGGGATCGAACCTGGGCGATTCTGCGCTTCAGAACTGCGGTACGCGGTTTTACCAATGTGCTAACGGGGCACACATCATCTGTAGGGAATTTAATCCTTATGAAGTTCACTTTTTTCGTTCCTCCTTGCCCAGATCCAGCTTGAGCTCCTTTCTGCTGCCTCTGCCATCGCTTTAAGGGCTCTAGTCCTCTTCTTCCCAGAAATGGCGAGTTGTTTCATGAGATCATAAGCGGAGGTGCCCACAAACCCTCTTGCCCCGACCTCTATGGCGAAGATTTTGACCCGCAGACCTGCTTTCTTCAGGGTGCTGGCAAGACCGGCGTATTTTTCGGTCTTGTACAAACGCACACTTACACACACATTCACTCACACACACAGGCATACTCAAACACACGCGCGCACACGCACACATATACACACATACGCACATACACACACACACATGCCCGCACACACACACACACACACACACACACACACACACACACACACACACACACACACACACACATATACATAGACACTCACACACATAATAATGAAATGTAAAATTTTATTTACATAATAATTACAATAATAATAATTACAATATTTATATAGCGCAAAATCTTGATAAAATCAAATCTAAGCGCTGAAACAGACACACACACACGCACGCACGCACACACACGCACGCACGCACGCACGCACACACACGCACTCACGCACACATACACACACACACACACACACACGCGCGCGTGCGCACACACACGCACATGGCTATAAATGGGGAGAAAGAAAAAAAGCAATGGGAAATTATAGAGAGCATATTATATACAATTATATATTGCAATGTGATTCCCCTCCGAGTGGAGACAGGCTGCAGAGGGGATTGAGTGAGGTCAGGATTTTATGCAGAGGAGAAAAGGTGAGTTTTGAGAGCGGACTTGAAGGAGACAAAAATAGGTTGCTGATGGACTCAGAGAGGAAGTTTGTTCCAGGAGAGCGGACCAGAAACAGAGAAGGCTCGTGGACCATAGGTATTGAGCTTAGTGCGTGGAAAGTGAAAGGTCAGAGGATCGGAGGCAGAGCGGAGGGTACGTGAGGGAACATAGATCTCAAGTAGGCTTGACAGGTAATCGGGGGCTGCGTTATTGAGGCTTTTGTAGCACATGGTGTCTAGTTTGTACTGTATGCGCTTTGATACAGGGAGCCAGTGAAGTTGTGCCAGGAGAGGAGATATGTGGTCAGCTTTTTACTTTTTGAGTACAAGGCGTGCAGCATTGTTTTGAATGCGCAGTAGGATGTGAGTGGTGGAGGCAGGAAGACCGGACAGGAGTGAATTGCAATAGTCAATGCGAGACATTATGAACGAGAGAACGAGTTTTGCAGTTGTTTCCACAGAGAGATACTTCCTGATCAGGCTTATACGATGGAGGTGATAGTAGCAAGATCTGGCAGTTTGAGAAACAAAGTTGTTCATGGAGAGGGTAGAGTCAATGCAGACACCAAGGTTTTTAGCTGAATCAGAAATTGGGACTGATGTGTTACATAATGGGAGAGAAAGAGGAGGCAGCTGAGAAAGTTTCTGATGGGTGCCAGTGAGGATAGCTTCTGTCTTGTCATCATTTAGCTGAAGTTTGTTGTATGTCATCCAATTTTTAATGTCCGAGTAACACTCAGTGGTGCGAGTCAGGAGGCGCTGTATATTGTCAGGTGAGTCACTGTCTTGAAGTTGGGTGTCATCAGCATAGAAGTGGTGTTTTATAGAGTGGGAGTTGATGATGGTGGACAGGGGGGAGGTGTAAAGAGTGAAAAGAACAGGGCCAAGGACAGATCCTTGTGGAACACCACAGGTCAGGTATGCAGATTGAGAGTAAGTGCCATTGATGAGAACAGTTTGTTTTCTGTTTGATAGATATGAAGTGAACCAGGAGAGAGCAACGTCAGAGATGCCAAAAGTATGATGAAGTCTAGAAAGGAGGATACCATGATGAATGGTATCAAAGGCTGCAGACAGATCAAGGAGTGTGAGGAGAGAGACTTTGCCAGTATCAGTTGCAAGGAGGAGATTGTTGAGAATGTGTAGCAAGGCAGTTTCAGTGCTATGGCACTGGCGGTAGGCTGACTGGAAAGGATTGAGGAGATTGTTGGCAGACAGGTAAGTGTTCAGTTGGTTGAGGACAACTTTTTCAAGCAGTTTTGACAAGAAAGAGAGATTAGAGATAGGCCGGTAATTTTTCAGTTCGTTTGGGTCTAAATTGTATTTCTTGAGGAGAGGGTGAACAATAGCAGACTTGAAAGAATCTGGGACAGTTCCAGTTTGGAGAGAAGTGTTGATGATGTCAGTGATGAATGGGAGGAGCGTAGGGAGACAGCCAGAGTAGAGAGAACCGGGAAGAGGATCCAGTTCGCAGGTTTTGAACGACATGGATCTGATTGTGTTGAGAATTTCTTCTTGTGAGACTGGGGTAAAAGTAGTAAGAGGTGTGCCAGAGAAGGAAGGGTCAGGTGGGCGTGGTTGACAGGGTGTCCTGTCAAGCCTGTCACGAAGAGTTTGTATTTTGGTGGTGAAATACTTGGAGAATGCATAAGTCTACACAGCAAAAACTGTGATCTTTGGCCTGTTTTCTCAGAAACTGATAATTTGCCCATGTTTTGAGAATATATAACAACATAACTTTGTTAAGAATGAACCAGTAAGCAAAACTGAACATCACCAGAAAGATTCTCATCAGCACAATACAGCTTAACAATTTATGAGATGATGAAACTTTGCTCTAATTAATTAGAATTTAATTAATTACCTAAACGAGCTATGCAAAAGATACTACATGAGAGCACTAAAATCATTGTAACTTCAACAGTTGTACGAATTCTGGCTTGTTGTTTGCAACACTTAGACTCCATGTATTAATGATGATGAAAAAGTATGAGCAGTCACAACAGATTTGGCTATTAACTCAGAAATTGATTCATTGCCTTAACAAGCTCAACAACAATATAACCTGCACACAAAAATCATTACAGCTTCCATAATTGTTGGAATTCTGGCTTGTTACTTGCCACATACTGACTCCGGGTATAACTGGTGATTAAAAAATAT
Source organism: Monoplex corrugatus (assembly GCA_030674185.1). NCBI lineage: Eukaryota > Metazoa > Mollusca > Gastropoda > Littorinimorpha > Ranellidae > Monoplex > Monoplex corrugatus. The sequence goes on along the minus strand of JAPXFY010000032.1, from coordinate 44,168,728 downwards.
GAATAGTCAGAATAGTTTTTGTAATAAACCCAGTAGTTTATTAATTACCTTACCAAGCTCTAAAGAACAAAACTTTTTTGACACATGAAACCACTGACTGAATTGTTGGAATTCTTGCCACACACAGACTGCTGATGCTGCTACTACTACAGGTACTACTACCGCTGCTGCTACTACTGCTGCCACTACTACTGCTGCTAATGTTACTACTACTACTACTGCTGCTGCTACTACTATTACTACTACTACTACTACTGCTGCTGCTGCTACTACAAAATTATTGCTGCTGCTACTATTACTACTACTGCTACTACTACGACTATGACTACTACTGCTGCTGCTTCTGCTACTTCTACTACTATTGCTACCACACCACTACTACTACTATTGCTACTGCTACTATTATTATTACTACTACTATGTATGCTGAAACTGTCAATCGAGTACTCATGTACCAACCCATGCACCTCTAGTGTCGTTTTTCTTTTTCCTAATGGCATTGTTCTAAAAAGAATGGGAATGGATGTTTTAAATCCTGCAGGTACGTTTCTGATATGTATGATAAAAACAATTCAAAAACAAAAGAAAACAAAACAAACAAAAAATGTGTGAGCTCATTAAATCAGATTGATACATATTCTCCTCCTCATCAAGATCACCTATGGTTTGGATAGTTAAAAGTTGAAACAACCCACTAAATACTCAACATTTTCAAACCGAAATAGAGGAAAACAGCTTGAAGCCCTGAACGTTGACAACAGCAAAGTAAACACAATGATAAGACTAGATTGGAGACCAAACCCACACGACAAAAATGTTGACGCTCAGCTTAAAGCCAAACTGGGTAAGTCATGTCTCCTGTCTCCCTTTTCTCGACAAAACGTGACAAGCAATCACAGCCCTCTTCCATAGTCCCTCATAACTAAATAGTGCAAGTAAACCAAAACAACAGCCAAATGCTTGATGTTGTAGATACTAAAACATTGCATTGTCGGTTAGTTAGGAGCTCCTTCTATAATACAAGACACATTTCATTTTACAATGAACAGTGTTATATTTTCATGTTTTGATACAGATGAAGTGGAACGTGTTATGATTTCTGGGAATATCTAGCATGTTTTTAAGCAAACTAAGAACACGAAGAGACAACAATCTTTATTGTTTTCTAAAACTGTGTTACAGAGATGACACTCAAGAAGTAGTGTTGGCAAATTGTTTTTATAATCAAATGACTTCCGTATATTACGTCCACTGCAGTCTTAAACTACGGGAGAAAACAATGTGCCCAGATAAAATCAAGATGGAAATTCGTTGGTGGTTTTGACAATACATGTACTAGAGTAATGCATCCTTAGTTTTTACTTTGTTAGCACGTGTGTGTGTGTGTGTGTGTGTGTGTGTGTGTGTGTGTGTGTGTGTGTGTGTGTGTGTGTGTGTGTGTGTGTGTGTGTGTGTGTGTGTAATGTGTTGTGTTGTGTTGTGTTGTGTTGTGCTGTGTTGTGTTGTGTTGTGTGTGTTGTGTTGTGTTGTGCTGTGTTGTGTTGTGTGTGTAGCGCATTGCGTCATGATGTGAAGCATGTAGCTCACTTAACTGCTGGGGGTATGGTGAGATCGCCGACATGTTGTACAAAGGGTAAGGTTGTATGGTAGACCATTTATATAAGGCCAGCCTTCAAAAGAAGACATACCACAGTGCAGTCATTCTGATAGGTAGTGGGATAGAAAACCACCACACATGGAAAGCTAACTCCATAATGGACCGCTTTCCACCCACATCATTAGTAGTCCTCTTCTCCCACAGGACGACGCACCTGGGAAGTTTCAGTCTTTTTCTCCTAATTGTTGTATTTGGTGTTTGTTTGTTTGTTTGTGATCTTACATTCACGCTTGACAAAAGCCAGTTGGCTGAAAGTTTGTGGTTGGCTTGTCTGGTTGTGTTGAATATGTGTTCTGATTCTATTTTCGTGTTTTTTCTTGTTCCTGAATGCTTGAACGCAGACAGTCACACTTGTTTGGGGTTATACACATCACAGTTAAAAACGAAATGTTAACATCAAACAAAAGAAAAAGAAAATCAACGGAAGTACACTCAGGCTGTGAAGTTAGTGAGAGGGATGCAGGATACTTGTGACAGAGCCTTCAATCAATAACATAGGGAATACTACCACATTGTTTCAGTTTCAGTTTCATTTTCTCAAGACGACTCCTCTGCGCTCGGAACGAATTCTATCTACACTAACATCACAGGTACCATGTGTATGGTGATCATGGCACAAGCCTTAAAGCCTGCACATAAACCCATGAGCAGGCCAGATCCTGAGGCCTTCCCTACCTAGCCTATGTTTTACCTAGTAACATCATTTGCTTTCCTGCTGACAGAAATAGACAAGAGTACACCCCCTACAAGCGTTTCAAAAGAAAAAGAATGTTCTTTCTACTGGTATTGTATCAACCTATCACTGGAACAATCCTGGCTACATGCAAATGACGTGTATTTGTGTATCGTATCTTCAGAAAAGGGATCATTATATATAAAGTAAACAGATAACTAATTATAGGTCTGAATCACAACACAACTAGCTATTCTGTATAAACTCGTCTCTCATGATCAAAAGACACCCCACCCACCCCACCCCACCCCCGTTGAGTCAATGCACAAACTGCACAGCGTCATGTTACTGGCTGCCTGACAATAAATCAAGCGACTTGTCAGTAAACACAATGTTATTGTTGCTGCTCCCACTGTAGCTGTACCTCGACATGAATCATTTGGGTGGTTCCCTGTTTACCATAATACTGTACCGTACCATAAAACTGTTTATGTCGATTTGTTCGTCATGGTAACCAAACACGCCATGACATAAATCATTTACGTTCGCTGTACTATGTAAAACACTTTTTCCTGATTTATTGCATGATTCCATCGTGGAGAACGGGCTTCTGCTTTAGAATGGGGGGGGGGGGGGGGAGGGAGGGGAGAGGGGATGGAAAGTATAGGATGTGATTTTTAGGAAGAAAGAAATTGTGTTCATTAATGTCTGGAAAATGTGTGAGCATGTGTGTGTGTGTGTGTGTGTGTGTGTACGTGTGTGTGTGTGTATGTGTGTGTGTGTGTGTGTGTGTGTGTGCGCGCGTTAGTGTGTGTGTGTGTCATAACCCATGCTTTTATAAATAATGCCAGAGAACCTATATCATTAGAGTGTGAAACTCATGGCAGGAAAAGACGACTAGGATTCAGTCGTGTATATGTTTTATGTTTATATGATAAACAACATTCGTTACGCACATGACACCGTGCTAATTACAGAAAACCTTGTGAATATAATAGAAATAGAAAGTAATTATAAAAGGTTGGAGCTAAACAGCAAGAAGACTGGAGTCATGGTAATCAGTAAAAAACATGAAATCCCCTCATGCAAAAGCAAATGGCACATCTTTGAGACAGGTTGATAAGTTTAAATATCTGGGAACGGTCATCTCACCAGACAGAAGATGCACATCAGAAATAGCCAGCAGAATCAGCCAAGCCAAAACATCATTCAAGAAGCTGAAAAGCATTCTTACCAACAAACGCCTATCAATTAACATCAGGAAGAGAGTTCTTGAATGTTATACAGAACCAATACCATTATACAGTTGTGAGGCATAGACAGTCAACACGCAACGTCAGAACAAGATGGAGGCAGCCAAAATGTGATTTCTAAGAAGAATGTTGCCAGTTCCATGGATAGCAAAAGAAACAAACGAGACAGTCTTGATGGAGGCACACAAGAAGATCATTGATAAAGAGGATTAGGAAAAGACAAGCAACATTTATAGGACATTATGTGAGGAAAGAGAAATTAGAGCACCTGGTCACAACAGGAAAGCTGGAGGGAAAGAAAACACCAGGTAGACTTGGGAGAAAATATTGGACGGACTTGCAGAGTGGCTGAAGACAGAGAGGGTGGAAGATAT
>JAPXFY010000032.1:44160134-44164671 GCA_030674185.1 Monoplex corrugatus | reverse complement strand
ACACAGCTGATCAGCCAGAGAAACCCTCGGTACATTGCTGATTGAAGTAAATCTTCACATGATGAAATGTCGTCTTTGGGGGAATAACAATATGTATCATCAAAGTTATGTGGTAGTATTTCATCACAGCACAGTTTATAGTTTAGTGTCGAAATGACATGGAGATGGAAAAGATTTTTGAATATGTCAGGTGGAAATGTTTTCACAGGACTACCTTCCATATACAATGCCGTTAACTTTGGTGTAAACTGAAAACCACTAGTGCTGACAGTACTGATAGTAGTAAACGTTAAATTCAGTTTCTGCAATTTCAAGAACTTGGATAATACTTTGGTGTCAAACATTTTCAGTGTGGTATATGACAGATCTATCACTGTGAGTTCATTTTGCTGAATATCAGATGAAAGATCAGAGCAAAGTGAAGTGATAGGATTGTTGGACAGGGACAGTGTCTGTAGATTTTCTAAACCAACAAAATATGATACATTGACATGTTGTAGTTCGTTGCCACTGAGATCAAGGAACTGTAAGTTGGGTAACTTCATGTTGGACAAGAGAATCAAAGAACAGTGGGCTAGAATCAGACGAATAAGATAGGTATGATTACTCACGTCAGACAGATTCATTCCTGTACCTGTGACATCCAAGTAACGGAGCTGTGGGAAGAGGTGAGCAGAGAAAGGCTGATGACACAGAAATGTGTAACCTTGACACAGACAACCCACAGGACAGGTCACATCACACGACAATTCATCATCATACAATGGGCAGTGAGGCCAGTCATCACACAGATGGTCAACATGTAGACATGTTATGGACGTTCGGCACCGAAAGAACCCCGGACACGTCAGTTCATTGCATCCCACTTCGTCTTCATGACCCATACAGTCGTGCATTCCATTGCATCGTGTGTAAACAGGCAAGCAGTCATTGAACTTACCAGGACAGCGATAGTGGCTGTTTGGACATGACTCATTGGACTTCATTGGGGTTGAAATGAAAGTTTTGATACTATCGAAATCTACGATAGCAGGAGATGGGAAAACTGGCCTCATGCCAATGTACTCATATCTGTAGCCATCACAATTCAGTTCATCTGATTCGTCCTGACAATGGACTACTTTATCACAGACAACATCATAGGACATACACTGACCATTAGTACAGGTAAACATGTTGACACAAAGAGGGCGTTTACAGAAGGACTCATCACTCTTATCCTGACAGTCGTGTAGAAAGTCACATACCTGGGTATACGACAACGTGGTGATGTCATCATCACAGGTAAATAATGGAACGAAAATGACGTGATCAACTGTTGAATCAAACCAACCATGTTTGCGTGACAAGTGATCAGCAAATATACAAGATGATGTGTGACCCTGACCACCACACACGTCATACTGGTGTGAACCACACAGCAGAAATGAGTGAGTCACGTGACCATCGGGACACGTCATCAAAGAGTGGTGTTTCTGCAAAGAAAGAGGGGTCCTGGTGAACTTTATCTTTTGTGAAGGACGATAGGTTTGATTTTTCCTGACTTCACACATTAGAAACTGGTCACCAGGTCGCCCAGTACAAGGCTCAGTCTGAAACCGACTGTCACATCTGAAAATACATACTTTCTTTAATATATAAACAGATTCTGTCCTTTGAAACCGAACAGAATGATAAAGGACGGTCCTGTCTTCACTGATGATATTCTTTCTGTACATGTTTGGAAACGAGACATCGCCAGTGGTCAAACCAACCCAAACTTTTTGAGAGGTGTACCGATATGGATTGGTTAAATTGTTAATAATTCCACTCCAGTCCTCCTCGCATTTGGGCATGCCCAGAGTGCCACCCACAGACTTGCAGTAGCTGTTAAATTTACGTTTATAATCATGTTGAACGTGCACGAATTTGTAACATCTGTTACATAACGCCACCAAACCTCGACAGTCAGGACTGCTGAAGGGACAGTGTTCTGTTTCATCCTGTCCATTTTCACAATCTCTCCTCATGTTACAGTCCAGGTGGTGCTGAAAACTAGAATAGTGATCAACAGAACAGTTGAACAAACCACTGTGTAACTTTTGAGGTGTGTGACTTTCAGGGTGAAACGAAAACAACAATCTGAAACACGGCACGTTGAGGCAGACATAGTTGGAATATATAAAAGTGAGTCTAGAGCTTTGGAACACACAGCCTTTTTCCCAGCCGGAGGTTTCAGATCCAGTATTGTCGTATATATACACAAAGACCAAGACACGTTGATAGTACTTTACTGTTTTCCTCAAACTGATCATGGTGGCATGTCCAGCTGGGACTGAGATGTCTCCGGTCATTTCAAAAGCTTGGCCATAAGAGTTTATACCGTAATTCCCTTTTGGAGTAACGAACCCTGATAAGGATGATGTCTTCACCAACAGCAGATTGTGAGACACAGAATCGTTTCCTGAAAAAAAAAAACCAGCACCCCAAGAGACATGGCAAGCATTAAACCATCCCCTAAACCAGTCAACCACCCTACCCACCCAGTCACCAACCAAAAAACTGAAAACAAACCCAGCAGGAGAGAGAGAGAGAGAGAGAGAGAGAGAGAGAGAGAGAGAGAGAGAGAGAGAGAGAGGCAGACAGACAGACAGAGAGAGAGAGAGATAGACAGAGAAAGAGAGAGACAGACAGAAAGACAGAGAGACAGAGAGACAGAGACAGAGTGAGAGAGAAAAAGAGAGAGACACACAAAGAGAGAGAGACACAAAGAGAGACAGAGATTGCATATGCCATCATCAACATCATGTGTCATGCCACGTGGTGTTGGTGATCATGGCCCTCCATACGAATATGTCCCTTGTTGCTGCAAGTACGTCTCCCACCCTCTCTGTCTTCAGTCACTCTGCAAATCCGTCCACTATTTTCTCCCTGGGTCTACCTCGTAATCTCTTTCCATCCAGCTTTCCTTTTGCGACCAGGTGTCCCCCGTGGGGATGCCAGAGGCTCTTTTAATATAAATAATATCCCCACCTTCTCATATTCTGTGTTAAAAAGTTCCTCTTTTCTGTCACTCATTTTGTTTCTTTCTTCCTCCTTTGCTTCCCGTCATTTCTTCCTATAATTGTCTGCTTTGCTGGTCCATTCATCTGTATGTGTTCGATAACGTCTTTCATACGTTTCTCGGAGGACTGATAATTGGGTTCATGTGGACAGTGTGGTCAATGCCAGAGGCATCTCCTTTGAATCCGTTTGTGAATGCATTGATATTTGTACTTACTTTTCTTTTCTTTTTTCCTGTTAAGTATTGTGCATGTTTTGAAACGTTATAGCCTTGATATGGCTCTACACAGTTAACTGGGCTTCAAATAAAATAGAGGTAACAGCTCTAATTTTTCTTGCCTCATAAAATGTCCTATAAATGTTCTTGTCTTTTCCTAATCTTCTTTAGTGATGTTATTTTTGTGTCTGCCTCATTCAGGGACTGTCTCGTTTGTTTCCTTGCTGTCCATGGAACATTAAGAACTTCTCAGAAACCACATTTAGTTGCCTCAATGTTGTTTTGACTTTGCGTGTTGACTGTCCACACCTCACATCCGTACAGCAGTATCGGTTTTATAAAAACTCAAGAACTCTCTTCCTGATATTAAGTGATAGGCATTTGTTGGTATGAACGCTTTTCATTTTCTTGAATGCTGTTTTAGCTTGGCCGATTCTGCTGGGTGTTTCTGATGTACATCTGCCGTCTGATGAGATGACCATTCCCAGATATTTAAACTTATCAACCTGTCTCAAAGGTCGTGCCATTTGCTGTTATTTTTCATGAGTGGATTTCGTGCTTTTTACTGATTACCATGACTTCAGTCTTCTTGCTATTTAGCTCCAGCCCTTTCTTTTTCGCTTTCTATTGCTATTATATTCACAAGATTTTGTAGGTCTTTTTCCATTTTCTGCAATTAGCACGATGTCATCTGCGTAACGAAGCTTGTTTATTATTTTTCCTCCAACCTTTATCCTGGGATATTCTTCTAGGTTCCTTATGATGGTTTCGCTGTAAAATGAAAACAAATCTGGTGACAGAGCACATCCCTGCCTGACCTCTCTTTTGATATTTTGGAAAGAGCTAATATCGTTTTCTATTCTCATTGTTGCTATTTGTTCCCAATACATATTTCTGAAGGAGATGGTGCTTTCTGTCATGTGAGACAAGTTTATACAGAGTAGCTAATTGATCTGTGATTTAGATTTTAATTATTTATTTATTTGCTGTATACACAGATACACACATCATTTACATTTAACCAAGATTATTCCAATGATAGGCTGATACAATACCAGTATAAATATAGACTAGGTAAAACATAGGCTAGGTAGGGTCTCATGACCTGGTCAGCTTATGGGTTTGTGTGCAGGTTTAAGGCTTGTGCCAACTTCAAGACAGTGACTCACCTGATAATATACAGCGCCTGTTGACTCGCACCACTGAGTGTTACTCGGACATTAAGAACTGGATGACACACAATAGACTTCAGCTTAATGACGACAAAACAGAAGCTAT
>JAPXFY010000032.1:44130134-44157634 GCA_030674185.1 Monoplex corrugatus | reverse complement strand
TTGTCTTTGGTGCGGTATTCATCATTAGGTTGTTCTAGTGAACATTAGGCCTTTAGAGCTTGGTAAAAGAAAATGTGTCGTGGCGTTCAAATATGTTGTGACGCAGGTTTCTCTAACTGGTTCCCGCCATTTAGGAACATAAGGTGAGACCATCTTGGGTTTCTGCATATAGCGTGTACAAACAAAATGTTTACTTCTACATCCATAAAGGATCCTGTCTACTGCTACACCCATGAATAATCCTGTCTACTGCTACATCCATGAAGTATCATGTTTACTGCTACATCCATGAAGGATCCTGTTTACTGCTACATATATGAAGGCTAGGTCGTGTTCTGTCACCAGATCTGTTTTCATTTTACAGTGAAAACACGAGAAACCTGGAAGAATACCATGGAGGAAAAATGATAAACAACATTCGATACGCAGATGACACAGTGCTAATTGCAGAAAAAGAAAGGGACCTACAAACCCTAGTGAACATACTATAAATACAAGGCAAAAGTAAAGGGATGGAGTTAAATAGCGAGAAGACTGAAGTCATGGTGATCAATAATAAACATGAAATCTCCTCATGCAAAATAACAGCAAATGGCACAACCTTGACACATGGTTGATAAGTTTAAATATCTAGGAACGATCATTTCACCAGACGGCAGATGCACATCAGAAATAGCCAGCAGAATCGGCCAAGTCTAAACAACATTCAATAAGACGAACAGCATTCATACCAACAAATGCTTATCAATTAACATCAGGAAACGAGTTTTTTATGTTATTTAGAACCGATAATGTTATACGGTTGAGAGAGTTCTTGAATGTTATATAGAACCAATACTGTTGTACGGATGTGAGGCGTGGACACTCAACACGCAAAGCCAGAACAAGATTGAGGCTGTGGAGATGTGTAAGAAGAACGTTGAGAGTTCCATGGACAGCAAAGAAACAAATGAGAGTCTTGACGGAGGCAGACACAAGAAGATCATTCATAAGGAAGATTATGAAAAGACAGGCAACATTTATAGCCTCTTCTATTAGGAAAGGGGTATTAGAGCACCTGGTCACAACAGGAAAGCTGGGTGGAAGACAGCACCAGGCAGACCCAGGAAAAAATATTGGACGGACTTGCAGAGTGGCTGAGGACAGAGAGGGTGGAAGATGTGCTTGCGACAACAAGGGATAGATCCACATGAAGGGCCATGATCGCCAACGCCATGTGGCAGGGCAGATGATGATGACGACATAAAAGATCCTGTTTACTGTACATCCACAGAGGGTTCCTATTGTCTACTGCTACATTCATGAATGATTCTGTTTACTCCTACACCCATGAATGATCCTGTTTACTGCTACATCCATTAAAATTCTGTCCATTGCTACATCCATGAATGATACTGTTTCTGCTACATCCATGAATGATATTGTTACTGCTACATCCATGAATGATACTGTTACGGCTACATCCATGAATGATACTGTTACTGCTACATCCATGAATGATACTGTTACTGCTGCAATCCTGTCAACTGCTTCATACATGAATGATCCTGTCTACTGCTACATCCATGAATAATCCTGTATACTGCTACAATCCGTGAATGATCCTGTTAACTGCTTCATACATGAATGATCCTGTCTACTGCTACATCCATGAATGATACTGTTTACTATTACATTCATGAAGGATCCTGTTTACTGTTGATCCATGAATAATCCTGTTTACTGCTCCATCCATGAATGATCCTGTTTACTGCTGCAATCCGTAAATGATCTTGTCAACTGCTACATACATGAATGATCCTGTCTACTGCTATATCCATGAATAATCCTGTTTACTGCTGCAATCCGTGAATGATCCTGACAACTGCTATATGCATGAATGATCCTGTCTACTGCTACATCCATGAATGATCCTGTCAACTGCTACATACATGAATGATCATGTCTACTGCTACATCCATGAATGATCCTGTCTACTGCTACATCCATAAATGATCCTGTTTACTGCTACATCCATGAACGAACCTGTTTACTGTATTTCCATAAATGATCCTGTTTACTGTTATGTCCTTGAAGGATCCTGTCTACTGCTACAATCATAAATGATTCTGTTTACTGCTACATCCATGAAGGATCCTGTCTCATGATCCATCCATGAAGGATCCTGTGAACTGCTACACACATGAAGGATCCTGCTTACTGCTATATCCATGAATAATCCCGTTTACTGCCTCATCCATGGATCGTCCTGTCTACTGCTCCATCCATGATTGATACTGTTTACTGCTACATCCATAACGGATCCTGTTTACTGTACATCCATGAATGATCCTGTTTATTGCTACATTCATGAATGATCCTGTTTACTGCTACATCCATGAATGATCCTGTTTACTGTACATCCATGAATGATCCTGTTTACTGTACATCCATGAATGATCCTGTTTACTGTACATCCATGAATGATCCTGTTTACTATAATCCATGAATGATCCTGCTTACTGTAATCCATGAATGATCCTGTTTACTGCCACGTCCTTGAATGATGCTGTTTACTGCTACATCCACGAATGATCATGTTTACTGTGCATCCATGAATGATCCTGTTTACTGCCACGTCTATGAATGATCCTGTTTACTGCTACATCCATGAATGATCCTCTTAACTGCTACACCCATGAAGGATCCTGTCTACTGCTACATCTATGAATGATCCTGTTTGCTGTACATCCATGAATGATCCTGTTTACTGCCACGTCCATGAATGATGCTGTTTACTGCTACATCCATGAATGATCCTGTTAACTTCTAGACCCATGAAGGATCCTGCTTACTGCTACATCCACAAAGATCCAGTTTACTGCTACATCCACGAAGGATAATGTTTACTGCTTCATCCATGAATGATCCTGTTTATTATGCATCCGTGAATGATTCTGTTTACTACTACATCTATCAAGGATCCTGTTTATTGCTACATCCATGAAGGATCTGGTTTACTGCCACATCCATGAAGGATCTTGTTTAGTGTTACATCCATGAATGATCCTGTGTATTGCTTCATCTATGAATGCTACTGCCTACTGCTGCATGCATGAATGATCCTGGCTACTGCTACATCTGTGAATGATCCTGTCTATTGCTACATGTATGCATGATCCTGTCTACTGCTGCATCCATGATGGATCATGTTTACTGCTACATCCATGAATGATCCTGTTTACTGTTGCATTCATGAAGGTTTCAGTTTACTGCTACATCCACGAAAATTCTGTTTACTGCTACATTCATGAAGGATTCCGTTTACTGCTACATCCATGGATGGTGCTGTTTACTGCTACGTCCATGAATTATCCTGTTTACTGCTACGTCCATGAATGATCCTGTTTACTGCTACGTCCATGAATGATCCTGTTTACTGCTACACCCATGAATGATCCTGTTTACTGCTACATCCATGAAAGATCCTTGGTAATAATTAAGTCATTTTACAAATTTTGGGAGACTTTTTCTCTAAATTTAATGTCGTGATTTTAACACTTGTAGCAGTCTCTCTTCCTGTTGTTGTCGGCGTTGCTGTGCTACAATAGTCCATATGTACAGCAGTGGATTGAGTGCGCAGTTGAGCGGTAGCAGGAACACAACCATGGTCACATGAGTCTTGTTTGAGGCAACACCGCCATCTAAGGTCATCATACTGGTCAGACCGAGGGAGAACCAGCACACAGCATCTGCTACAGCCACTTTTATCAACAGGTGGACTGAAAAGTAAATCAATTTTTTCATTGGATTGATTAGGATTGGATGGGTTGGTGCTCGTCTGTAAATGATGAGTTGACCAACAACCACCATGGAGCATAGGATACTGTTAACCACGACAGTGACTGTGAACCATCTGAACTGTTCTTTGGAGTGACTATCAGATACAGCTAGATGACACAGACCAGACTGGTCATCAAGGCACCAGTGTGACAGTCCAGGAAGAAAAGGTATCACAGACAACAAAAGTCCAACACACCACGACATTGCACAAGCTGCAGCTGTCAGACTTCTATTGAATGTCCACGTAGTTAAGGGGAAACAAAGGACAATGATGTGATCCAGTGTCATGAACCAGAGGATCAGAACTGACACCTCACTAGACAGAAGGGAAAGAAAACCAGCAAGCTTGCAAGTCACACTGTTTATCCATTTTTTTTCAAAGTAGATGTATTTGCCATAGAATATTTCATTAGCCACAGTAACCATGCTGATGTGGATTCCCATGCAGATGTTTGCAAACTGTAAATGGGCAGTAAACGCGATGAAAGTACTTCCAAACATTTTCTTTTCTACAAAAGCTGCTATGAAACAAACCAAATTCCCTAGAATGGAGAACACACTAAGTAACCAAAAGAAAAGCCTGTACAATTCAGTTGGAAGCAAATATTCACAGGAAAAAAATATGGGTTGTGGTGATACACATCGTACTGTGTGTGCCTGTTTTACAAGGAAAGTTTTGCAACAAATTCTATAATTTGAGGAGAAGATACTTTTCAAATGATTCCACATTGACAATGTATCCAAAGGAAAATTAATTACCGAATTTCCCCTGACGTCCAGTTCAGTCAGCTGTGAAATGTATTCGATTGCTTTGGACCTAACTGTTGTGATGCCAGAAAATGATAAATTTAAATATATGACTTGGGGAAAGTACATGGGCAGGTCACTGTTAAGTATCTGGAGACATGTTCTTGAAGCATCAATTTTTGTCAGAGCGTAATGAAACAAAATATGTGGACTACCTCTTAGTGACGTCAGAGGATTGTTTGCTAAGTACACTGTTTTTAAATTCCATAACTTGAGAAAAACAATCCTATCTATTGTTCTCATGTGGTTGTAGGTCAGATCAAGGGACTGTAGGTTGCGAAGATTCACACTTGATATATTGACTAGAGAACAATAGGAAAGACATAGGTGAATAAGATGTATGTTGTTACTGAAATCAGTCAGCGTCATTCCTGAGCCTGTGGCATCCATGTAGCGAAGCTGGGGAAAGAGGTCAGCACAGAAAGAATGGGGACATAAAAAAGACTGACCTTGACATTGACAGCCACCAGGACAGGTCATGTTACACAGCCATTCATCATCACGCTGTGGACACTGACCCCAGCCATCACACAGATGATCCCCATGAACACAAATTTTAGAACCACGACATCGGTAGAAAGCAAAACAGGTGAATGTTTCACAATCTTGTTCATCTTCACCATATGTACAGTCAGAAAATCCGTTGCATCGAGTGTAGACAGGGAGACAGTACAACCAGTCTTCTGTACACCAGTAATGAGTGTCAGGACAAGACTGATGAGATGTCATCAGCTGCTGAATGAAGTAACCTGTACCATCCAGGTTGATGAAAAGTCGCTGTTGTTTGTTGGCCTCTTTGTGGATGAAATGATTTCCAAAGCAGCTGACCTCATCAGAGTCATCCAGACAATCTGTGTGGTAATCACAGTGTTGGCTGTCCAACACACACTGACCATTAGTGCAAAGAAAAGTACTACATGAGGGATGTTGACAGAATGATTCATCACTGTGATCTGGACAGTCGTGTCTGAAGTCACACACTAGGGTGTAAGATAGTGTTGTAATGTTATTATCACAGACAAACATGACAATGGTGTAGCCAGTGCGTTTTCCAGGAAAAATCTGTGTGTCTGAGTTCTTGGTGCTTGTATTCCAGAACACACACGATCTTGAATACATCAGATGTCCACAGTAAATTTGAACATCACAGGACAAAAAGGTATGTGTCACGTGACCCTCTGAACAATCTGATAATATCTGCTGTGTCTGTGTCAAAAGGGACAGGGCAGAGTCTGAAACAGGGAACTCAATTGTTTGAGTAGAATACAGGTTTTGTGATTGTTGTTTCACTTGACAAACTATACGGTCTGAAAAGAAAGAACTATGAAGAAACACGGTGCGTGCGTCTAGATGCCCATATCTGGTATCCCTTGTGGAATAGTACGTGTGTAAGAAATGAACAAGGTTGTAGATCTGGGTGTTGTCAGACCAATGACGGAACTTGCTGTACATAAAGGTCACAGACTTCCAGCCTGATGACAAACCTGAGACCACGTCAAAGTCGTCATGGTGATTGAAGATGTGCAAGTAATCGACCTGTTCCTGACTGGTTTTAACTGAAGCTTACTGTCCACCCATCTTCTGACACTCATATCTTTCGAGTGCAGAAGTCAAACGTACATCCAGTTTAACATATGCAAAACATTTGTCACGTGAAGCCACCAAACCTGGACAACCAGGACTGCTGAAGGGACAGTGTTCTGTTTCATCCTGTCCATCTTCACACTCTGACTTCAGTTACAGTCCAAGTGGTGCTGAAAGCTGCATAGTGATCAACAGAACAGTTGAACAGACCATTGGGTAACTGATGGGGTTTAGCTGTCTCTGGGTGAACAGAAAACAATATTTTCAGACTGACACTGTCCCTTAACGTGCATAAGTAGACTGCTAACATGAATTTGAATATATGTTTAAAGGGAAAATGGATTGCTGAATCACTGTCACAACACACACGCAAGACGCTTTGACGTGTATCTGGCTGTGTATAAATCAAATCTGCGTACATTCCAACGGTTCTCGATCTATACGATGTTCCTGAAATCTGACCATAATGACACAGCCAGGGGGCGCTGTCACTTCTTCCCAGATGTCATGAGAAGCTGCCCAATAGAAACTCTGACGTGGTAATTCATGTACCCACAATAAGATATGTAAATATTTTAACAAAACCGTGATCTTCAATTGCCTGTATGTGTAGTCTACTGAAGGCTTGTTATAGTGCAGCAAAACCATGCTGTTTCCAAAGATTCGATGTAGTCTTCTTCCAGAAATGAAGATCGCATTCGTATTCCCATATATCGTCATTACCGACGAAACTTATGTTCAATATCATAGTTTCCATGTACTAGAGCCACACCAGTTTGCTAAACGTTGGACCCGAGCCCGTACTAACATACCCTGTGGTACCTCTACGTGCAGAAGACAGAAAGTCGTGAACTCATTCACACATCCCATGCACCACTCTCTGGTGTGTCACAAGGTCTGAAAATGCCCATTTGCTACAGTGTGACAGTTGGTCTGTAGGACTGTGAAGTTTGTTTGGTTCTGATTCATGATGTAGTCTACACCCGGACAGAGGTCACTGAGGTTCTGTGGATCAGGAGTGATGCTGGTGCTGGTGTTGTTCATGTTGCTCTGTGACTGATGATGAGATGATGATGATGATAATGGTGATGAGATGACGACAATGAGAATGACGACATGATAAAGTGGTGATGATGATGACGATGATGATGATGATGATAAATTGATGATGATGATGATGATGATGATGATAAAATAAGGATGATTACATGATGATGATAAAATGATGATGATGGTAACAAAGAGCATTGATTGAGTGCATTTACTGTATTTTTTATCATATGGTGCTGACAAATTCAGACTCTGTGCACACATATAGCACAACATAAGCATAATGCACACACACACACACACACCACACACACACACACACACACACACACACACACACACACACACACACACACACACACAACAAGAAAAGGATTATACAAGTATCCATAATGCATAACTATGAACAGAAATTCATCAGAACTACTGCAGCAAGTGGAAGGGACAATGTGAATTATAGTAGCCTACAGTGATTTGTCCATACATAACAAAGTCTACTGGATTGTTTCGACGATATGTTCGTTTCTAACTCACTCAGCACTAACGCCTGGACAAGGATCTCCCAAGCAAGATGGTTGCACTCTAATACACCGCTATAGCGGATCAGGCATTGAAAACTTTCCACTGATGACAAGATGCTGCTCAGTGGTAATCGAAGCAGGTCCTGATATAGCCATATTTGCATAGAGTAACCTCTGACCACTTACACTGGCGAGTGACCTATGACCGGTCAGCCTTTGAGCTATTTTATGATACCTTTCCTGTTTCAACTTAATACAATGGTGTCTCAACTGTGAACGAGTGCGCTCATGCAGTCGAACAAGACGTGTTTACACTTCACGTGAGGCAATAAAGTCATTCTTACCAGGGGTCTGACTCTGAAGATACAGAACAGTACAAGAAAGTGATTTACCCATCAGAAGGGATGGATTGACGAAAATACGTCCGACAGAGAAGGTGGAGGAAGAGAGGGGTGGGTGTGGCGAATGACACGGCAGTGTGTGTAGGTGGCACTTATGCAAATAACCCACCAGCTGATCTGACTGAGGTTGGTTCTGTTGTTTCATGATGAATGTCTACCTGAAGATTGTTATGTGGGTTTTTTTTTCTCAGTTATTCCTTATAGCAGTGCCAAACACATAGGCTAAAGTTGTATGGCATTACAGACCATGCCCCCATTGATTTTTTTTACCAGATAGTGACCTGATTATGGAGCATCGTTGATGAAACCCATTTCAGTTGCCATAATTTGATGTTGACTGTCCACACCTCACAACTGTAGACAAATACCAGTTCTTAAACAATCAAGAACCTCTTCCTGATGTTAAGTGATAGGCATTTTTGGTAAGAACGCTTTTCATCGTTCTTGAATGCTGTTTTAGGCTTGGCTGATTCTGCTGGTATTTCTGATGCATATGCTGTCTGGTGAGATGCTGTTCCCAGATATTTAAACTTATCAACCTTGCTCAATAGTTGTTTACTAGAGAATTCTGTTCTCTATGAAAACGTCAGACATCTCAAATTCATAGACATCTGTTGTCTAAAAAAATTGAAATTGCCACGTTAGCTTGAGCAGGTGGTCAGTAGCACTGTGAGTATTGTATCAAGATCTACCCCGTGACTGGGTCACATCTGGATGGTGATGCAGAGCCTGGTGTTGAGTTTCTATACCAATGACTGTCTGAGAGATATGAGCTTTATGATGATGATGTTATCGACAACACTCACAGAACGATACAAAATTTGTTCGAGTGAATGAATATGGTGCATGATCATCCATGCATGTATTTCAGATTGTTAACAACACAAGGACAACATATAATTTCTATGACGATTCAGACAAGTATGAAAAAGTGATCTACTTTGTGATTGATGATGTCCCAATAAGAGTTATTCTACGTATCTACTGATGAAACAAACATTGTCTAGTACAATTCTGTTTTTTTTGTAGTCCTTTTCTCACACTGGACGAAACAGCAGGAAGTTTGTGCACACATATACACAACATAAGCACAATGGCAAACACAGACACACAGACACACACACACATACGCGCGTGCGCGCGCGCACGCACGCACACACACACACACACCACACACATCAAGAAACAGGATATACAAGTATCCATAATGCATAACTATAACAGAAATTCATCAGAAATACAGCAGCACTGGAAGGGATACAGTGAATTATATTAGGCTACAGTGATTTGTCCACTGATAACAAAGTCTACTGACGATATGTTCGTTTCTAACTCACTCAGCTACTAACGCATGGATCAAGGATCTCCAAGCGAGATGTTACACCAAACATCGCGCTATAGCAGATCAGACATTGAAAACTGTCCACTGATGACAAGGTGCTGCTCAGTGGTAATCGAAGCGGTCATGATATAACATATTTGCATAGAGTAACCTCTAGCCACTGCACAGGCGAGTGAACCTATGACCGGTCATCCTTGAGCTACTTTATGATTACCCTGTTCCTGTATAGAACTTAAGAACAATGGTGTCCTCAACTGTGAACGAGTTGCACTCTCAGCATCGAACAAGACGTGTTTACACTTCACGTGAGGCATTAAAAGTCAATCTTACCAAGGGGTCCTGACTCTGAAGATACAGAACAGTACGAAGGAAGTGATTTAGCCCATCAGAAGGGATGGAATTGACGAAAATACGTCCGACAGAGAAGGTGGAGGAGAGAGGGGTGCGGTGTGGTGAATGACACAGCAGTGTGTGTAGCGTGGCACTTATGCAAATTAACCCCAGCTGATCTGACTGAGGTTGGTTTCTGTTGTTTCATGATGAATGTTGCCTCGAAGATTGTGATGTGTGGGTTTTTTTCCTTCAGTTTTTTCTTCATACGCAGGTGGCCAAACACATAGCTAAGTTGCATGCATTACAGACACGCCCCCATTGTTTTTTGACCAGATACTTAGTGACCTGATTATGGAGCTCATGGATGATGAAACCCCATTTCAGTTGCCATCATTTTGCGTTTTGACTGTCCAACCTCACAACTGTACACAAATACCAGTTCTATAGAACATTCAAAAACTCTCTTCCTGAAGTTAAGTGATAGGTCATTTGTTGGTAAGAACGCTTTTCATCTTCTTGAAT
The DNA here is from genome assembly GCA_030674185.1 of Monoplex corrugatus. Classification (NCBI taxonomy): domain Eukaryota; kingdom Metazoa; phylum Mollusca; class Gastropoda; order Littorinimorpha; family Ranellidae; genus Monoplex; species Monoplex corrugatus. Next base: position 44,147,252 of record JAPXFY010000032.1, on the reverse strand, counting down.
GCTGTTTTAGCTTGGCTGATTCTGCTGGTTATTTCTGATGTGCATATGCCATCTGATGAGATGATTGTTCCAGATATTTAAACTTATCAACCTTCTGATAGTCATTACAGAAATGTTTCCATGAAAACGTCAGACAAAAATTCATAGACATTTTTCTAAAAAACAAAAAAAATGAAGCACGGTGGCTTGAAGCAGGTGGGCAGTTGCACATGGAGTATTGTAGAAGACATGACCCTCTTGCTGACTTGGGTCACATCTGGGATGGTATGCACGAGCCTGGATAAGTTGGTTTATACCAATGACTGTCTGAGCAGATAGCAGCTTTTATGTGTAATGTTATCGCACCTCTCCAGCAGTTACAAAATTTGTTCGAGTGTGAATATGGTGGCAGTCATCCATCTTTATTTCAACTGTGTTAACAATTCACAAGGCAACATTTTTCTTGACGGATTCAGTACACAGTTGAAAAAGTTCTACTTTGTATTGAAATGTCCTTATAAGTAGTTATTCTAGTTCTCCCTGATGAAACAAACATTGTCTCACTGTAACAATTCTGTTTAGTTATTTTAGTCCTTTTCTCACACTGGACGAAACAGCAGGGAAGTTTGTCATTTTCTTCCAATTTTTGTATTTGGTGTTTGTTCGTTTGTGATCTTACGCTTGACAAAGGTCTGTCGGCTGAAAATGTGTGCCTGTTTGTCTGGTTGTATTAAATACGCGTTCTGATTTCTTTTTTCTTGTTTTTTTTCTGGTTCCAGTTTGCTTGAAAGAGGGCAGTCACATTTGTTTTGGATTTCGCTTTCGTGAATCAAGGTTCTTGCAACAGACTTGTCAAGTGACTGGTTTCAACAGACAGAACTGACAAGTGAACTAAATTACATCAACGAGAATAGTACTCTCTTTGGTTACATCTAATGATCTAGCCCTGCTGTGTACATTTTGTTGTGAGCGTGTGCAAGTGTTTTTTTTTTTCACAAGAAAATGTGCTTCAGAACGGTTAACACTGGCTTGCCTTAAATAAAATTGATCTTCCCCAGTTCTTCTTTGGAGTGATCGCCTTTGCTAAGGCATTAGATCTGTTTTGGTGTTTCTGATCGCATGGCATACGTATTTCAGCTTTCCTTTGTAGATCCGTCAGCAGCTGGCACCTGACATTCTGTTCCTTTAACATGCTATCGTTTGTTCTTCTGTCTGTCCATTTGACCCTGAAAAGTCGTCTATAGAACCACATTTCAATTGCATTGATTTTATTTTCTTCGTCTTTTCTTAGTGTCCAGGCTTTGCAACCATACATTAAAACCGGATATAGGACTAATGTATTGTAAAATAGGGGAAGGCCTAAACTGTCCATCTTCTAATTCAATATAGAATGCAGCCTTTCATATTCTGTTTGTCTTTTTGCTCTATTTCTTTTCAGTTTCAACAATTCGACATGAACATGAAGAGAATGTGACACAGATTTCATTACACAATCTTCAGGCAACAAACAGGTAAATCTGACATAGGAGAAAAGAATGTTCTGAACAATTTACTACAATTGTAAAGACAGGCCCAGTTCACTCTCTGTGGAATGTGTAAGCGATCCAAATTTACGTGAATAACAGCCCAGATCATGTTGGAAAAAATATCCTCATCATCATGTGCCATTTTGCATGACGTTGGCGATCATGGCCCTCCATATGCATCTATCTCCTTTTGCTGCAAGTATATCTTCCACCCTCTCTGTCTTCAGCCACTCTGTAAGTCCGTCCGATATTTTCTCCCAAGTCTACCTGGTGTTTTCTTTCCCTCCAGCTTTCCTGTTGTGACCAGGTGCTCTAATTTCTCTTTCCTCACATAATGTCCTATAATGTTGCTTGTCTTTTCCTAATTCTCTTTATCAATGATCTTCTTGTGTCTGCCTCCATCAAGACTGTCTCGTTTGTTTCTTTTGCTGTCCATGGAACTGGCAACATTCTTCTTAGAAATCACATTTTGGCTGCCTCCATCTTGTTCTGACGTTGCGTGTTGACTGTCTATGCCTCACAACTGTATAATGGTATTGGTTCTGTATAACATTCAAGAACTCTCTTCCTGATGTTAATTGATAGGCATTTGTTGGTAAGAACGCTTTTCAGCTTCTTGAATGATGTTTTGGCTTGGCTGATTCTGCTGGCTATTTCTGATGTGCATCTGCTGTCTGGTGAGATGAACATTCCCAGATATTTAAACTTATCAACCTGTCTCAAAGATGTGCCATTTGCTTTTGCATGAGGGGATTTCATGTTTGTTTCTGATTACCATGACTCCAGTCTTCTTGCTGTTTACCTCCAACCTTTTATAATTGCTTTCTATTTCTATTATTATTCACAAGGTTTTCTGTAATTAGCACGGTCTCATGTGCGTAACGAATGTTGTTTATCATATAAACGTAAAACATATACACGACTGAATTCTATTCGTCTTTTCCTGCCATGAGTTTCACACTCTAATGATATAGGTTCTCTGGCATTATTTATAAAAGCATGGGTTACGACACACGCACACACTAACGCGCGCACAGATACACCCACACCCACACCCATACCCACACCCACACCCACACCCACCCACCCACCCACACACACACACACACATACACACGCACACACACACACACACACACACACACACACACACACACACACACACACATACACACCGCACATTTTCCAGATATTAATGAACACAATTTCTTTCTTCCTAAAAATCACATCCTATACCTTCTATCCCCACATCCTATACCTTCTATCCCCAGCCCGTTCTCAACGCTGGAATCATGCAATAAATCAGGAGACAGTTTTTACATAGTACAGCAAATATAAATGATTTATGTCATGGTGCGTTTGGTTACAATAAGGAACAAATCGACATAAACAGTATTTATGGTACAGTATTATGGTAAACAGGGAACGACCCAAATGATTTATGTCGAGGTACAGCTACAGTGGAAGCAGCAACAATAATATTGTGTTTACTGACAAGTCGCTTGATTTATTATCAGGCAGCCAGTAACATGACGCTGTGCAGTTTGTGCATTGACTGAGTGGGGTTGGGGAGGGGTGGGGTTGGGTGGGGTGTCTTTTGATCACGAGAGACGAGTTTATACAGAATAGCTTGTTGTGTTGCGATTCACACCTTTATTTATTTATTCATTTATTATTTATTCGCTTTACATGTATATATATATGTTCCTTTTTCAGAAGATAAAATACACAAATACACATGTCATTTGTATGTAGCCAGGATTGTTCCAGTGATAGTTTGATACAATACCAGTAGAAAGAACATTCTTTTCTTTTGAAACGCTTGTTGGGGGCATACTCTCGTCTATTTCTGAACAGGAAAGCAGATGATGTTACTAGGTAAAACATGGCTAGGTAGGGAGGTGCCTTGGACCTGGCCAGCTCGTGGGTTCATGGTGCAGGCTTTAAGGCATGTACCATGATCACCATATGCATGGCACCTGTAACTTAGTAAATATGGAATTCATTCCAAACGCGAGGCATCTTTGAGAAACTGAGACTGAAACTGTAACGTGCAGTATTTATTCCCTGTTTATTGATTGAAGGCTCTGTCACAAGTATCCTGTAGTCTCAATAACTTCACAAGCAGAGTGTACTTCCATTGATTAGGTTTTTTTTTCATTTGATGTTAACATTTCGTTTTTAACTGTGATGTGTATAACCCAAAACAAGAGTGAACTGCCCGCGTTTAAGCAAACATGAACTAGAAAAACACGAGAATAGAATCAGAACGCGTATTTAATACAACCAGACAAGACAGACGCAAATTATCAGTCAACTGGCTTTTGTCAAGTTTGAATGTAAGATCACAAACACACAAACAAACACTAATAACATAAATTAGGAGAAAAGACTGAAACTTCCCAGGTGCTTCGTCCAGTGGGAGAAGAGGACTAATAATGATGTGGGCGGAAAGCGATCCATTATGGAGTTAGCTTTCCATTTGTGGTGGTTTTCTATCCCACTACCTATCAGAATGACTGCACTGTGGTATTTCTTCTTCTGAAGGCTGGCCTTATATAAATGGTCTACCATACAACCTTACCCTTTTTACAACATGTCGGCGATCTCACCATACCCCCAGCAGTTAAGTGAGCTGCATGCTTCACATCAGATGCAGTGTGCTAATACACACAACTCAACACAACACAACACAACACAACACAACACAACACAACACAACACAACACAACACAACACAACACAACACAACACAACACAACACAACACAAACACACCACACAACCACAACCAACGCAACCACCAACCAACCAACACAACACAACACACACACACACCACACCACCACACACACACACAACACACACAACACAACACAACACACACACACACACACACACACACACACACACACACACACCACACACACACACACACACACACACACACACCACCCACACACAAAACACACACACACACACACAAAAACACCCCACGTGCACTCACACAGGTAAAAACTTAGGATGCATTACTCTAGTACATGTATTGTCAAAATCACCAACGAATTTCCATCTTGATTTTATCTGGGCACGTTGTTTTTTTCCCGTAGTTTAAGACTGCAACGCACGTAACATACGGAACAGTCATTTGTTTACAGAAACAATTTACCAACTGCTTCTTGAGTGTCATCTCTGTAACACAGTTTTAGAAACAATAAAGATTGTTGTCTGTTCGTGTACTTAGTTTGTTTAAAAACATGCAAAAAATTCCCAGAAAACATAACACGTTCCACTTCATCTGTATCAAAACATGAAAATAAAACACTGTTCATTGTTGAATGAAATGTGTCTTGTATTACAGAAGGAGCACCAAACTAACCGAAAATGCAATGTTTTAGTATCTACAGCATCAAGCTTTTGGCTGTTGTTTTGGTTTACTTGCACTATTTAGTTATGAGGGGCTGTGGCTGATTGTCGCATTTTGTCAAGAAAAGGGAGACAGGAGACATTTCTTACCCAGTTTGGCTTTAAGCTGATCATCAACATTTTTATCGTGTGGGTTTGTTCTCCAATCTAATCATATCTTCTGTCATTGTGTTTACTTTGCTGTCGTCAGCGTTCAGGGCTTCAAGCTGTCAATCTATCTGGGTTTGAAATTTTGAGTATTTAATGGGTTGTTTCAACTTTTAACTATCCAAACAATAGCTGATCTTGATGAGGAGGAGAATATGTATTAATCTGATTTAATGAGCTCAAACGTTTTTTGTTTGTTTTGTTTCCTCTTGTTTTTGAATTGCTTTTTATCATACATATCAGAAACGTACCTGCAGGATTTAAAACATCCATTCCCATTCTTTTTAGAACAATGCCATTAGGAAAAAGAAAAACGACACTAGAGAGCATGGGATTGGTACATCAATACTTGATTGACAGTTTCAGCATACATAGTAGTAGTAATAATAATAGTAGCAGTAGCAATAGTAGTAGTAGTGGTGTGGTAGCAATAGTAGTAGAAGTAGCAGAAGCAATATAATACAATACAATATTTTATTTGTATAGCGCAAAATCTTGATAAAATCAAATCTAAGCGCTAAAACAGACACACACGCACGCACGCACACACACCACACACACACACACAACACACACACACACACACACACACACACACACACACACACACACACACACGCACATGGCTAAAATGGGGAGAAAGAATAAAAGCAATGGAAAATTATAGAGAGCATATTGTATACAATTATATATTACAATGTGATTCCCCTCCGAGTGGAGACAGGCTGCAGAGTGGGTTGAGTGAGGTCAGGATTTTATGCAGAGGAGAAAAGGTAAGTTTTGAGAGCGGATTTGAAGGAGACAAAAGTAGGTTTCTGACGGACAGAGAGAGGAAGTTTGTTCCAGGAAAGTGGACCAGAAACAGAGATGGCTCGTGGACCATAGGTATTGAGCAGCAGCAGCAGTAGTAGTCATATTCGTAGTAGTAGCAGTAGTAGTAATAGTAGCAACAGCAGTAATTTTGTAGTAGCAGTAGTAGCAGCAGCAGTAGTAGTAGTAGTAATAGTAGTAGCAGCATCAGTAGTAGTAGTAACATTAGCAGCAGTAATAGTGGCAGCAGTAGTAGCAGCATCAGCAGTCTGTGTGTGGCAAATAAGCCAGAATTCCAACAATTCAGACAGTGGTTTCATGAGTCAAAAAAGTTTTGTTCTTTTGAGCTTGGTAAGGTAATTAATAAACTACTGGGTTTATTACTAAAACTTTTATGACTATTCGTATTTTTAATCACCAGTTATACCCGGAGTCAGTATGTGGCAAGTAACAAGCCAGAATTCCAACAATTTTGGAAGCTGTAATGATTTTGGTATGCAGGTTATATTGTTGTTGAACTTGTTAAGGCAATTAATCAATTTCTGAGTTAATAACCATATCTGTTGTGACTGTTCATATTTTTCCATCATCATTTATACATGGAGTCTAAGTGTTGCAAACAATAAGCCAGAATTCGTACAAATGTTGAAGTTACAATGATTTTAGTGCTCTCATGTAGTATCTTTTGCATAGCTCGTTTAGGTAATTAATTAAATTTTAATTAATTAGTGCAAAGTTTCATCATCTCATAAATTGTTAAGCTGTCTTGTGCTGATGAGAATCTTTCTGGTGATGTTCAGTTTTGGCTTATTGGTTCATTCTTAACAAAGTTATGTTGTTATATATTCTCAAAACATAGGCAAATTATCACAGTTTCTGAGAAAACAGAGACAAAAGATGACAGTTTTTGCTGTGTAGACTTATGTAAATAAAATTTTACATTTCATTATTTGGAAAATTCGTAACTTTTGTCGCAGTCAACTGACAGAAAGTCTTTTTATACCACTGAAAAGCATTTTTGTTTTCTCTTTAAAGTGATACCTATTACATAATTCATTCTAAAACTTCAATTCTTTTGTCGCACAATGATGGAAACATGAAGATGGGTAGCGAACAGGCCAGATTTTAATGTTGCGTGCCAGTAGCAACGCAGGCAGGGTCGAACTCCTGACCTTCCAAATGACAGTTCGATGGGTCTTACCCGCTTGACTACCGAACCCCTCAAACAGTGCAAACGATGGGAGACTACTCGCAAGTAAAACTCTTCCACTTGAAAACCACGAACAAGGGGTAATGCACTTTTCGTCAGTGTGGTGTAGGCTAAAGTGAAGCCAACAGATTCCACACCACATTTTGAGAAAAGACCTTGCAGAATCACACAATATGCCAACAGTTTCAGTGAAAAGGGACGAGTTGTTCTGACGTCTTTCAAAGACATACAGTAAGTAGACCGACAGCTGTTTTAATTTAATCATTCAACACGTTTTTAAATGTCATGATCATCATCATGGTCATTGTCATGCCAAACTAAGACTTGATCAAGACTTGGATTGCTTTCACTGAGTAGGCCGATCATTTCTTGACTTCACTTGTCTTGACGTACAAAGTACCAGGCTTGATGCCTACGTCTGTTGTGGGTCCTTTTTGTAGCACGAGGCTAGATGGTTGATGTAGCATCGTGTCACATATGTGTTTGGCGTTACACGACGGTCACTTACTTTCACAGATCCAATATACAAATGTTGATGATCCTTCCAATCGTTGTTCAGACGACTTTTGCCGACGTGGAAGTGCTGTTTACCTCAGTCAGTTACTGGCACTGAGTCAGCACCTCGGCGTCTGAATGTTCGTGCTGTGCACTAACACAAGGGCTCAGACATTAGTGCAAGACGTGGAAATAAGAATTGTTCTCACTGCACTGTGTTTTGTGTTTGTTTTTGTGTGAAAACTTTGGAAAAATGGAAATGAAGGATTGACGAGGCAGTGACAACTTGAGCAAACTAAAAAATATATATATATTCAATATTTTATGTAGCACACACACACACACACACACACACACACTTCCCTCACGTACCCTCCGCTCTGCCTCCGATCCTCTGTTTTTTCGCTTTCCACGCACTAAGCTCAATAATAATAAAATAATTACAATATTTATATAGCGCAAAATCTTGATAAAATCAAATCTAAGCGCTGAAACACACACACACGCACGCACGCACACACACGCACGCACGCACGCACACACACGCACCCACGCACGCACGCACGCACGCACACACACACACACACACAACACACACACGCACACGGCTATAAATGGGGAGAAAGAATAAAAGCAATGGAAAATTATAGAGAGCATATTATATACAATTATATATTGCAATGTGATTCCCCTCTGAGTGGAAACAGGCGGCAGAGGGGATTGAGTGAGGTCAGGATTTTATGTAGAGGAGAAAAGGTGAGTTTTGAGAGCGGACGTGAAGGAGACAAAAGTAGGTTGCTGACGGACTGTGAGAGGAAGTTTGTTCCAGGAGAGCGGACCAGAAACAGAGAAGGTTCGTGGACCATAGGTATTGAGCTTAGTGCGTGGAAAGCAAAAAGTCAGAGGATCGGAGGCAGAGCGGAGGGTACGTGAGGGAACATAGATCTCAAGTAGGCTTGACAGGTAATCGGGGGCTGCGTTATTGAGGCTTTTGTAGCACATGGTGTCTAGTTTGTACTGTATGCGCTTTGATACAGGGAGCCAGTGAAGTTGTGCCATGAGAGGAGATATGTGGTCAGCTTTTTTTCTTTTTGAGTACAAGGCGTACAGCATTGTTTTGAATGCGCTGTAGGATGTGAGTGGTGGAGGCAGGAAGACCGGACATGAGTGAATTGCAATAGTCAATGCGAGACATTATGAAGGAGAGAACGAGTTTTGCTGTTGTTTCCACAGAGAGATACTTCCTGATCAGGCTTATACGATGGAGGTGATAGTAGCAAGATCTGGCAGTTTGAGAAACAAAGTTGTTCATGGAGAGGGTAGAGTCAATGCAGACACCAAGGTTTTTAGCTGAATCATAAATTGGGACTGATGTGTTACATAATGGGAGAGAAAGAGGAGGCAGCTGAGAAAGTTTCTGACAGGTGCCAATGAGGATAGCTTCTGTGTTGTCATTATTTAGCTGAAGTTTGTTGTATGTCATCCAATTTTTGATGTCCGATAGAGTTTTGCTGGTCAATCTGGGAGGCAAACCATTTGATATCAACATCATCCAGGTGCAAGCACCAACATCTGCAAGTACTCAGAAAGACACCGACAACTTCTACGAAGTATTAGAGATGGCCAAGGTCCAATGTAAATCACAAGAAGTTACAGTCATAATAGGATATTTTAATGCTAAAGTGGGACAGGATAGGGTGGAGGATATAGTTGGACCTCATGGCCTTGGTGCACAAAATGAAAGGGGAGGGAACCTTGTAGAAAGGGCACAGATGAATGAGTTCATTGTAGGAAACACCTGGTTTGAGCAGCCTATTAGAAGAAAATGGACTTGGATGAATCCAGGAGATAATACCAACAATCAGATTAACTACATCCTGATCAACAAAGGTTTAGAAATTCTTTACTGTCAGCAAAACACTACCAGGGGCAGACTGCAACAATGACCACAATCCTGTAATGGGAAGGTTTAGGCTGAAATTAAGGAAAAGGAAACAGACCAAATGCAACAGCAAACTAAACTTTGGACTCTTAAAGACAGATGAAGTGATACGTAAAAATGTAATGTACATGTTCAAAACAAATTCAGTGCTCTGGAAGACGTTGGTGACAGTGAGGAACAATGGACAAAGTTGAGAAATTCGATAAATGAAGCTTGTGAAGAAATCCCTCAGGCAGATAGAAAAGCAAAAAAGAGCTGGATGACTAATGAAATGTTGGGCTTGATGGAGGAAAGGAGGAAGGCAAAGAGAAACGAGGAGATATACAGGAAGATAAAAAAAGAAATCAGGAATAGGTGCAATGAAGCTAAGGAAGCTTGGCTCAACACAAAATGCAAAGATCTAGAAGACCGACACAAAACGGATACTCAGGGTGTGTACAGACGAACTGAAGAAATCGTCCACAGGAAAAATACATGCACATCAACTGGTTGCTTAAAATCGAAAGATGGCACGCTTATCATGGAAAAAAGAAAATATTAGACAGATGGGGAGAGTACATTAAAGACCTTTTTGAGGATGACAGAAACGAAGAACACATTATAAAAAAAGAATTTTGAAGGACCATGCATAATGAAAGATGAAGTTAGAGCAGCACTGAAAAAGATGAAACCAGGAAAAGCCCCAGGACCAGACAACATTACTACAGAGATGATTAAAGCCCTGGAGGAATTTGGCATAGAAAAAATAACAGCCTCGAAAATGAAATTTTCGACAGTGGAAAAATCCCCAAAGATATGGAAAAAATCAATTTTCATTGCACTTCCAAAGAAGACAGGGCTATAGAATGCGAACTCCATCGCACAATCAGTTTGATGAGTCATGTAACAAAAATCATGCTAAGAATAATCATAATGAGGACAAGGAATAGAATCAAAAGACAAATAGCAGAAGAACAGTGTGGTTTGTGGAAGGGAAAGGAACTATTAATGCCATATACATCCTAAGAACTATCATAGAGAAGTCAGTTGAGATGAATAAGGATTTGTATTTATGCTTCGATCGGGTACGACATGAAGAATTGATCAACCAGCTGGATTGACTCAATGTTGATGGAAAAGATCTACGAAAAATCAGAAATATGTACTGGGAACAAACAGCTGCTATGAGAATAGAAAAAAGTATAAGCTCTTTCCAAAACTTCAAAAGAGGAGTCAGACAGGGTTGTGTTTTGTCACCAGATCTGTTTTCACTTTACAGCGAAAAATGAAAGGGACCTACAAAACCTTGTGAATATACTAGAAATAGAAAGCAAAGGTAAGGTGTTGGAACGAAACAGCAGGAAAACTGAAGTCATGGTGATCAGTAACAGCAAATGGCACAACCTTGACACAGGTTAATAAGTTTAAATACCTGGGAACGATCATTTCATCAGACGGCAGATGCACATCAGAAATAATCGACAGAATCGGCCAAGCCAAAACAGCATTCAAAAAGATGACAAGCATTCTTACCAACAAATGCCTGTCAATTAACATCAGGAAGAGAGTTCATGAATGTTGTATAGAACCAATACTGTTGTACTGATGTGAGGCGTGGACAGTCAACAAGCAAAGCCAGAACAAGATTGAGGCAGCCGAGATGTGGTTTCTAACAAGAATGTTGAGAGTTCCATGGACAGCAAAGAAAACAAACGAGACAGTCTTGATGGAGGCAGACACAAGTAGATAATTCATAAGGAAGATTCGAAAAAGACCATTTTATGAGGAAGAGGGATTGGAGCACCTGGTCACAACAGGAAAGCTGGAGGGGAAGAGAGCACCAGGTAGTCCCAGGGAGAAAATGCTAGACGGACTTGCGGAGTGGTTGAAGACGAGGAGGGGTGGAGGAGATGCTTGGGGCAACAACAGATAGAGACAAATGGTCCATGATCACCAACACCATGCAGCAGGGCACCTGATGATGATGATGATTGTAGTGTTTGGAGAAGATTAGGAAAAGACAAACAACATTCATACGACATTTTATTAGTGACATTACTTGTAACGCTGCACTGACATTTTTGTTGAGAAATATTTGGGTGTTGTCATATAAGGACATCCACCAGTCACTCTCTCCCTGTCTGTCTGTATGTCTCTGTCTCTGTCTTTTTCTCTCTGTCTGTCTGTCTGTCTCTGTCTTTTTCTCTCTGTCTGTCTGTCTGTCTCTGTCCTTTTCTCTTTGTCTGTCTGTCTGTCTCTGTCTTTTTCTGTCTGTCTGTCTCTGTCTCTGTCTTTTTCTCTCTGTCTGTCTCTGTCTCTCTCTGTCTGTCTTTCTCTCTCTGTCTTTCTGTCTCTGTCTCTGTCTTTCTCTCTGTCTATCTCTGTATCTGTCTTTCTCTGTCTGTCTGTCTCTGTCTCTGTCTTTCTCTTTCTGTCTGTCTGTCTCTGTCTTTCTCTCTCTCTGCGTCTCTCTCTCTCTGTTTCTCTGTGTCTCTGTCTCTGTCTTTCTCTCTCTCTCTCTCTCTCTGCATCTCTCTCTCTCTCTCTCTCTGTATCTCTCTGTGTCTCTGTATCTGTCTCTCTCTCTCTCTCTCTCTCTGCGTCTCTCTCTCTCTCCCTTTCTCTGTCTCTTCTCTGTATAACTGTCAGCCTCTCTTTCTTTCCCCCCATCTGTCACTGTCTCTATGTGTGGCAGTGTGTGCATTTAAGTGTGAGTGTATATCCATGTTTATGTGTGTACGTGTATGTGTGTGTGTGTGCGCGCGGGCATGTGTGTGTGTGTGTATGCGTATTTGCGTATATGTGTATGTGTGTGTGTGTGTGTGTGTGTGTGTGTGTGTGTGTGTGTGTGTGTGTGTGTGTGTGTGTGTGTGTGCGAGCGTGTGTTTGAGTATGCCTGTGTATGTGTGATGTGTGTGCGTTTGTACATTATGTGCCAATAAATGTGTCTATGCACGAATACGGGTGTGTTGGTTTGTTTGTTTATGTTGTGTGTGTATGCGTTTGTATGTTTGTTTATATATGCTGTGTGTGGATGTGTGAATAAGTGTGTGTGCGCTTGTGTATTCGAGCCCATATGCATGTGAGAGGAACGTTTATGTGTCCAACACACCACAACGACGCAAACACACACTGACGCAGTGACAGCAAGTATAATGAAAGCATATTGATGCACACGGTGGGTGTGACTGTAGATGTTAACAATACAGTGAGTGTTTAGAGAGAGAGAGAGAGAGAGAGAGAGAGAGAGAGAGAGAGAGAGAGAGAGACAGTGTGCGTGAGAGACAGAGAGAGAGAGAAAAAAGAAAGAGAGAGAGAGAGAGAGAGAGAGAGAGAGAGAGAGAGAGAGAGCAATGATGTGACATAATAGGCTGATTGATGTAGACATTGTTGGTGTGTTCACTTTACCAGTATTGTAGTGTCTGGAGAGAGACTAGTGATGTGATATACCAGGCTGATTGATGTAGACATTGTTGGAGTGTTCACTTTACCAGTATTGAAGTAGGAACCAGAAAAACACGAAAATATAATATGAACGCGTATCTAATACAACCAGACAAGACAGGCGCAAATTTTCGGCCAACTGGCCTTTGTCAAGCGTAAACGTAAGCTCACAAACGAGCAAACACCAAATACAGAAAATTAGGAGAAAAAGACTAAAACTTCACTGCTACTTCGTCCAGTGGCAGAAAAAGACTAAAATGAAAACAGTATTGTAGTGTTTGGAGAGAGACCAATGATGTGTTATAACCGGCTGATTGATGTAGTCACTCTTGGTGTGTACACTTTACCAGTATTGCAGTGTTTGGAGAGAGCACCTGGTCACAACAGGAAAGCTGGAAGGAAAGAGAACACCAGTTAGACCCAGGGAGTGGCTTGTCACATGGTATACACCATGGTGCTTCTTTGTTTTCTTATGAGGTATGAGCAAATGTTGAAAATGTGACCTGCGTGTAACCTACATAGCCCCTGTGGGGATGCCGGGAACTCTTAGTATAAATAGTATCCCCAGCTTCTGAAAATTCTGTGCTAGAATTTACTCTTGTCTGTCAATCTCTTCGTTTCTACCTTACTCCTTTGCTTTCTGTCATTTCTTCCTATCATTTTCTGCCTTGCTGGTACATTCACCTGTACGTGTTCTATAAAGTCTTACGTACTTTTTCTTAGGACTGATAATTGGGTGCATGTGTTAAGTGCATTTTTGGCTCTAGGGAGTTGAGATATGAAGAAGCAATTTTAAGTAATTCACGCCCGTTTTTATATATATTTTGGTGTCCTTTGGTATGCTTAAAAATTTGTATTCAGGTATGTTTTTTAAATCCCCTGTGCGATAAATTGGATGGAGTGGTCAACACCGGGGGCATGTCCATAGATTATGTGCGTGAATGCATTGATATGTGCACTTAATTTTCTTTTCTTTTTTTTTTCCTGTTGAAGGATTGTACATGTATGTTTTTTGAGGCAGTTATAGCCCTGATATGGCTCTATGCAGTTGGCTGGGCTTTTAACAACAATTACAATAACAGTAACCTTCATAACGCTGTCTTGTCCCTACAGTTCCCAGGAACAGATGGGAACATCTTTTTAAGGTCAGGGAGGATTTGGAAAAAGTGTGTTATCTGTCTGCTTGTTCCAGTCCTCCCTCCAGAGATTTTTCATGTTTGTACTTTGGCTTTCAGATCTGTGTAAGGGATGAAAGATTCAGACATCTTTCCTCTTGTAGCTTTCAAGACAGTCAGCCCTTTCATTGTGTTGAAGACCAACATGGCCAGGTACCAAGGGAAAAACCATGTGGTAACCTTCAGCTGTAAGAGAGGATAAGAGTTTCAATGATGGGAAATGATGTTAATCTTTATTGTGAAACAAGTGAATGAACAATTTGAAGAAGTAAGTTTTGATATATACATTAAGCAAAAGTTGTTTAGGATAATATTACCTAAGGTTTATATTCGGTATTGGACAGCAAAGAAAACAAACGAGACAGTCTTGATGGAGGCAGAGACAAGTAGATCATTTATAAGGAAGATTAGGCAGGCAACATTCATAGGCCAGTTTATGAGGAAAGGGGAACTGGAACACCTGGTCACAACAGGAAAGCTGGAGGGAAGGAGAGCACCGGATAGACCCAGGGAGAAGATACTAGACGGACTTGCAGAGTGGCTGAAGACAGGGAGGGTGGAAGAGATGCTTGAGGCAACAAGAGACAGAGACAGATGGAAGTCCATAATCGCCAACGCCATGAGGCAAGGCATATGATGATGATGATGATGATGATTGATATTACCTAAGTTTTACCTTCAGTATAGATCTACCAGTTTGTAAAAAAATCAGCTGTACAGAAACTGAAAAAACTCCCCAAACCACGTTTTATTCATATTGTGGTTCTATTCTTTTGCTCTTAAGGTTATCAAACAGTCAACACATCAGTAGAGATATTTTGAAGAAGAAAATTACATCGAATTACAAATAACAAATTTCGTCCATATGCGCATACAACAATCCTCAATTTTTTTTACATTTTTTGTTTCATACAGCGCAATCATGAAGATGCAGATAACTCTTATCAGTCACTGGGACCCAGAACAACCTTCAAACGAAACAAGAATCGACGCGCTTCGAGAAAGGTTTCACAAAATTTTTCACAAACCTTCATAAATTGTTGATTTCAGATAATTTTTGCGTCTATGTGACCTTGACACTTATGTATAATAATGTTTGAGTCTGTGTGACCTTGACACTTATGCACAAAAATGTTTAGGTCTATGTGACCTTGACACTTACGCACGGTAATTTTCATTTCTATGTGACATTGACACTTATGCACGATGCTTTTTGGGTCTACGTGACCTTGCCACTTTTGCACGATAATTTTTGGGTCTATGTGACATTACCACTTATGCACGATAGTTTTTGGGTCTATATGTCCTTGACCCTCATGCACCCTTTTTTTTCTCCTCAAACTTGCATATTCTCGACTGCAAAACAATCCACATCTTTGCCCTAAATTTGGCAAAAATCCATCCAGGGGCAGCTAAAATAAATAAATAAATAAACAAATAAATAAGATACACAAATCTTGTGTATATGATTTTGATACAGACATACAGCCAGACAACAGTACGTCCATTAATCATCAAATTAACATAAAAGATGTACTGATACATAACAACACAACACAACACAACACAACATAACACAACACAACACAACACAATACAGACACACGCACACACACACACACACACACACACACACACACACACACACACACACACACACACACACACACAACACACACAACTGAACAAACACACACACACACAACTGGACACACACACTCATACACACACGCATACGCATACATACACATACACACACACACAACACACACACGCAACACACACACACACACACACACACACACACACACACACACACACACACACACACACACACACACACACACACATACATACATACACATACGCTCACACACACACACACACACACACACACACACACACACACACACACACATACACACACACACATATTACCGCACACACACACATTACCGCACACACACACAACTGCATAGGCACACACACACACACACACGCGTGCGCGAGTGTGCACGCGCATGTGTGCGCGCAAGCACACACACACACACACATATCCATCACGGGTCATATGAATAGTTTCCCATTCAAAAATGAAAAAAGATGTTGCTCACAGTACTGATAAAACCGACATTGTCCCTGTAAAAGTAGCGACCTTTATTACGAAGAAGAGCATGCCACTACACACTGTTTAACGAACTGGAGGATACTGCAGTTAACCCCTTGACTCCTGCATCCTGTCCACCAGCATCCTGAATTGTCAACCTTGCTAGCAAAGCAAACACTTAACCCTCCGACTCCCTTACCCTATCCATCTGCTGCCTGCAGGAAGCTTGTGTAAAGGCTGAGAGAGTCAAATGGTTAATTTTTTTCAGTTGGTGGAATGAGTGAAGGAGTTAATGTAAAACAGAGACTGTCTATATCTAGATATAACATGGAGCCAGTCCATATTGTAGTTATTTACTGTCGAGCAAATCAACATGAGATTCCAGCCATTTTAACAGCTCTGTCTCTTGGAATTTTCTTCGTTTTTCTGCCAGTGTATTAAAGGTATATACAAAAGGATTCAGAGCAGAGTTTAAGGGCAGTACGAAGATTGCCAAGGCTACATTTACCTCTCCAGGGATGGGAATACTAGCCATGGCAAGAAACCCACAGAGCCCGATGGGAAACCAGCACATAAAATCTGTAACAGCCACAGTGATCAACCGCCGTGCTATGGTTATTTCCCGTGAAGATCTGGTCGTGTTGGTTGTCAGAGCATTCTTCTGTATTGACCAGTAGATAAACGCTTGGCCAGCTGAGATCAGCACAAACAGGATGAAATTAAAGACGATCAAAACACCAAAGGAATAAACTCGCCCTTTAAAAGTTTTGCGAGTGACTGGGAGTGGAATACAGATACCTGTCTGACTGTAGAACTCCCAGTGTGACGTCACTGGCAGTAACGGGACCAAGGCAACAAGCCAACCAATCAACCAAGTCA
>JAPXFY010000032.1:44110871-44130034 GCA_030674185.1 Monoplex corrugatus | reverse complement strand
CTACAACGACTCACTCCATTCCCGCCTATCTTTCTCGCAGTCTCTGCCTTTCTCCCATCCTTCTTTCGAGCACGTTGAAGTATCCTTCCAATCCACCCCTCACCCCATCACCTTCTCCTGTGTCTATCGACCCCCACCTAGCTCTGCCAACAAACTCACCACATCCACGTTTCTCTCTGACTTTGACCAATTGCTTGACCACTACTGCCTCTTACCTGGAAATCTCATCATTCTAGGTGACATCAATGTCCACTATGACAACACTCACTGTTATGACACAAGACATATCATCAACTCTCTGTCCAATCACAATATGACTCAACACATTTCTGAACCAACCCATCAAAAAGGTCACATTCTTGACTGGATCATTTCTCATGATCACCACAATTCCGCTACTGACAACTGCTTAGTTCTTTCTACCCGTCTAACTTCAGCCCTTCCATCTGACCACTCTGCAATTCTCTGTTCTCTCGACATTTCTCCTCCTTCCCGTACCATGCGCACAGTGACTCGACGCAATCTCAAATATATAGACCTCTCCATATTTTCATCTGATGCCTCCCGTCTCCTTTCTGAAAAGTCACATAACCTTGCCGATGAATTCTATACTATTCTCCACCATCTTCTGGACACTCATGCTCCAGCCAGGACCCGTCTTTTACCTGACCACCCCCCTACCCCCTGGCTCACTCATGAGATTGCCTGTGCAAAACGTGCCCGCTGCAGAGCAGAGCGCCATTGGCACAAATCCAAACTCACTGTACACAGGCAACTTTTCCAAGCCTCTAAAACAAAAGTATCCACCCTCATTGCATCAGCAAAAACAAGCTATTTCCAAACCAAAATCCTGAATGCCTCTTCTTCAAAAGAACTCTTTACAACCATGAATCATCTCCTTGGCACACGAAAAGATTTACCTCTCCCAACAAAACATACAAATGAAGAACTCCCATCTGTATTCTCCAAGTATTTCACCACCAAAAACAAACTCTTCGTGACAGGCTTGACAGGACACCCTGTCAACCATGCCCACCTGACCCTTCCTTCTCTGGCACACCTCTTACTACTTTTACCCCAGTCTCACAAGAAGAAATTTTCAACACAATCAGATCCATGTCATTCAAAACCTGCGAACTGGATCCTCTTGCAGGTTCTCTCTACTCCGACTGTCTCCCTACTCTCCTCCCATTCATCACTGACATCATCAACACTTCTCTTCAAACTGGAACTGTCCCAGATTCTTTCAAGTCTGCTATTGTTCACCCTCTCCTCAAGAAACACAATTTAGACCCAAATGAACTGAAAAATTACCGGCCTATCTCTAATCTCTCTTTCTTGTCAAAACTCCTTGAAAAAGTCGTCCTCAACCAGCTGAACTCTCACCTGTCTGCCAACAATCTCCTCAATCCTTTCCAGTCAGCCTACCACCAGTGCCATAGCACTGAAACTGCCCTACTACACATTCTCAACAATCTCCTCCTTGCAACTGATACTGGCAAAGTCTCTCTCCTCACACTCCTTGATCTGTCTGCAGCCTTCGATACCATTGACCATGGTATTCTCCTTTCTAGACTTTATCATACTTTTGGCATCTCTGACATTGCTCTCTCCTTTTTCACTTCGTATTTATCAAACAGAAAACAAAACTGTTCTCATCAATGGCACTTACTCTCAACCTGCATACCTGACCTGTGGTGTTCCACAAGGATCTGTCCTTGGCCCTGTTCTTTTCACTCTTTAATCTCCCCCCTGTCCACCATCATCAACTCCCACTCTATAAAACACCACTTCTATGCTGATGACACCCAACTTCAAGACAGTGACTCACCTGATAATATACATTTCCTCTTGACTCGCACCACTGAGTGTTACTCGGACATTAAGAACTGGATGACGTTCAACAAACTTCAGCTTAATGATGACAAGACAGAAGCTATCCTCATTGGCACCCGTCAGAAACTTTCCCAGCTGCCTCCTTTTCTCTCCCATTATGTAACACATCAGTCCCAATTTCTGATTCAGCTAAAAACCTTGGTGTCTGCATTGACTCTACCCTCTCCATGAACAACTTTGTTTCTCAAACTGCCAGATCTTGCTACTATCATCTCCATCGTATAAGGCTGATCAGGAAGTATCTCTCTGTCGAAACAACTGCAAAATTCGTTCTCTCTTTCATAATGTCTCGCATTGACTATTGCAATTCACTCCTGTCTGGTCTTCCTGCCTCCACCATTCACATCCTACAGCGCATTCAAAACAATGCTGTATGCCTTGTACTCAAAAAGAAAAAAGCTGACCACATATCTCCTCTCCTGGCACAACTTCAATGGCTCCCTGTATCAAAGCGCATACAGTACAAACTAGACACCATGTGCTACAAAAGCCTCAATAACGCAGCCCCCGATTACCTGTCAAGCCTACTTGAGATCTATCTTCCCTCACGTACCCTCCGCTCTGCCTCCGATCCTCTGACTTTTCGCTTTCCACGCACTAAGCTCAATACCTATGGTCCACGAGCCTTCTCTGTTTCTGGTCCACTCTCCTGGAACAAACTTCCTCTCTCAGTCCGTCAGCAACCTACTTTTGTCTCCTTCAAGTCCGCTCTCAAAACTCACCTTTTCTCCTCCGCATAAAATCCTAACCTTACTCAACCCCCTCCCCCCCCCCCCCTCTGCAGCCTGTCTCCGCTGGGAGGGGAATCACATGGTTATAATATATAATTGTATATGCTATGCTCTCTATAATTTTCCATTGCTTTTATTCTTGCTTTTATTGCTTTTATTCTTTCTCCCCATTTATAGCCATGCGTGTGTGTGGTATGGTGTGTGTGTGTGTGTGTGTGGGGTGTTGCGTGCGTGTGTGTGCGTGCGTGCGTGCGTTTGTGTCTGGTTCAGCGCTTAGATTTGATTTTATCAAGATTTTGCGCTATATAAATATTGTAATTATTATTATTATTATAAAACAAAAACCAAGCTGTCTTGGCCGAATCCATACCAGTGCTACTCTTTCCACGTTATTTTGAATGAATGACTATATCTGCATTTCATACACACACGGGCGTGTATTCGTGATCTACACATACAGTCAGACTAAATAAAATGACAACGAAAATGTGATGGACAGAAGATTCGACATAAGACTTATTTTCTGTTGTTGCCATACGCTCGCACACGTTCATCAATAGTGCAGCTTCGACAAACACAGAACAAAATTTTTATAGACACAGAGATCTTTAAAATGTGGAGAACCCAGTGATCAGCTCTTTGAACATTAGCAGTCCTAAAAGCTTGGATACAAGAAATAAACAATAAGATTTAACTATATGTTGTCATGACATCACATCTCTATCAAACTGAACATCAAAGTGCAACTGTCCTTTGCACATCGTATGAATTCTCTCATTACCTTTAGTGCTGTATCCATTTATCGTTTACCTATCTGTTCCTCAGCTACCTTCCAGAGTTCTCAGAGGATCGTGTTAGAAAGAGTGTCATGGTGTATGCAGTCGATGCTGCCAAAGCTGAGGCACTCTTCTGCACGGTCAACGACAAACAGCTGATAAAGAGACTTTGGCAGATGATAAAGATAGCAGAGCATGTGATAACGATAACTCTGCAGATGGCAAAAATACACAACAAATGACAATGAGATGTCCTGGCAGTTAACAAAGCCTAGCATTTGATAAGGATATTCCCAGCTGATGATTAAAATTCCCCAAGAGACATAGATACTTCAGCGTTGCTGAGACATCTGTATCATTAGCCAGGTATCTTTATCAGCTGCTGAGGTGTCTCATGATCTATGGATAGCACAGGTCACTTATAAAAAATAGAAAAAAAAAACATTTGAATTGAACGTCGACATTCCTGAATGGGACAAGCGATAGTGTTATATTAATGTATACATGCCATGTAGCAGACATCACACAAAGGGATTTTGAAAAATCCCTGGCTGCTTCAAACATCTGCGTTGTTATTTTTTGTGTTTATTTTGTTTTAAGCTCTGCCACCTGCACAGAGATATATCAGGACTACAACCATCTCAAAACATACACAATATCTGATTGGATTAAAAACTGAATAAGAACATTAAGTGCACATAGCAATGCGTTCGTGCACGTAGTCTAAGGATACATCCTGGACATTGACCACTTCATTCAATTTATCACTGTGAGGTTTACATTCAATTTATTACTGTGAGGTTTACATTCAATTTATTACTGTGAGGTTTACATTCAATTTATCACTGTGAGGTTTACATTCAATTATTACTGTGAGGTTTACATTCAGTTTATTACTGTGAGGTTTACATTCAATTTATCACTGTGAGGTTTACATTCAATTTATTACTGTGAGGTTTACATTCAATTTATCCCTGTCAGGTTTACATTCAATTTATCACTGTAAAGATTTACATTCAATTTATCACTGTGAGGTTTACATTCAATATTCACTCTGAGGTTTACATTCAATTTATCACTGTGAGGTTTACATTCAATTTATCACTCTGAGGTTTACAAAACAAACATGAATACAAATGTATATATAAGTCAGAACCCTAATGTGTATGTAAGACCAGGCCTTAAAAATACCTAAACTTGCTTCACCTCACATTTTGAGCCAAAATGACTTTAAGGCACACATCCAATTGTCAGTCCATAAGAGAAAGTTTGCAAGGCTTTATGGAACAGATACAGGCAACTAGACCAGCAAGGCAGAAAATGATAGGAAGAGATGACCAAAAGCAAAGGAGCAAGGTAGAAACAAAGAGAATGACAGAAAAGACATCCCCATGCAGGTACGCATCTGATTGAAACACCACCATCAATGACAAAATAAAAATACATAATCATAATAATCATGAAGCAATTACACACGCTACCCAGTGCCTGGTTTCAATCAAATGGCATCAGTGTGTTTGTGGATACACGGCATGTAGATGCAAGGCCGGACAATATCATATATGTCGTATAACTCCAAAACAAGTGTGACTCCCCGCGTTCAAGCAAACATGAACCAGAAGAAAAAAAAAAACACGAAAAAAGAATAAGAACGCATATTAATACAGCAAGACAAGACAGGCACAATTTTTTTGCCAACTGGCCTTTGTCAAGCAAACAAACAAACACCAGATACACAAATTAGTTGAAAAAGACTGAAACTTCCCTGCTGTGCCGTCCAGCGTGAGAAAATGAATCGCAGCAGAAGTTTCAGTCTTTTTGTCCTAATTTTTGTATCTGGTGTTTGTTTGTTTGTGATCGTGTTTTTTCTGGTCCCTATGTAGCATAAAGTCTAAAAGCATGACTACATTTCAAGGACCAAATGGCATGTAGACAACTCGTGCAGGCCTGTTGCGACTCATCTGAATCTTTTTAAAAGCCATTTCATTTTTGCACGGCTTCAGTGGCGTTGATCTCACGCCATATATTCTGACTCCTTGACATATCATCAATTCTCAAACTCATTCAGTGAGAGTCCAAGTGTCACGAAGCCCATGGGAGCTGGTAATATCAGGCTGACATAAGGCCACCCACGACAGAAGACCCTGAAGTGCTGTTGGGTTATCTTGGTTAAGTTCTGAGTCCTGTTATGACACAGTTTATGAAACTCCCTACTAATTACTTCACTTATTGTTATTGTTATTGTTATTGCTGTTTAAAGCCCAGCCAACTACCCACAGCCATATCAAGGCTATAACTTTTTCAGAACACACAATACTTCGACAGGAAAAAAGGAAAAGAAAATTAAGAAACATATCAATGCATTTGTGCACGTAATCTAAGGAGATGCCCCTGGCGTTGACCACTCCGTCCAATTCATCACATATGGGATTTAAAAAACACACCTGAATACAAATTCATGCATACCTAAGGACACCAAAAACATGTAGCAAAACGGGCATAAATTACCTAAAATTGATTCCGCATATGTCACTTCCAAGCGCCAAAAATGCACTTAATACAAGTACCATGTTATCATTTCTAAGAGAAAGCACGTAAGACTTTATCAAATACATAAGATGAATGGACCAGCCAGGCACAAAATGATAGGAAGAAAATAATGACAGAAAGCAAAGGAACAAGGCAGAAACAAAGAGAGTGAGAGAAAAGAGGAAACTTCTAGCACAGAATTTCCAGCAGTTGGGGATACTATTTATACTGAAAGAGCCCCCGGCATCCTGAGAGGGGGAACTTCTCGTTATAGAGCCAGGCCAGGTGAGAAATACTCTACAGGAAACTGGTGGATAGGGTGAGAGAATCAAAGGGTTAAGTGTTTGCTTTGCTAGCATGGTTGGCAAAGCGGAATGCTGGTGGACAGGGAGCAGGAGTCAAAGGGTTAAATACTGATATTGAAGATCCTGGCCTGACTTAACTGAACTAAACGCAGTAGTGAAACAATGATGGAACTTCAGAACAGATTTCACAGGCCTCAATGACGCTAACAAAAGTCACAGATTAAAAAGTAACATCACTTAAAAAAGTACATCTGTCATTATTTCACATATAAATAAACAAATAAATAGATAAATGAATGATAAATAATTAATAAATAGATAAGAACATATCTAGTAAAACCTCACTCAAAAACAAATCTTTTCTGTTTTAGTTATATCAAATAAAAGTAAGTTTCTCTTAAGAATCTGTGATTATTTTCTTAAGGCTTTGGCAATTTAAACTGACGGTGACGACAATGCTGTATTGAATCATGGCTGTTAGATTGCATGACAGGAGTGATACTATGCTTCCCATTATAATACATCTTCCTATCATGATACATCTTTCAGTCATAATCATCATCATCATTATCATCATCATCATCAGGTGCCTTGCCGCATGGCTCTGGCGATCATGGATCATCTGCCTTTATCTCTTGTTGCCTCAGGCATCTCTTCCACCCTCTTTGTCTTCAGCCACTCTGCAAGTCCTCTTGTATCTTCTCCCTGGGTCTACCTTGTGCTCTCTTTCCCTCCAGCTTTCCAGTTGTGACCAGGTGCTCCAATTCCCCTTTCCTCATAAAATGGCCTATAAATGTTGCCTGTCTTTTCCTAATCTTCGTTATGAATGATCTTCTTGTGCCTGCCTCCATTTTGTCTTTTTCCATGATAAGCATACCGTCTTTTGATTATAAATTAAGCAACCAGTTGGTGTGCATGTCTTTTTCCTGTGCACTTTGTTTTCAGCCAAGCTTCCTTAGCTTCATTGCACCTATTCCTAATGTCTTTGTTTATCTTCCTACATGTTCCCTTTGCCTTCCTCCGTTCTTCTAAGCCTACAATTTCTTTTGTTATCCGGTTCTTTTTTGCTTTTGTATCTACTCTAGGGATTTCTTCACGGGCTTCATTTATCGAGTTTGTCAACTTTGTTCATTAATCCTTACTATCACCAATGTCTTCCATAGCACTGAATTTGTTTTGAACATGTACGTTAAATTTTTCACGTGTCGCTTCATCTATCTTTAAAAGTCCAAGAATTAGTTTGCACGAAATTAGATGAAACCTATTCATCTCTTATAAAAACATGAACAGTGCATTTGGAGGAACATCTCTGAAGAGGTGCTTTTAGAAGTCTGTTTTAGTGTACCTAATTGGCACGGTATATATATTTCAGCATTCAGTAAGGTACATGATGTTAGATGGCTGAACACACAGTCTACACCATGGTGCTCCTTCATTTGGTAAACGATGTGGAAGTGTTTATGTGTCCCCATGTGTAAACTATATCACATCGTTTCCTTCCCTAAGTCAGAGGTTTGATCTGGAAAAACTGTACTATTTGTTTGCTTGTTGCGGTTCTCTTCCCAGAGCTTTTTCACATGTGTGTACTTTGGTTTTTCTGTTTTTTTATGAGTGAGTATAGAATGTGTGATCTTGATGTATCCTGCTTAACATTACCTCTTCCTGATAATCATCTTCTTCAGAATTGTAATGAGTACTTGTAACGATGATTTTCGCAGGATAAGGTTCATGTCATCATAACACAAGAAATGTTGAACAACACCACAGAACATGCATCCAATGCCACTATGATGTCATCAGAATGCATAATTCTGAAAGACTTCATCCCCTGGGACAACCCTGACAACATCGTCAACTTTCAAACAGAACAACTGGTGCGGCAACTGAAGGACTTGGTCTTTCTGCCCATCACCTTTGTGATCGGTGTGCCTGCTAACATCATCAACATGCTGGTGTTTTACAAACACGGGTTGAAGGAACGTATCAACGTGTGTCTGTTTGCTCTGTCACTGTCTGACGGCCTGCATCTTGTCACTCACATGATATCTTACGGAGAACAACTTTACGTACACTTTACCACCAAACAAATGTGAGTCTGAGTGGAGTATAGACATAAATATACATGTATATTATGTAGGCCTACATAGGTGTTTTCCAAAGTAAATAACTATGCAACAGATACTGCCACAAATCATATGTAGTAGTGAGTCAGAAAGTGCAAATGTGAATGGAATATTTTTTTTATTTTAATTATTCTATGGAGAAAAAAAAGGGGTGGGTGGCCTGAAGCGTTTACCTCTGACAGCAGAAGTGGAAAAAGATTAAAAAGGGCATATTCTTTTAGATCACACAAGATGGATGTTCATTATTGTTTATGGATGACAGACATACACTTGTGTTTCTACACCTGATTTACGATCAAGGCTGATCATAAACATTCTCATCAGCTTCCATGTAAACTTATGTTTGAACTTTAGAAGTCTTGACTACCAAGCATGTTCCCGAGCAAAAATGCCCACAAAATTATATATTTGAAAACTATTTCATGGCTTTCTCGTATCATCAATAAACACCATATTGGACTATAACTTCTTGTTTATTCTTCGCCGTATTTTTCTGTGATTCAGTACAAATTAATTGTATTCGAAGAAAAATGCTGACCTTTTCTTGCCAAGCTGGAAACATAACACGCACACACACACACACACACACACACACACACACACACACACACACACACACACACACACACACACACACACACACACACACACACACAACACACACACCACATCTCACCACATCTCACCACACACTCACATTAAGGTAATCCCAAGGTTAACTCAAATATGAGATTCGAGCACAAACTCCAACAGAGGCAATAAAGTTCACCGTCTGAACCAGACCAATTTCCTCGTTCATTACATGATGATTGCCATGGCACTCATCTACAAGCAGTGATCAACACACACAAAAGCATAACCGAAAAGATTCAAACTCATGATCATTCGTATTGCACGTGATACTAAGTACCAATCAAACAAACTGTGAAACAGATGACAAAGCAAGTAGCAATATTGTTATGTAGCCTTACGCCAATCAGTACCACTTTTCTTTTGAATTTTTCTGATTTACAAATGAGGATCATGTTTACATTATTCTCTTTTGAGAGGTCAACAACATACAAGATTATTCACCTTTTGACAAGCCTCAATAAAATAAAATATACAAGTGCATACTGATTTGTGGTCAGATCTGATCAATCTAATAATAAAATCACTATGTCTTGAGATGGATCGCAAACCATAACCTACTGGGGTTTTTTGCTTTCACCTGGGTCTCTCAAGTTTTGACAGCCATCGTGGCCAGTGAAAGATGTTTCTGCATCCTGAAACCACTCAAGTCACAGACCATTTTCCGTACCTCCACCATGACAGCGACGATTGTTGTCATTTTCATAGTGGTGGTGGGACTTCGCTTCATCGTGGCCAGCCGTTACTACGGGACTTGCGCTTACAATCCGATCACTGACACAACTATAATGACAGGTATTGGAGCGAAGTTTTACTACAAACACCGGATGGTGGTGGACTTACTTGACGTTGTCGTGTATGGTGTAGGCATTCCGTGGGTGGTGATTGTAGTGATAATAACGACAACGGTCATCACAGTGATCAAATTACGTCAGGCTGCTGAGTGGCGGGCAGGCATGTCCTCCAGCAGTGGTAGTTTGTCTGCACGGGACATCGCTTTGACCCCGCATACTGGTTGGCAACTCCATCTTTTTTATCATCTGTGTATTTCCTCTTGGTTTGTTTAGGTAAGTGTGAAATTCAGATAATGGGTAAAGTATCTCAGAACTAGGCAACCAAGACTGAGTTTAGTCATCAGTTCTGACATTTTACAGAAAATGCTGTCAAAAACATCTGGAGGTTAGAATACGTTGCATAACATAAAAGGCAGTGCCATTTGTAACCGGTAACTATAAGGACATAATATTTGATTGATTCTTCACTGTGTTTGCTTTTTTTTTTAATGAAACATTTGCAGAGCTAATGTAAAGCAAAACAAATCTGTTCATGTTTTGTCTATGATTAAACTGAAGAAAAAAATGTTTTCACTTCAAAGAATATCAACTGCATGTGAATCAGACTTTGTTGTATGCTTTTTTCTACAGGTATGAAATTTCTTAACACAGTCACAAATGTCAAAGTGACCTTTTAACATGTAGGCGCATTGGTGACTGAATTTAACATTTAGTAAAACATAGATGTATATGCTCTATCCAGTTCAATTCTCAACTAACTGCTATGTGATTATCGTTCTACATCAGGTGTCAGAGAGAGTTATGTAAAGTAGCAATGAAAGTGAGACAAGGCAGCCAGTGGGTGTTCTTTGCATCCGTTCCAAACGTTTCCTAAGAGACAATGTTCGTTTACCATGTTTGAAGCGCGACAAACATTCTTTAGGCGCGGAATGTTTGCACTAAACAAATGGAACCATTATTATCTTTGTTTACTTGCTTTGAATATTGAGCTGAATTCAACATTGTATGTTCAACAATATACTGTATACCAGGACACTAGGCTATGGCAGATTTTAAAGCATGGAAAAAGGATTGCACTTGTTCAGTTTTAAAAATCTATAATTTTTATAGCCATTTATGATAGTGATTTATGTTTACAGGTTCACACTGCTGTTTGTACCAGACATGAACGCAGGACGACGATACAACAACATATTCCTGGTAGGACTGTGGTCGTTAAACAGCATCTCCTATATCAACGCCACCTTCAACATCGTGGTGTACTACACCATGGGCTCTCACTACAGACACACCATTGGCACTCTGATCGGGAGAAAGAGTACTAAGGAGACCCCCTTCTGAAATTTCAAAGGCTAAGTTCGTAAGGAGTGATGGCAAGACGATCCAATATGTGGTTCTCGTTGGCATCCATCAGCAGCATTTCGGGAGACAAATGCTTGCTTAACATATTCAAAGTACTTGATGTGTTATTAACAAGTACATACTTGAATTAAAGACGCGTGATCAAGTAAAAGAAGTACAGAAAATGCTGTTATATTTTATTGGAAATAAAAGAGAAAAAAAGTCTTGACTGACGCAACTGTCTCTCCAAAATCTCTGATTTCACGTTTGAATAGAACAGGTGAACTGTATCTATAATCTGAGAGGTTGTGAAAGAATGTAAATATTGTAGACTTTAGATTTTTTGAGGGCCAGCATTTTTAAAGTAGGTGATGCCCATCTCTTCTCCTTCACTGCTGTTCTTCCCATACATAAAGTGAAACAGGCAGGTACCGATTCACAGCTGGGTGGAATTAGGGCAGTATAAGCCAGGAACGAATCTGGTTTCTGTTTTGATTTCAGTTTCGTAAGGCAGCATATCCAGACGTTCACAATATGACGGAGAAGGGCTTTGTGTACCAAACCTATCCACGAAATTTTGAGATGGGAGTTATATCGAACTACCACATCTTGTTTTGGTAGCAACGTTCTGTCATATGTATTCTTGCACCAGATACAGATGACCAAGATGTGACCTCCCACCACGAAATCAGTCTTAAGTCCAATCAGTCGAGCAAGCAACTAGAGCTGAAAAGTGACTGGGTCTATCTGGGTTATTTGACTTTCTCTCAAAAATTGATTCTGTAGACATAATCTATCCCCACAAATGTTTTTCTTGAAAAAAATGTCATTAATTAATTTAAATCGTATTTATGCACTGATTCGCAGCAGAAAGAATGCAAATATCCTAACCAAAAGTACCTATTTTGTCTCTTATTATGAACCGTAACCTGTACTGTACCGCACATGTAATATACTGACGGAAAGCTCTTGGTGCACCTTTCAGATAATGACAGCGAAAATTAAAAAAACTGGTCAAGCCACCAAATAAAGAAATTTAAGGAAAATGTTAGGAGAGCACACAAAAACTTTAGAGCCGTTTCCCTCAAAATCACTGTCATACAACTTAATGACTTTAAACATACATAACTTCCTACATTTTTTAGTACAAAAACTTATTCAAGTACCAAAAATCAGTCAAATGTAACACTTTCCAGTGATATGTATATCTCAAAATGCCAAAATACTATAAGACTGATTTCGTGTGGGGTCACATATGTATCTTGACCAGATACAGATGACCAAGATGTGCCTCAACAACAGAGACCTAAACTACACCATTTTCACTCTCACAACTGTTGTCAAAACGTGCCCAAATTATAGAGCGTCCCCACAAAAAAAAAAAAAAAAAAAAAAAACTTCAGTAAGCTCATTTTTACTATTCACCCACACAACATACTTACGTGGTTTCTCACCTGACTTTTGACCCCGGACGCTGCTCACAGTTGCCATCAATTCAGGGAGAAACACAACATCACAGCACACACCATTAAGACTTAAAAGTTCGCTAAGTTATGCCAAACTTTTCTGTTTACATCAAGGACCTAACTTTGTTAGTGTCGCAAAGGCACTCAAACCAACAGCCTTTTATAAGCAACCAACATGATAACTTCTCAGTGTCCTCAAAATGACAGTCGTTTTAGTACACTCATACAGATGATCTTTGTTGCACCTCAAATGAAAATGTCATACAGCCAACCTCACTGCTAATGAATGTCCTATCCACCATCTAACACCAACTAACCAGCTACCAGCCACTCATCCGACAAACAAAACTGCAACCAGCATCCGACAAATCACAACAAGCAAACAATAACCGAAAAACAAGCACGCAACCATACAACCAACCAACAACCAACCAACAAACAACTAACCAACCAACCTAACCAACAACAACCAACCAACCAACAACCAACCAACCAACCAACCAACAACAACACCAAAACTAACCAACCAACAACCAACAACCAACCAAAACTAACCAACAACCAACAACAACCCACCAACCAACCAACCAAAAACTAACCAACAACCAACCAACCAACCAACCAACAATCAACCAACAACCAACCAACAACTAACCAACAACCAACAACAACCAACCAACCAACCAACAACTAACCAACAACCAACAATAACCAACAACCAACCAACAACCAACCAACAACCAACCAACAACCAACCAACCAACCACCCCACTAAGCAACCAACAACTAACCAACAACTATCCAATAACCAACCAATAACCAACAACCAACCAACAACTAACCAACAACCAACCAACAACCAACCAACAACTAACAACCAACCAACAGCCAACCAACAACTAACCAACAACCACCAACAACCAACCAATAACTAATAACCAACCAACAACCAACCAACAACTAACAACCAACCAACAGCCAACCAACAACCAACCAACAACTAATAACCAACCAACAGCCAACCAACAAGTAACCAACAACTAACAACTAACCAACAACCAACCAACAACCAACCAACAACTAACAACCAACCAACAGCCAACCAACAACTAACCAACAACTAACCAACCAATAACTAACAACCAACCAACAACTAACCAACAAACCAACCAACAACTAACAACCAACCAACAGCCAAACAACAACTAACCAACAACTAACCAACCAATAACTAACTAACAACAAAACCAACAACTAACCAA
Organism: Monoplex corrugatus; assembly: GCA_030674185.1. Classification (NCBI taxonomy): domain Eukaryota; kingdom Metazoa; phylum Mollusca; class Gastropoda; order Littorinimorpha; family Ranellidae; genus Monoplex; species Monoplex corrugatus. The sequence goes on along the minus strand of JAPXFY010000032.1, from coordinate 44,116,181 downwards.
CCAACCATCAACCACCAACAACCAACCAACAACTAACCAACCAACAACAACCAACTAACCAACAACTAACCAACTAACCAACAACTAACCAACTAACCAACAACTAACCAACCAACCAACAATCAACCAACAACAAAACAAAACAACTAACCCATCTTTTACTAACAACCAACCAACAACCAACCAACAACTAACAACCAACCAACAACCAACCAACAACCAACCAACAACTAACAAACAACCAATCAACAATCAACAACTAACCAACCGCCAGCCAACCAACTGGCAACAATCAACCAACAACAAATCAATCAACCTACCAACCAACCAACAACCAACAAGTAACTAATTAACAACCAACCAACAACCAACCAACCAACAATCAACCAACCAACCAACCAACCAACCAACCAACCAACCAACCATCCAATCAACCAATCAATTAACCAACCAACAACCAACCAACCAACCAACCAACCAACCAACCAACACAACCAATTAACCAACCAATTGATAAATGATAAATCTACCAGAAGAAAGACAGACACAAACAACACGATTTTTTAAAAACTTTTATTCCTTATTTTACTCAAGATCAAAAATAGGAAGCAGTTACATGGCCGCATATAAATGAACAATAAATAAAACACTTCATCAACAAATAAAGTAAATGGATGTGAGCAATACAATGTCAACATAAAATAGTCCATACGTCAAAAACATATGACCGAAATGTTAAGTAACATATTAACGTGCCGAAAGCATTTATACAGACTTAAGTATATTGTCTTAAAGAGTGTGGTGGTTTCAATATTAGGAAAAAGATGAAAACGTTCAGGTTTCAGGTTCAGTTTCTCGTAACAGCGTATTTGCGTCCCATAAACACTGACACCACAATTGCTTTGTGATGAAGAACATCCCAAAATGATGATGGCAAAAGCCTTAAGCCTGTGACTAAGCCTTGGGGGCCTGAAGGGTCTTGATGAAAACGCTTGAATACTAATTTATTGGAACGGGAATATCAGGTTTTATGTTTCTGTCAAAAGAAAAGTGCTACGATGCCATAAACAAAAGCAGAATTTCACACCACAACAACACACACACACACACACACACACACACACACACACACACACAACACACACACCACACACAACACACACACACACACACACACACACACACACACACACACACACACCATAATTATATATATATATATATATATACATATAATATATTACATTATATATATATATATAATATCATAATATAAGTATATATAGATATAAAAATATATATCTATATATACATATTTACATACGTTATTTTTTATTGGCAAACCGTATTTCAAATTCTTCTGAAATTCTGAAGAAATATTTATATACATACATATACATATATGCAGACAGAAAGATCTAGACACACACACGCACGCACACACACACACACACACACACACACATATATATATATATAATATATCTGTTGTGTGTGTGTGTGTGTGTGTTGTGTGTGTGTGTTGTGTGTGTGTGGTGTGTGTGTGTGTGTGTGTGTGTTGTGTGTGTGCTGTTGTGTGTGTGGTGTGTGTTGTGTGTGTGTGTGTGTGTGTGTGTGTGTGTGTGTGTGTGTGTGTGTGTGTGTGTGTGTGTGTGTGTGTGTGTGTGTGTGTGCGTGTGTGTGTGAATGAAACGAAGTCCAGGAACATCCACACATTCAAATAAATAATACAGACTGAAAAATATCCAACATTTCAATTATCTAGGATATGTAAAAAGCAAATGACGGCTCCTACACCAAAGCTGTATAAACAAGAATAGGCATGGCAAGACAAAAAAGTGTCCAGTTATACAACGCTCCGGTATGGAAAGACAGAGGGCTTCCCAAAGGTTTCAAACTAAGAATCCTGAAGTTTTATTTGGCCTGTTTTAATATATGGCTGCGAAGCCTGGACACTAAGAAAAGACGAAGAAAAAAATCAATGCAGCAGAAATGTGGCTCTATAGGCACGTTCTCAGAGTCACATGGACAAACCGAAGAACAAAAGATAGCATATTAAAAAGGAGGTGAATGTTAAGAGCCAACTGCTAACAGAGATCAGCAAAAAAGCTGAAATATATAAGCCATGCGATCAGAAACACCAACACAGAACTGATATCAAAGGTCCTGCAGGGGAAAGTTGAGGCGAGGAGAAGAAAGGGACAACTGCACACGTCCTCTTCAACAACATGGCTGATGTCTGTGGACTGGGGATCCAGGAGGTCGTCCACAGATTCTCGATCGTGTGACCTGGAGAAGACTTGTGACATCGAGGGAGGGGGGCTTCTCCAGCAGAACTGGCCAAGTTAAAACAGCATTCAATAAAATGAAATGCAGTCTTACAATCAAATGTCTATCGGTAGACATCAGGAACAGAGTTTTTCGGTTTCATATAGAACCAATACTGTTGTATGGATACGGAGCCTGGACAATCAACAAGCAAAGCACGAACAAAGAGGCAGCTGAAATGCGGTTTCTAAGAATGTTTTCTATATGTATACATATATACATACACACATATCTATATATACATATAGATATATATATATATCATAATATGTATACATATATATATATACATATATACATATACACACATATATGTATATACATATATCTTTGTACATATTAATTATGATAACAAATCAATAATAACAACAACAACAACATAAAAGTTCAATATTGCTAAATCATTGTCACAGCACCCACACTGTCAGAAACATGGTCTTTTTTCATGATTTATTTATTTATTTACGTATTTATTAATGTATGTATGTAGTATGTATGTATGTATGTATGCATGTATGTAATGTATGTATGTATGTATGTATGTTTTCATATATATATATTTATATATTCATTCATTCATTTATTCATTTATTTATTCATTTATTTATTTTTGCAACTGACGGGTCAACAAACAGCTAAAACGTAACAAACAAATAAACTGATTTCATAGACAGTGTCAACAACATGCTCATGTTCATCACACATTCATATTCATTACAGTTAGGCAGCAGAAAAGTAGCATATAAGAAATACTGGCAGAACTAATGTAGAAAAAGTCAAAGTTGCAAAATTTCACAAAACAATTTCGATGCGTATCTATCTGGTTAAGAAAATCAACTGATCAACCATATAATGAACATTTCAACATTCAACTAGAACTTTGTAGGAAATCAGTCATTTTTTTTTAAATGTAAGTAATGTTCATTAGTGTTATGTATTGTTCTGTGTATGCAAAAAGCTGTTTTGTTAACACACACACATTATGAGGAGTGTTCGGAGCTTACGGTTTTTGTGCTTTGTATCTGCTTCTATGCTAGCTGAATGGGTAGCATAAACTATGTTAGATTTGAGAAGTTCCACAACATGGGCGATAATTCCTACGTGACTCTCAAGAGTTACATCCTTTGGTTGATGTTTTATTAATATTTTTTTTAATACACTGACATGTGGTGTAACCCTCTTCACATTTGTAAATAACATAGAATTTCGCGTGGTACACAACTGAGTCTTTATCTGATCTAAAAGTTAGTATCGTAGCCAAAACAACACAGTCATTTCGGTGATAGGCACCAAACAAAAAACAAAACAAAAACAAAACAAACAACGACAACAACAAAAAGAATCAGAACGCGTATTTGGTACAACCATTTGATTTAAATACGCGTTCTGATTCTTTTTTCGTGCTTTTTTTTTCTTCCAGGTCCTGTTTGCTTGAAGGCAGACAGCCATACTTGTTTTGCATTACAGTGATAGTCGAAGAAGAAACATTGGCGCAACTATTATTCAGGACAGTTCTTGAACGCAGACAGCCATACTTGTTTTGCATTACAGTGATAGTCGAAGAAGAAACATTGGCGCAACTATTATTCAGGACAGCTCTTGACGTATTTCCAAAACTCTCCCACCATTTCCAAAAGATGTTGCAAGTTTCAGTGACATGTATACACACTCTCTAAGTGTGTGGCGTTCTGCGTTTGACATAAATCCAAATCCCGGACTCAGAATACAACATGGACTGGGCTGAGGGTTTCACTGGGCGTTCTGGATCTGAGACCAGATGAAACCTGAGTGTCGAGAACATAAAAAGAAGAATTGTAAAACGCAAAGAAACGAAGAAACACAGAAGACAGCCATCAACACGTCAGTCAATATTTGGTTTACTGATACGATATTCAGAACAGGCAAATGAGACAAACGAAAGCTGTGACGAACAAAGATAATGTCATTGACCCATAGATACTGCACTTGAACCAAGCTCATGCATCATGACACATAGATACATGCATCATTGACACCATAGATACATGCATCATTGACACCATAGATACATGCATCATTGACACCATAGATACATGCATCATTGACACCATAGATACATGCATCATTGACACCATAGATACATGCATCATTGATACCATAGATACATGTATCATTGACACCATAGATACATGCATCATTGACACCATAGATACATGTATCATTGACACATAGATACATGCATCATGACACATAGATACATGCATCATTGACACATAGATACATGTATCATTGAACCATAGATAATGCATCATGACACATAGATAGCATCATGACACATAGATACATCATCATTGACACATAGATAATGCATCATTGAACCATAGATACATGCATCATAGACACATAGATACATGTATCATTGACACATAGATACATGCATAAATTGACACATAGATACATGCATCAATTGAACATAATACATGCATCATTGAACATGGGTCATGCACAGAACATGTACATGAAAAGATAATGATAGTACAATCAGTAGAATGTAGAATGAGATATAGGTAGTAAGAAGGTAGAGTAGGATAGATGTAGAGTAGAGAGGTAGGTAGAGATAGTAGAAGTAGAGTAGGATAGTAGATAGATAGTGATAGTATGGATGGATAGATAGGATAGATAGTGGTATGGATAGTGGGAAAGGAGATAGATAGATAGAGTATATGGATGGTAGTGGATAGTGGTTAGATAGTAGATAGATAGGTAGATGGATAGTGGATAGTGGATAGATGGTTAGATGGTTAGTAGATAGTAGATAGATAGTAGGTAGATAGATAGTAGGTAGATAGTAGAGGATACAGGATAGATGGAGAGACGGAGAGATGGTTAGATAGATAGATAGTGGTAATGGATAGATGGAGAGATGGATAGATAGATAGGTAGATAGATAGTAGTAGACAGTAGATAGGTAGGAAGGTAGGTAGGTAGAGAAAGTAGTAGATA
>JAPXFY010000032.1:44073371-44090871 GCA_030674185.1 Monoplex corrugatus | reverse complement strand
CTGTCTTCTGTCTCTGTCTCTGTCTGTCTCTGTTTGTCTCGCTTCCTCTCTCTCTCTCTCTCTCCCCCCCCCTCTCTCTCTCTGTCCCGTTTATTTAAGGGAGAATGAACGATGAACAACAATAACGACCATGACAACAACGATGATCCACCACCATCAACCTTACAAATCCAAACCTTTTTGTCTTCTCTCTCTCTCTCTTCTTCTCTCTGTCTCTCTCTGTCTCTCTCTCTCTCTCTCTTCTTCTTTCTCTCTTTCTCTTTCTTTTCTTCTTTTTATTCTTTTTTTTTTTGGGGGGGGGTGATCATTGCACTAAGAAGATTTCTTTTGTACTCACACTCTTTTTGTTTTGTTTGGTTTGTTTGTGTTCTTGTTTGTTTAATTGTGTTCGTTTGCTCTGTTTTAATGTCTCTATTTTCTAACGCCACCTTATGGCCATCAGAAGCTGGCCACAGTTTTTCATAAGAAAGGAAGGTCCTGATTCAGTAGTTCAATCTAGGATTGAGACTATGTGAGAGGGCTATACTCTACGCTTTCTATCATACAGTACCGGCCGAGTCAACCAGGCCTGAGAGATACAGACATCTGCAGTGTTGGAAAATCACACATCGCATCTTCGATGACAACACACCTTACAATATGTAATTGTGTGTGTTGCTCTGTGTTTCATGCTTTCTCCAGTCGCTCTCTACTGTATTCTTCTCCCTCTTGTAAGCCAGTTGGTTCATTCTTTTATATATAAATGACGGGGGGGTGAGAAAGAAAGATTTTTTTGAACTACTACCTATGTCCGTGATTTGATTTTTAGTCTTCACACCTTTTCGTTTGTTTGTTGTATTGTTCTTTCTACGCAACCTAATGGCCACAGAACTGGCACAGTTTTTACATGAGAAAGGAAGCAATCCTGATCAGTGAGTTCCATCAGGATTAGACTAGTGAGAGGCTATACCTACCATTTCTATCATACTATACCGCCGAGTCAACCAGCCTAGAGATACAGACATCTGCATGTTTCAAGCATTTAGCAACACCCACGAATGTTATGGTGAGGGGGGGGGGGTCAGTTCCCATCAGCCCATAGCAGATCCACCTGGTAGAGCCATTAGAGCAAAAAACAAACAAAACAAACAAACAAAAAACAAACGGGGAAAAGAAAGATTTTTAACTAACAATCCGATTCGAACCCCAAACCATCCAGTCGATATTTCGTTGCAAAACCACCACACCACGTGACTGGTACACACACACACACACACACCACACACACAACACACACACAACACACAACACACACACCACAACACACACACAACATCCACACACACACACACACACCCACACACACACACACACACACACCACACACACACACACACACACAACACTACACAACACCCACACACACACACAAACACCACTCACACACCACACACCCACACACACACACACACACACCACACACACACACACACACAAACACACACGCACACACACAAACACCCACAAACTCACACTTAAACACACACACACACACACATTCACATACACAAACACACTTACCCCCCCCCCCACACACACAAACTTACCCCCAACACATACAAACTTACCCCCCCCCCACACACACACACAAACTTACCCCCCCACACACACAAACTTACCCCCCCCCACACACACACACACAAAATTACCCCCCCCCACACACACACACAAACTTACCCCACACACACAACATAAACTTACCCCCACACACAAACTTATCCCCCCAACGCACACAAACTTAACCCCCCCACACACAAACTTAACCCCCCCCACACACAAACTTACCCCCCCCACACACACACAAACTTAACCCCCCACACATACACACACAAACTTACCCCACACACATACACACACAAACTTACCCCACACACACAAACCTACCCCCCCCCCCACACACACAAACTTACCTCCCTCTCCACACACACAAACTTACCCACACACACACACAAACGTACCCACACACACACAAACTTACCTCCCTCTCCACACACACAAACTTACCTCCCTCTCCACATACACAAACTTACCTCCCTCTCCACATACACAAACTTACCTCCCTCTCCACACACACAAACTTACCTCCCTCTCCACACACACAAACTTACCTCCCTCTCCACACACACAAACGTACCTCCCTCTCCACACACACAAACGTACCTCCCTCTCCACACACACAAACTTACCTCCCTCTCCACCATCTCCACACACACACACACACAAACTTACCTCCCTCTCCACACACACAAACTTACCTCCCTCTCCACACACACACACACACACACAAACCTACCCCCACACACACAAACTTACACACACACACACACACACACACTTACCCTCCTTCCCCCCCCCACACACAAACTTAACCCCCCACACACACAAACAACCCCCCCACACACATACTTACCCTCCTTCCCCCCACACAAACTTAACCCCCCCACACACACAAACTTAACCCCCCACACACTTACCCTCCTTCTCCCCACACACAACTTAACCCCCCCCCACACACAAACTTAAACCCCCCACACACAAAATTACCCCCCCACACACACACAAACTTAACCCCCCCCACACAAACTTAACCCCCCCACACACAAACTTAACCCCCCCACACACAAACTTAATCCCCCACACACACAAACTTAACCCCCCCACGCACAAACTTAATAATAAATAATAATAATAAAGGGCATTTATATAGCGCCTAATCTGATGAAAACAAGAGCCCTAAGCGCTTACAGGTATCACGCAGACACAACCAAACACACACACACACACACACACACACACACACACACACACACACACACACACACACACACACACACACACACACACACACCAGCCGACATTCAAGGCTCAAAAGACAACAAGGGGGGATTTGGGGAAGTTAGGTGGTAGAGTCTTTATAAGTATCATGAGAGGGACTGGAAGAGATGGGTTTTCAGAGAGGACTTGAAAGAAGTGAGAGTTGCAGAGTGGCGAACAGAGACAGGGAGCTGATTCCGGATTACAGGGGCCTGATAGGAAAAGGAGCGTTGACCATAGGTTTTAGTGCGACAGGATGGTATGCGGAAGGTACGAGTATCAGCCGAGGAACGAAGTTGACGAGAGGGGGTGTACAGATGGAGGAGGTCAGAGATGTAAGGGGGTGCAAGACCGTTGAGAGACTTAAAACATAACAAAGCAATCTTGTAGCGAATTCTCTTTTCAACAGGTAACCAGTGAAGAGATTTGAGAAGAGGAGTGACATGAGAGGAACGAGATTTTCTGAAGATGAGCCTAGCAGTATTGTTTTGAACTTTTTGAAGCTTTTGAATGAGAGAGAAAGGACAGCCCGAGAGGAGGGAGTTGCAGTAGTCGAGACGAGAGAGAACAAAGTCACAGAGGAGAGTTTTGGTGGCTTCGACAGAGAGGATATTGCGAATAGAAGAAATTCTGCGTATCTCAAGATAGCATAATCTGCAAACATTCTGGACGTGTTTTTCAAAGGACAGGGTGTTATCAAGAGTGACTCCAAGATTGCGGACAGTGGAAGATAGTGGAATGTCAGATCCAAGCAGAGAGACAGACAGAGGAAGGGAAGAACACTTAGCCAATGTGGTGGGAGAGATAAGGCTAAGTTCAGTTTTAATGGGGTTGAGTTGAAGTTTGTTTACAGTCATCCAGGAGTGAACATCAGAAATGTAGCCTTGGGTTTGTCTGATTATAGAGGGCAGTTGTGGGAGGGAACCAGAAGTATAGAGTTGGTTGTCATCAGAAAAGCTATGATGGGACATAGAGTGAAGTCGCATAATTTCAGAGAGGGGTTGTGTGTACAGCACAAATAGGATGGGACCTAAAACAGAGCCTTGGGGCACACCAAACTGGAGGGTAGCGGGTGCAGAGGATGAACAACAGACAGAGACTGTTTGAGTGCGATTGGAGAGGTAGGACTGGAACCAAGACAGAGCGATGTCAGAGATACCGAACACTTTATGGAGACGTGTGAGCATGATAGAATGGTCGATGATGTCGAATGCAGCCGAGAGATCAAGGAGAGATAGAAGAGAGATTTGATTTTGATCAAGAGCAGTCAGAATATCATTTTCAATTTTTACAAGAGCAGTTTCAGGGCTGTGTCCAGTGCGATAAGCCGACTGATAAGGGTAAGAGAGGTTGTTGGCGGTGATATGATCAGAGATCTGTGCGAGAACAATTTTTTCAAGGACTTTGGATAAGAAAGGTAGGTTGGAAACAGGTCGATAGTTTTTGAGGTTATTGGGGTCAAGACTAGGTTTCTTTAAAAGAGGTCTGACCAGGGCAGATTTGAAGGAAGTGGGAAAGATACCAGATGACAGGGAATTGTTGATGACAGTTGTGAAGTGAGGGAGCAAAATATCTAGGCAGTGTGTTAAGATAGATGCTGGAAGAGGATCAAGCTCACAGGTCTTGATGTCAGAATGGCGGATTACATTGCGGATAGTAGTTTCAGAAGCAGGCTGAAAAGAAATAAGTGGTGTGCCTTGAAACAGAGGGTCGGGAATAGGAGGTTGAGAGATGGGCTGGGAGTCAAGACTAGAACGGATGGACCTAATTTTATCAATGAAAAAATCTGAAAAATGTTGTGCTAGACGGGCAGGGGGAAAGCATGATGGGAGAGGAGATTTATCTGATTTGCCAAGGAGGGTATTAGTAACGGAATATAGCTGTTTTGATGTAGAACATGCAATAATTTTCGCATTGTAAAAGGCAGACTTAGCAGAGTCAACTATAGCATTGACAGTTTTGTTGGCAGCCTGAAAAATCTGTTTATTGATAGTAATGCTGTTCTTCAGCCACCGTCTTTAAGCACGACGGCGTTCACGCTTGGCCTTAAGAAGATCAGGGCCAACGGCAGAAAACCAGGGCGATGGTGGTCTCTGGGATACCCTACGTCTGGTGGCGGGGGCGTGCATGTCCAGCAGATCACTAATAGTCCGATTGAGGTCGTCAGCAGAGGCTGGAGGACAGGACTGAAGAGCGGCCAGGAGATCTTCCCCCACACACACACACAAACTTACCCCCCCACACACACAAACTAACCCCCCCCCCACACACACACACACAAACTTACCCCCCCACACACACACAACCCTTACCCCCCCCCACACACATAAACCCCCCCCCCACCCCCCCACCCCCCCACACACACACACACTTACCAAGAGGATGTCGGCACAGTCATTATAGACATCCACGTAAGGTTTCAAGATGTCGAAATGGAAGGCTGGGGTCAGCAGACGCCGTGACCGTTGCCAGTGTTGACCGTTGGAAGTGACCAGACCTTCCCCCAGCCAGGGCTTGAAGTTATGCATCACGTCCCCATAGGACATGGGCTTGTTGTCTACAATAATGGTCATAATGATAATAATGATGATGATAGTGATGATGATGGTGATGATGATGATGTTGATGTTGATGGTGATGGTGATGATGGTGATGGTGATGGTGATGGTGATGGTGATGATGATGATGATGATGATGATGATGATGATGATGACGACGACGACGACGACGGTGATGGTGATGATGATGATGATGACGATGATGTTGATGACGACGACGACGACGACGACGATGTGATGATGATGATGAGGGGGTGGATAGGGTGAGGAAATCAAAGGGTTAAGTTTTTGCTTCGCTTGCATGGTTGAGGCAGTGCAGGATGCTGGTCGGCAGGGTGCGGGTGTCAAAGGGTTAAAACTGTTTGTTGGATCTGGAGTAAACTACTTTTTGGTGTGGGTATGTCTTTTGTGCTTCGTTAAAAGTCCGGAGAAAAAACTGGACTCATTGCACTCAGGGAGATAACCTTTGTGCTCACTTTTTTTTGTTTTTGGTCCCATTTTCTGCGCCACCTTAATTGCCACAGAAAGCGGCACACATTTTTACAATGCAAGGATGATAATCATGATACTATGGAGTTCCATCTAGGACTGAGACTACGTGACAGGACTGTATTCTGTGCTTACTATCATAATATATCCTGGCGTCAACCAGGCCCGAGAGTCACAGACACCTGCGGTGCTGGTCAGAAGATTTAAGCAACACCCTCAATGACGCATCTATGAAGTGGATGAGACTCGACTGCGTGGTCCCAGTCTTCTCAACGAGCCCATAGCACGCCCAATTCTGGGTCGGAACCGGTTTGAGCCGAAAAATCCCACCTTGATTTTTGAAGGGACTGATGGGGACTCGAACCCACAACCTTCCAGTCGGTAGTCCGTTGCGTTAACCACTACACCACAGCAACTGGTTTCTCGATATTTCTTATATGTGATGTTATTGATTTGACCAACGAAGCTCAAATAGTCCACTTTAGCAGGCGAGCACGCGCCTCACGTGACTTTGTCTACAATCGATTCGAAATGGAAGAACAAATGACACCTCTCTCTCTCCCTCTCTCTCTCTCTCTCTCTCTCTCTCTCTCTCTCTCTGCGAGCCCCAGTAGCTCAGTTGGTTTGAGCGTCGGATTCACATGCTAATGGTTGTGGGTTCGAATCCCGGGGTGCGCTATATTAAAACTGACCTTTTCACTGCTCCATCTTAACATCATTGTTGTTCTGGTGGTGTCACTATAGGATTAGATAAGTCCTCATTCCCCCACTTCCCTGGGATGGTTATCCCCCGTCGGCCATATCACCTGAGGTGGGTGTCGACGTAAAGACTGAACCGAATCAATCAATCAATCAATCAATCTCTCTCTCTCTGTCTCTCTGTCTCTGTCTCTTTGTCTCTGTCTCTCTGTCTGTCTGTCTGTCTCTGTCTCTCTGTATGTCTCTCTGTCTCTCTCTGTCTGTCTGTCTGTCTCTCTCTCTCTCTGTATGTCTCTCTCTCTCTCTCTCTCTCTCTCTCTCTCTCTCTCTCTCTCTCTCTCTCTCCGGATAACGTTTAACATGAATCCAACGACCTTCAGATAATGAAGTTGTCGCACACGTGGACGATATCGATCTAAACACCACATAGTTGATATGAAAAATGTCATCCTTGAATTCAGTCCGTGCCGACTTTATGACGGCGTGGCGTGTCGATGCTTCGGAAGTGTGGCTAAAAATAGAGAAAAAAAGTATGGCGCACCATTCTGGTCATTGTGCTGACTCGCAATTTTGGGTAAAATTAATAGTTTGGTCTTGTAAATTGGTGAATTCATGATATTTGAAAACTATATTTGTCAAATGTGAAAGCAGAATACAATACGTATTCATTATTCTTCTATTTTCTTTCCGCTACTATTTCCTTCTCAACAATTTCTTACGTTTTTCGCTTGCTTTTGTTCTATTCTTTATGTTTACTTTCACCCTTCTTGAATAATTATTTTCATTCGTGCATTTATTATATGTTATTGTAAATGTGACTTGTTTTAACAAAATGACTCCTAAGGTGAAAATAACAGATTTTAGGATATGATTTTCAAACTGTCCAGATTGTCAACTTTCTTTTCATCTGAAATTTATTTTTCTACTCCTAAAAACAAGGACGTTATGGGTGTTTAAAGTGTGTAACATAGCAAACAGCCATTTTGAGAAAATCAAGTTTTAAAATGTTCACCACTTCAGTGAAGTTTTACCTTAGCAACAGGTATTTGTACTTCACCAATCTTGACCAAATTTTGTACCGTGGTAAAACACATCATGCCACAATAGCACACAGAAATTGGTGTGAAAAGCTACTGTAATTGTCTTGTTATTTAAGTTTATATAAGTTTATATATCCCGTTTTCTGACACAAAAAGCATGCCGTTATCTGATTAAAACACACTTTTAAATACATTTTCCGATTGAATTATAAAGTGCTGAGTGTATGTACATGTAATTTAAAGATTAAATATTCCATTTTTGACGAAAAGTAAAGATTGACAAAATCGACCCATCACACATTTTCCGGGCTTCTACACTTTTCGCTGCCTGCGAGTTAGGACTCATTTCGTGAAAACGGGTCACAAATATAAAATGACAAGTATCGGGCATAGTCAATGGGAATTAAATTACTTGTAAATGAATGTACGGAGAGAGGGAATGGGGGTAGGGAGAGAGTGAGACGATTGATATGAAGAATAAGGGGATATTGGGAATGAGAGGAAGACAGAGACACAGAGACAGAAAGAGAGAGGGAGAGAGAGAGACCAGAGAGAGATGAAGAGAGAGAAGAGAGAGAGAGGAAGACAGAGAGAGAGAGAGAAAGAGAAGGGGAGATAGAGAAAGAGAGAGAGAGAGAAGGGGAGAGACAGAGAAAGAGAGAAGGAATGGAAAAGAAACAGAGAGAGAGAGAAGGAGAGAGAGGAAAGAGAGAGAGGAAAAGAGAAGGAGACAGAGGAAGAGAGAGAGAGGGGGGAGAGAGAGGGAGAGGGAGAGACAGACAGACAGACAGACAGAGAAAGACAGAGAAGAGATTGAGAAAGAGATGACACTAATAATGACATTGTCAATAATGCTTTATTTTCCAACGGTGGAACTTGTCAGCTAAAGCTAATACATAACAGAGAGAAAACAGGAGGACAGAACACAACACACCCCACACACACACACACACAACACACAACACACACACACACAACACACACAACACACACACACACAACACACACACACACACACACACACACACACACACACACACACACACACACACACACACACACACACACACAACACACACAACACACACACAGACAACACAACACACACACACACACAACACACACAACAGACACACTCACACAGGAAACATAAACACACACACAACACACACACACACACATACACACACTCACACACAACACACACACACACGCGCGCGCGCGCGCGCGCACATTTATACTCCCTCGTACATTTTCTGTCTCTCCGTTTTCCATCCAGTTTCCATTGGCAGATAGTTCTCGTGTTTTAATGATATTGGTTATGTCCATCATCGTCAAACATTTCATTTACTGTTACTGCCCTATCTCCCCGAGTTCCTCTATGAAAGGCTGACAAGATTGCGACACTCAAACATTTCATTACTGTTACTGCCCTATCTCCCCGAGTCCTCTGTGAAATGGCTGACAAGGATTGCGACACTCAAACATTTCATTTACTGTTACTACCCTATCTCCCCGAGTTCCTCTATGAAGGGCTGACAAGGATTGCGACACTCAAACATTTCATTTACTGTTACTGCCCTATCTCCCCGAGTTTCCATTCTGTGATAGTCCGGTTTCTATGACAAGGATTGCGACACTCAAACATTTCATTTACTGTTACTACCCTATCTCCCCGAGTTCCTCTGTGAAAGGCTGACAAGGATTGCGACACTCAAACATTTCATTTACTGTTACTACCCTATCTCCCCGAGTTCCTCTGTGAAATGGCTGACAAGGATTGCGACACTCAAACATTTCATTTACTGTTACTACCCTATCTCCCCGAGTTCCTCTGTGAATGGGCTGACAAGGATTGTCGACACTCAAACATTTCATTTACTGTTACTACCCTATCTCCCCGAGTTCCTCTTGAAGGGGCTGACAAGGATTGCGACACTCAAACATTTCGTCCTTCTGATATTCTCGTCTATAAAACATAATATCGCAGAACGATTTTGACCAGGTAAGGTAGTAGAGGATGACAAAGACTCACCAAAATCATCATCATCACCATCAAGTGCCATGCCCATGGCGTTGGCGATATATGTCCTCCATACGAATCTATCCCTTATTGCCGCAAGCACATCTTCCAACCTGTCTGTCCTCAACCACCCTACAATCCGTCCAATATTTTCTTCCTGGGTCCACCTGATGTTCTCTTTCCCTCCAGCTTTCCTGTTGTGACCAGGTGCTCTAATTCCCTTTGATATAAAATGGCCTGCAAATGTTGCTTATCTTTTCCTAATCTTCCTTATCAATGATCTTCATTGTGTCTGCCTCCATCAAAACTGTCTCGTTTGTTTTCTTTGCTGTCTATGAAACTCTCAACATTCTTCCTAGAAACCACATCTCGGTTGCCTCAATCTTGTTCTGGCCTTGTGTGTTGACTGTCCACGCCTCACAACCGTATAAAAGTATTGGTTTTATATAACATTCAAGAACTCTCTTTCTGTGTTAACTGATAAGCATTTGCTGGAAAGAAAGATTATAACAGTCAAACATATATAAAGGATGACAAAGATTATAACACAAACATTATAAAGGATGACAAAGATTATAACACAAACATATATACAGAATGACAAAGATTATAACAGTCAAACATTATATAAAGGATGACACAATTATAACAGTCAAACATATATAAAGGATGACAAAGATTATAACACAAACATATATACAGGATGACACAGATTATAACAGCAAACATATATAAAGGTGACAAAGATTATAACAATCAAAATAATAAAGGATGACAAAGATTATAACAGTCAAACATATAAAAGGATGACAAAGATTATAACAGTCAAACATATATAAAGGTGACAAAGATTATAACAAACATATATACAGGATGACAAAGATTATAACAAACATATAAACAGATGACAAAGATTATAATCAAACAATTATACAGGATGACAAAGATTATAACAAACATATATAAAGGATGACAAAGATTATAACAGTCAACATATATAAAGGTTGACAAAGATTATAACAAAAATAATAAAGGATGACAAAGATTATAGCAGTCAAAATAATAAAGGTGACAAAGATTATAACAAACAATATAAAGGATGACAAAGAATTATAACAGTCAACATATATAAAGGATACAAAGATATAAAACAAACATATATAAAGGATGACAAAGATTATAACAAACATATATAAAGGTTGACAAAGATTATAAACATCAAACATATAAAAGATAGACAAAGATTATAACAAACATATATAAAGGATGACAAAGATTATAGCAGTCAAACATAATAAAGATGACAAGATTATACAGTCAAACAATAAAGGTTGACAAAGATTATAACAAACATATATAAAGGTTGACAAAGATTATACATCAAACATATAAAAGGATACAAAGATTATACAGTCAAACATATATAAAGGATGACAAAGATTATAGCAGTCAAACATATATAAAGGTGACAAAGATTATACAGTCAAACATATATAAAGGTTGACAAAGATTAAGCAGTACAACATATAAAAGTGACAAAGATTATACATCAAACATATAAAAGATGACAAAGATTATAACAACATATATAAAGTGACAAAGATTATAAACAAACAAATAAAGTGACAAAGATAAGTCAAACATATATAAAGATGACAAAGATTATAACAAACATATATAAAGATGACAAAGATTATAACAAACATTATAAGGTTGACAAAATATAGACAAACATATATAAAGTGAAAAGATTATAATCAAACATATATAAAGATGACAAAGATTATAACAAACATAATAAATGACAAGATTATACAGTCAAACATATATAAAGGATGACAAAGATTATAGCAGTCAAAATTATAAAGTACAAGATTAAACATCAAACATATATAAAGGTTGACAAAATTATACAGAAACATTATAAAGATGACAAAGATTATAACAGCAAACATATATAAGATGACAAAGATTATAATCAACATATATAAGATGACAAAGATTAAGCACAACATATATAAAGATGACAAGATTATAACAGCAAAATATAAAAGGTGACAAAGATTATAACAAACATATAAAGGATGACAAAGATTATAACAAACATATATAAAGGTGACAAAGATTATAACAAACATAATAAAGTGACAAGATTATACATCAAACATATATAAAGATGACAAAGATTATAATCAAACAATATAAAGGATGACAAAGATTATAACAGTCAAACATATATAAAGGATGACAAAGATTATAACAGTCAAACATATATAAAGGATGACAAAGATTATACACAAACATATATAAAGGTTGACAAAGATTATAACAAACAATAAAGGATGACAAAGATTAACAAACATATATAAAGGTTACAAAGATTATAACAAACATATATAAAGGATGACAAAGATTATACAAACATTTATAAAGGTGAAAAGATAAACAACATATATAAAGGATGACAAGATTATAACAAACATATATAAAGGATGACAAAGATTATAACAAACATATATAAAGGATGACAAAGATTATAACAAACATATATAAAGGATACAAAGATTATAACAAACATATATAAAGGATGACAAAGATTATAACAAACATATATAAAGATGACAAAGATTATAACAAACATTATAAAGATGACAAAGATTATAACAAATCAAATAAATAAAGGATGACAAAGATTATAACAAACATATATAAAGGATGACAAAGATTATTAAACATATTAAAAAGATGACAAAGATTATAACAAACATATATAAAGGTGACAAAGATTATAAACAAACAAAATAATAAAAGGATGACAAAGATTATAAGCAAACATTAAAAAAGGATGACCCAACGTTTATAAAAGGCAATAATAAAGATTTACAAAGATTATAACAAACAATTTAAAAAAAGGATGACAAAGATTATAACAAACATTTAAAGATGACAAGATTATAACAAACATTTAAAGGATGACAAAGATTATAAACAAAACATTTATAAAGGATGACAAAAGATTATAAACAAAAAATATTATAAAGGATGACAAAGATTATGAACAAATATATAAAGGATGACAAAGTTATAAAAACTATATAAAAGGATGACAAAGATTATAACAGTCCAAACATTTTATAAAGGATGACAAAAAAGGGTTATAAACAGTTAAAAACATTTTTATAAAGATGAAACAAAAAAGTGAAAAATTTAAAAAGTCAAACAATAAAAGATGACAAAGTTTATAACAAACATATATAAGGATGACAAAGTATTATAACAAACATAATATAAAAAGGATTGACAAAGATTAATAACAAAACATATAAAGGATGAAAAGATGTATAACAGAACATATATAAAGGGATAAAAATATAACAGTCCAAACATATAATAAAGGATGACAAAAAGGGTTATAAACAAACATATATAAAGGATGACAAAGATTTAAATAAACATTATACAGGATAACAAAGTTATAACAAACATATAAAGATGCAAAGATTATAACATACAATATAAAGTGACAATGATTTATAACATAAACTTATAAAGATGAAAAGATTATTACTAAACATATATAAAGGGATGACAAAGATTATATAACCACAACATTTAAAAGATGACAAAGATTATACACAAAAGATTTATAAAGGATGACAAAGATTATAACAACATTTATTATAAGGATGACAAACTTATAACATAAAATATAAAGGATGACAAAGATTATAACATTCAAAAATAATAGGATGACAAAGATTATAAAAATATAAAAGGATGGACAAAGATTATAACAAACATTATATAAAGGATGACAAAGATTATTAAAATTATCAAAAACAATATATAAAAGGATGACAAAGGGTTATCACAAAATATATAAAGGATGACAAAAGATTATAACAAAACATATAAAGGATGACAAAGAATTATAACAGTCCCAAAACAAATAAAGATGACAAAGTTTGATAACAAAAAATTAAACAAAATATAAAAAATTTTAAAGGGATGACCCAAAAATTTAAAAACAAAAACAAATATAAAAGGAATTAAAAAAAACAAAAAGGATTAAAAAAAAACCAAATAAAAATAAGGTTTTACAAAAAATTATAACAAACCCTAATTAAAAAAGGAGTTCAAAAGGGTTATAACAAACATTTTAAATAAAAGGATTTTAAAAAAAATTTTATTAAAAAAAAAACATAAAATATAAAGGGATGACAAAGATTTTTAAAAAAAAAAACAAGTTTCCCCCCCCCAAAAATAATTTTTTAAAGAGAAGGAAAAGAAATTATAAAATCCAAAAAATTTAAAAAAAAAAAAGGGGTTGACAAAGGGTATAAAAAAACCAATATATAAAGGAAAGAAAAAAATAGAATAACAGTCCCCCAAAACCCCTATATAAAGGTTTACCCAAAAAATTTTTAACAAACATAAATTTAAAAGGAAAAAGACAAAGGGTTATTAAAAAAAACATATAAAGGAGAAAAACAAAAGAAATATAACAAACAAATTAATAAAAGGGTTTTAAACACAGATTAAAAAATACTAAAAAACATATATAAAAAAGGGAAAATGGAAACAAAAAAGATTGATTAAACAAAAACCCATATAATAAAGGAATTACAAAGAAATTTATTTAAACAGTTCCCCAAACATAAAAAGGTTTGAACAAAGATTTATAACCATCCCAAAACCATAAAAGGGATGGACAATAAGATTATAAAACAAATTCCCCAAACATTAAAATAGAAAGGGATTTTCAGAAAGAATTAAAACAAACAAATAGATAAAGAATGAACAAAAGAGTTAAAATAACAACATATAAAAAGGATAACAAAAAGGGATTAATTTATATACAAACCCATTTATTAAAAGGATGAACAAAAGATTTATAACAAGTCAAACCATATAATTAAAGGATAGAAAGAAAATGTATAAAACAGTCCAAAACATTTATAAAAAAGGGATTGACCAAAAGAATTTATAACAAAAAAACAAAGTATTAAATAAAAAGGAAAATGGACCAAAAAAGATTATAAAAACAATCAAACCAATTTTTTTTATAACGGAGACAAAAGGAAATTTATAAAACAAACCATATATAAAGGATGACCAAAGAAATTATAACCAAAAAAATTTTAATAAATAAAGGATGACAAAGAATGGATCAACAAAAAACAAATATAATTTAAAGGATGGAAACAAAAAAATGATAACAGTCCAAACATATAAACAGGATGACCCAAAGAAATTTTTCCTCAACAGTCAAAACATTTTTTTTAATAAAAGGATGAAACCAAAAGAAAAATTAAATAAACTAACCAAATTTTTATAAAGGGATGACAAAGATTAAAACAAAAAAAAAAAAATTTTATTAATTAAAAGGAAAAATGACCAAAGGATTTTATAAAAACCCCAACACATTTAAAATTATTAAAAGGGATTTGGGACAAAAAGATTAAAATAATAAACAGGTCCCCCAAAAACCCCATTAAAATTTTTTTTAAAATTAAAAGGGATTTTTTTTTGAAACAAAAAAAAAAAAAAAATTTTTAATAAAACCCAGTCCCCCCCCCCCCCAAAAACCAATTAAAAATCTCCCCCTCCCTCCAAAAAACCAAACAACCCCAAACCCGGGAAGGGGGGGGAAAGGGGAAAGGAAAAAGAGAAGAATAAAGATTTGTTGTTTTTTTTGGGACCCCCCTGTTTATTTTAAATTTTTTTTTTTTTTTTTTTTTTTACCATCCTTTTTTTTTTTTGTTATAATCTTTTTTCTTTTAAAAAATTTTTTTTTTTTTTTTTTTTTTGTTTTTTTCTTTTTTACCCTTTTTTTTTTTTTTTAAAAATTTTTTTTTTTTTTTGTTTTTTAAAAACTTTTGTCATCCTTTTAATTTTTTTTTTTTTTTGTTTTTTTTTTTTTTATAAACTTTGAAACCTTTATATATGTTTTTTTTTTGTTTTTTTTTTTTTTAAATTTTTTTTTTTAAATTTTTTTTTTGTCAACCTTTTTTTTTTTTATTTTAATTTTTTTTTTTTTTTTGTTTGACTGTTAAAAATCTTTTTTTCATCCTTTATAAAAATTTTTTTTTAAACTTTGTTTTTAAAAAATTTTTATTTTTTTTGTCCCTCCTTTTTTTTTTTTTATTTTTTTTTTTTTTTGTTTGTTTTTTTTTTTTTTTTTTTTTTTTTTTTTTTTGTTTTTTATAAATGGGTTTTTTTTTTTTTTTTCCCCTTTAATATAGGGTTTTTTTTTTTTTTATAATCTTTGTCATCCTTTATAATGTTTTTTTTATAATCTTTTGAAAACCTTTTATAAAAGTTTTGTTTAAATCTTTGTCACCCCTTTTTTTTATGTTTTTTAATCTTTTGTCACCTTTATTTTTGTTTTTTATAATCTTTGTCATCCTTTTTTTAATATTTTGTTTTAATCTTTGTCATCCTTTTATAATTTTGTTTAATCTTGTTAACCTTTTTTTATATTTTTGTTTTTTAATTCCTTTGTCCCCCTCCTTTTTATATGTTTGTTATAACTTTGTCATCCTTTATATATGTTTTTTTATAAAACTTTGTCACCTTTATATATGTTTGTTTATAATCTTTGCCCTCCTTTATAAATGTTTTGTTATAATCTTTGTCATCCTTTATATGTTTGTTTAAACTTTGTCATCCTTTATAATGTTGTTATAATCTTTTTCATCCTTTTTATATGTTTGTTTATAATCTTTGTATCCTTTATATATGTTTGTTATAATCTTTGTCATCCTTTATATATGTTTGTTATAATCTTTGTCATCCTTTATATTGTTTGTGTTTTAATCTTTGTCATCCTTTATAATGTTTGTTATAATCTTTGTATCCTTTATATATGTTTGTTATAATCTTGTCAACCTTTATATATGTTTGATGTTATAATCTTGTCATCCTTTATAAATGTTTGTTAAATCTTTGTCATCCTTTATATATGTTTGTTATAATCTTTGTCATCCTTTTATAAATGTTTGTTATAATCTTTGCATCCATTATATATGTTTGTTATAATCTTTGTCAAACCTTTATATATGTTTGACTGTATAATCTTTGTCATCCTTTTATATATTTTGACTGTTATAATCTTTGTCATCCTTTATATATGTTTGATGTTATAATCTTTGTCCCCCTTTTATATGTTTGTTATAATCTTTGTCTCCTTTATATATGTTTGACTGTTATATCTTTGTCATCCTTTATTATGTTTTTGTTTTAATTTTTCATCCTTTATAAGTTTGTTTTTTAATCTTTGTCATCCTTTTTAATGTTTTGTAAATCTTTTTTACCTTTTTTTAAAGTTTTTGTTATAACTTTTTCTCCTTTTTAAAAAGTTTTTTAAATCTTTTTCATCCTTTATTTTGTTTTGTTATAATTTGTCCCTTTTTAATGTTTTGTTATAAACTTTGTCATCCCTTTTAAAAATTTTGTTAAATCTTTGTCATCCTTTATATATTTTGGGTTTTTAAAACTTTTCATCCTTTTTAATTTTGTTTAATCTTTTTCATCCTTTTAATGTTTGTTAAATCTTTGTCTCCTTATTAAAAGTTTTGTTTAATTTTTGTATCCTTTTAAATGTTTGTTATAATCTTTGTCTCCTTTATTAATTTTTGTTATAATCTTTGTCTCCTTTTTAATGTTTTTGTTTAATTTTGTCATCCTTTATAAATTTTTTTTGTTATAATCTTTGTCATCCTTTATATATGTTTGTTATAAACTTTGTCATCCTTTATAAAAGTTTTTTATAATTTTGTCATCCCTTTATATTGTTTTGTTTTAAACTTTTTCATTTTATATATTTTGGTTATAAT
>JAPXFY010000032.1:44065305-44067805 GCA_030674185.1 Monoplex corrugatus | reverse complement strand
ACAAAACCCAATGCCATAATATTGTACGTCATCCCTCCTGCACCTTGCGTGGACATCCTTGCAAGAATCATCCTTAACAAGAGCCATCACCCATGTAGACAAGCTTATTGTTCCTGAATATTGTGATATTCATGTTGGAAGAGGCACAAGGCACAAGGTGTTTGCCCTACGTCAGCTGTAAGAGAAGTGTTGCAAAACAAACAAACCAAACCACAAACAAAACTAGAAGTTCCACACTGTGTTCGCAGATCTGACCGAAGCATTTGACACCGTTAACTGGAAAAGCAGCAGGGGAAGCTAGGAAAGCTGGCCTGTTCTGAGAAGCTTGTCTCATTGATTGCTTCCTTCCATAATGGCATTCTGGCCGGGAGTGCAAGAGAATGGGCAAGAATCCTTTCAAGCACACAACAGAGTCAAACAAAGATACGTTCTAGCGCTCACACTCTTCTCCGCCCTCTTTGTGGCAACGCTGGTTGATGCATTCAGATATTTTGACAAGGGATGTGGACAGTAAATTCTGCTCAGACAGAAAGTTCTTCAACTTGTAGACACTCCAAGCCAAAAACGAAGGTGTTCAAAGATGTCTGGGATTTTTTTTTTTCTTCTCAAATATTTGTGCACTGGCTGCACACCCGCACGAGGACATACAGCATATCACTGGCCTATTTACTGGGACCTGCAAATGCTTTGGTACGACAATCAATCTTCGCAAGACAGAAGCCATGCTTAAATCAGCAACACATGTGGCTTCTGATGCTTCATCACATCCGATTGCTTTCAACAATCAAGAGATGGACACTGGAGACGAATTCTGCTACGTAGGTAGTACAGTGAGCAGCAATACATTTTTCTTGGTGCTAAGGTGGTACTGCGCATCTTCAAGGCCAGCTCTGTCTTTAAAAGGTTGACCAAACTATGGTGGCAAGATCGTGGAATCGGGATTGCCTGAAAGTTTGCTGTATACAGAGTGGTTGTCTTGATCATCTTGTTGTACTGCTGCGGGACCTGGACACTTTACCAACGACATATTCAACAGCTAGAAGAAAAAACAAACAAACAAACAAAAACTAACAACAACAACAACAAAACCTGTCTGCACAAGATCTGCAATATCACCTGGCAAGATCAAGTGTCCAGCCTTCAAGTTGTGAAAAAGTGTGGCTTGCCAAGTCTTAAGTTTTTATTTAGCAAACATGAGTTTTGCTGGACAGAACAAGTTGTCTCTATAGAAGACAACCTTATCCCATAGATGTTCTGTACGGAAAACTTAAGCAAGGATACCATCACCAGGGAAGACTACTACAGTGATACAAGGACACCATGACCAGGGAAGACTACTACAGTGATACAAGGACACCATGACCAGGGAAGACTACTACAGTGATACAAGGACACCATGACCAGGGAAGACTACTACAGTGATACAAGGACACCATGACCAGGGAAGACCACTACAGTGATACAAGGACACCATGACCAGGGAAGACTACTACAGTGATACAAGGACACCATGACCAGGGAAGACTACTACAGTGATACAAGGACACCATCACCAGGGAAGACTACTACAGTGATACAAGGACACCATCACCAGGGAAGACTACTACAGTGATACAAGGATACCATCACCAGGGAAGACCACTACAGTGATACAAGGACACCATGACCAGGGAAGACTACTACAGTGATACAAGGACACCATCACCAGGGAAGACTACTAAAGTGATACTACAAGGGCACCATGACCAGGGAAGACCACTACAGTGATACAAGGACACCATGACCAGGGAAGACCACTAAAGTGATACAGGGACACCGTGACCAGGGAAGACCACTAAAGTGATACAAGGACACCGTGACCAGGGAAGACCACTACAGTGATACAAGGACACCATGACCAGGGAAGACCACTAAAGTGATACAAGGACACCGTGACCAGGGAAGACCACTAAAGTGATACAAGGACACCATGACCAGGGAAGACCACTAAAGTGATACAAGGACACCATGACCAGGGAAGACCACTAAAGTGATACAAGGACACCATGACCAGGGAAGACCACTAAAGCGATACAAGGACACTGTGACCAGGGAAGACCACTACAGTGATACAAGTATACTCTGAAGGCCGACCTCATGGCATGTAGCATCAACACCACCAACCGGAATAACACTGTCAGCAACAGAATTAAGTGGCTACGGCATTGCACGCAGGCCACACCCGACAAAAATAACAAACAAAAGCTACACAGATAAACTAACAACAAGAACAGAAAACAGCAGCAACAAAAACAACAACAAGAATAACAAACTACAAGAACAACAACAGATATCAACAACAACAACAACAACGTAAACAACAAACAAATAATGAAACAACAACCACCGACAACAATAACCTCCACCACTGCTATCACCATCACCACCAACACCAACAACAATCAACAATCAACAACAAATGTACTCAAATGAAACAACAACAAAAATAACAATAAACAAA
>JAPXFY010000032.1:44012805-44060305 GCA_030674185.1 Monoplex corrugatus | reverse complement strand
ACACACACACACACACACACACTCACACACACACACACACACACACACACACATACACAAAAAACAAACAAAAAAGCAACCAAACAAACAAAAAGCCACAACGAAAACAAAAGTGACAAAAGAAATTAAACAAAACAGCAACAAAAACAAAAGAGACAACAACAGGAAAACATCAGCTTAAAAATATTTTCACCCATGTACTGTCTCCCGTTTCACATGAAATATATCCAGTATAGAAAGGTAGATGAAATACACCAAAATACACACACACAGACACACACGCTCACACACACACACACACACAGTGAGAAATGATGACACTTACACTCTATAAGTGTAGCACAAACTCAAACTATATAACCAAATGAATAATTTATAGCTGCACTCGGTCAAATGATAAATAAACAATAAGGATTCAAAAAAATGAATTGACAAAGTGTGCACAATTTCGTTCTACACAACGCCAAAGTTGATGATAAAATGGGTTAATCACTGTACAGCGCAGTATTAATCCTCTGTTTCCCTTGCCACTAGACTGAGGAATGCGGAAACATAGCTATGGGGTAAGGGCAGACGTCTGATATCTGACATCTGGTGCCATGCTGGCTGACCAAAACTAAAAGGCGAAAAAGGGAGCTACTGAAACAGCCATGTATTGTGTATGTTTTGAAACAGGCTATACCCCTGATATGGCTGTATGCAGTCGGCTGGGCTTAAAACAAAATAAACATAAAAAAGCAATAGCTATGGCATTAACATCACCAAAATGAAGACTGTTCCTCTCAACAAAGCAACCTGGGAACAGCAATGCACACAAGCCACACTCACATTTGAACAGAACAGATCAGCTGTTATTTATCTGAAGACGGACCGGCGGAAACAGAATCCAAATCCACAGGACCCCTTCCCATGCAAAACCTGCGAAAGAACATGAGCGTTCAGGACAGGTCTTGTATCCCACATGAGGGCCCATACCAGGTAATAAAGGATCTTTATTCCTTCTAATGGGTCAGACTGATAAGAGACTCCATCATCACTGTGTGAATAAAAACGTGTTAAAGGGAGAACATTGGTGTGGCTTAACCATCTTTTTAACTTCTCTTGAGAAAAAACAACAACACATTTCAACAACCTTCAAATCAAACACTCACCGCAAGCAGGCTCAAGCTGTATATCTAGACAGACAACTGGGAGAGTGGGAAAGAAATGTCCAAACAGATACCAGATAAATAGACCCGTCACATGGACCTTGCTCTTGACATTCGTTTGCTGAAGAGGAACGCGAAATGTTTATCTGTTGAGTCAGTCCAGGCTTTCAAAGCATTTCTTTTTTTTTCTGATATGACATTTTTCCCTACCACCGCTGTTGCTTCTTCCTGTTTGGTGGAGTCTTTATTTTTAACTAACCCTTTGACTCCTGCCCCTATCCACCAGTTGCAAAAAACTTAACCCTTTGTCTCTCTCATCCTGTCCACCAGCTTCCTGAAGCTGGTGGATAGGGTGAGGGAGTCAAAGGGTTAAGGTTTTCCTTTGCTAGCATGGTTGACAATGCAGGATGCTGGTGGACAGGGTGCAAGAGTCAAAGGGTTAAGGCATTGCTTTGCTAGCATGGTTGACAATGCAGGATGCTGGTGGATAGGGTGCGGGAGTCAAATGTTTAAAAAAGAGGGAGGAGATAAAGAGAAGAAGAAGGAGGAGGCTGTTGAAGGCTGTTGAAGGCTGTTGAAGGCTGTTGAAGGCTGTTGATGGGTGCAGTAGTCAAGTAGGTAAGCCCTGGTTTTCCGATCAGAATGTCCTGTGTTCAATTCACCTTGGCACCTCCGCCTCAGCGGTAAGGTAAAAGATAAATGTTCCAATGTTTTAGTCAACATGTGAGCAGACATGCCAGTGCTGAAGTATACTTCTTGTGTATATGGCAATATATACATGTCTTAATGTGTAAGGTCAGTATGTGCGCAGATATGCCAGTACGGAACTATAATTCGTGTGCATAAGGTAAAAGATATATTTCTCGATGTCTTAGGTCAACGTGTATGCACACATGCCAGTGTTGAACTATATTTGTGTGCATAAGATAAAGGTACATTTCTTCATGTTTAAGGTCAGTATGTGTGCAGACATGCCAGTGTTGAACTATACTTCTTGTGTATACGCCTGTAGGATATCAAACATGCAAGCTAAGGACCCTGTAAATCATGTCGATGACTGTGGTATGGAAAGAGAAGAAAACACATTCACCGTGCAGTTTTACCAAAGAACCTGATTGTGCAACAACATACAGGAATGCGATCAGTTCAACTGACAGCAGGAGTTCTATGTGCTTCACTAAAAAAATAAACAAATAATAAAATATAAAGTTTCATTACGTGCAATGCACAGTGAGACACAATTGCTATGTTTGTTTAAAGCTCAACCGACTGCGTGAAGCCATATCAGGGCTCAACCATTTCAAAACAGACGCATTACTTCAACGGGAGATAAAAGGAACAGAAAATTAAATACACATGTAAAAACGTTTCATGTATTTGCGGCGTACAATTTACATTTAATCACTGTTTGTTTTACTGCAGAAAGCTTCGTTCCTTTTTACCAAAGATGTTTACAGAAGGAAACTATCTTGAAACGCATTTTAAAGAAGTTATATTGGATCAAGTTTTGTTACTTAAAATTTCAGAATCATTGGTTCACAGTCCTGTTAATGCGTTACTTTAAAATTATTATTATAATTATGATTATATTTTTGTTTTGTTTTGTTTTTATGACGATTTTGCTTTTACATTATTGATGTTAGCGTTGTTCTAGTTTCATTTCTCTGTTCATCCATATCCTTTTACTTAAGACCTTGCCGCTTCCTTTTAATTTTTTTCCCGTTTCTTACTCTGTTCCACTCTGTCCCCTCCCCTCCCCCCCCCCCCCCAATTTCATCCTCCATGCCATTTTTCCCCGTCTAATATCACTTATAGTGAAAAGACGTTAAATCAAGCAACGAACGAACACACACACAAACACACACACACACACACACACACACACACACACACACACACAATACACACACACATTTACCTGGATTGTATGGGACACCCAAACGCACAACACAAACACACAGTCTTAAGTGAACATAGGCAGACAGGTACTGACTGACATTCCAGCCAACACAACAACTAGATAGAATGGGAACGCGCAAGCAACGCTCGCTCGCACACACACACAAGTACACACAAACACGCACAGAGGCTCACAACAGTATACACACCCATACCACAGACCCACATCACACACACATACACACACACACACAAGTACACACAAACACGCACAGAGGCTCACAACAGTATACACACCCATACCACAGACCCACATCACACACACACACACACACACACACACACACACAAGTACACACAAACACGCACAGAGGCTCACAACAGTATACACACCCATACCACAGACCCACATCACACACACACACACACACACACACACACACACACACACACACACCACACACACACACACACACACACACACACACACTAACACTAACACACACATACACACACACACTAACACTAACACACACACACACACACACATACACATTCACACACACTCTCACACACACACACACTAACACTAATACACAATAGCCAATACATTACCCCTGTGGCCCTACGTATATAACACAATAGCCAATACATTGTCCCTAGGGTCCTACATATATAACACAATAGTCAATACATTGTCCCTGTGGTCCTACGTATATAACACAATAGTCAATACATTGTCCCTAAAGTCCTATGTATATAACACAATAGTCAATACATTGTCCCTAAAGTCCTACGTATATAACACAATAGTCAATACACTGTCCTTAAGGTCCTACGTATATAACACAATAGTCAATACATTGTCCCTAGGGTCCTACGTATATAAACACAATAGTCAATACATTGTCCCTAAGGTCCTACGTATATAACACAATAGCCAATACATTGTCCCTAGGGTCCTACGTATATAACACAATAGTCAATACATTGTCCCTAAGGTCCTACGTATATAACACAATTAGTCAATACATTGTCCCTAAAGTCTTACGTATATAACACAATAGTCAATGGGAGATTTCAATGTTAAAGTGGGACAGGATAGGGTGTTGGATATAGTTGGACCTCATGGCCTTGGTACACAAAACGAAAGAGGGGGGAAGCTTGTAGAATGGGCACAGATGAAATGAGTTCATGGTAGGAAACACCTGGTTTGAGCAGCCTAACAGAAGAAAATGGACTTGGGTGAGTCCAGGAGATAATACCAAAAATCAAATTGACTACATCCTGATCAACAAAAGATTTAGAAATTCTTTACTGTCAGCAAAAACACTACCAGGCGCAGACTGCAACAGTGACCAGAATCCGGTAGTGGGAAGGTTTAGGCTGAAATTGAGGAAAAGGAAACAGACCAAAAGCAACATCAAACTAAACCTTGGACTCTTGAAGACAGATGAAATGATACGTCAAAAAATTAATGTATGTGTTCAAAACAAATTCAGTGCTCTGGAAGACGTTGGTGACAGTGAGGAACAATGGACAAAGTTGAGAAGTTCTATAAAGGAAGCTTGTGAGGAAATCCCTAAGGCAAATAGAAAAGCAAAAAAGAGCTGGATGACTAATGACATTTTGGGCCTGATGGAGAAAAGGAGGAAGGCAAAGAGAAATGAGGAAATATACAGGAAGATAAACAAAGAAATCAGGTATAGGTGCAATGAAGCTAAGGAAGCTTGGCTGAACACAAAATGCAAAGAGATAGAAGAACGACACAAAATGGATCCTCAGGGTATGTACAGACGAATTGAAGAAATTGTTCACAGGAAAAATACATGCACATTAACTGGTTGCTTAAAATCAAAAGATGGCACGCTTATCATGGAAAAAGACAAGGCATTAGACAGATGGGGAGAGTACATTAAAGATCTTTTTGAGGATGACAGAAACGAAGAACACATTATAAAAAATAACTTTGAAGGACCACCCATAATGAAAGATGAAGTCAGAGCAGCACTGAAAAAGATGAAACCAGGAAAAGCCCCATGGACCAGACAACATTACTACAAAGATGATTCAAGCCCTGGAGGAATTTGGCATAGAAAAAATAACAGTCCTCCTAAATGAAATTTATGACTCAGGAAAAATCCCCAAAGATATGTCAAAATCAATTTTCATTGCACTTCCAAAGAAGACAGGGGCTATAGAATGCGAACTCCATCGCACAACCAGTTTGATGAGTCATGTAACAAAAATCCTGTTAAGAATAATCATGATGAGGACAAGGAATAGAATCAAAAGAGAAATAGCAGAAGAACAGTGTGAATTTGTGGAGGGGAAAGGAACTATTAATGCCATATACATCCTAAGAACTATCATAGAGAGGTCAGTTGAGATGAATAAGGATTTCTATTTATCCTTTGTTGACTATACCAAGGCTTTCGATCGGGTACGACATGAAGAATTGATCAACCAACTGGAGAGACTCAATGACGATGGAAAAGATCTACGAATAGCCAGGAATATGTACTGGGAACAAACAGCTGCAATGAGAATAGAAAACAATATAAGCTCTTTTCAAAACATCAAAAGAGTCAGACAGGGTTGTGTTTTGTCACCAGATCTGTTTTCACTATATAGCGAAAACATCATGAGAAACCTAGAAGAAGACCCTGGATTAAAGGTTGGAGGGAAAATGATAAACAACATTCGGTACGCAGATGAGACTGTGCTAATTGCAGAAAATGAAAGGGACCTACAAAAGCTTGTGAATATACTAGAAACAGAAAGCAAAGGTAAGGGGTTGGAACTAAACAGCAGGAAGACTGAAGTCATGGTGATCAGTAAAAAACATGAAATCCCCTCCTGCAAAATAACAACTATTTCCAAACCAAATTCCTGAATGCCGCTTCTTCAAAAGAACTCTTTACAACCATGAATCATCTCCTTGGCACACGAAAAGATTTACCTCTCCCAACAAAACATACAAATGAAGAACTCCCATCTGTATTCTCCAAGTATTTCACCACCAAAATACAAACTCTTCGTGACAGGCTTGACAGGACACACTGTCAACCATGCCCACCTGACCCTTCCTTCTCTGGCACACCTCTTACTACTTTTACCCCAGTCTCACAAGAAGAAATTTTCAACACACTCAGATCCATGTCGTTCAAAACCTGCGAACTGGATCCTCTTCCAGGTTCTCTCTACTCCGACTGTCTCCCTACTCTCCTCCCATTCATCACTGACATCATCAACACTTCTCTTCAAACTGGAACTGTCCCAGATTCTTTCAAGTCTGCTATTGTTCACCCTCTCCTCAAGAAACACAATTTAGACCCAAATGAACTGAAAAATTACCGGCATATCTCTAATCTCTCTTTCTTGTCAAAACTCCTTGAAAAAGTCGTCCTCAACCAGCTGAACTCTCACCTGTCTGCCAACAATCTATCTCCTCAATCCTTTCCAGTCAGCCTACCGCCAGTGCCATAGCTCTGAAACTGCCCTACTACACATTCTCAACAATCTCCTCCTTGCAACTGATACTGGCAAAGTCTCTCTCCTCACACTCCTTGATCTGTCTGCAGCTTTTGATACCATTCATCATGGTATTCTCCTTTCTAGACTTCATCATACTTTTGGCATCTCTGACATTGCTCTCTCCTGGTTCACTTCATATCTATCAAACAGAAAACAAACTGTTCTCATCAATGGCACTTACTCTCAACCTGAATACCTGACCTGTGGTGTTCCACAAGGATCTGTCCTTGGCCCTGTTCTTTTCACTCTTTACACCTCCCCCCTGTCCACCATCATCAACTCCCACTCTATAAAACACCACTTCTATGCTGATGACACCCAACTTCAAGACAGTGACTCACCTGATAATATACAGCGTCTGTTCACTCGCACCACTGAGTGTTACTCGGACATTAAGAACTGGATGACACACAATAGACTTCAGCTTAATGACGACAAGACAGAAGCTATCCTCATTGGCACCCGTCAGAAACTTTCTCAGCTGCCTCCTCTTTCTCTCCCATTATGTAACACATCAGTCCCAATTTCTGATTCAGCTAAAAACCTTGGTGTCTGCATTGACTCTAATCTCTCCATGAACAACTTTGTTTCTCAAACTGCCAGATCTTGCTACTATCATCTCCATCGTATAAGCCTGATCAGGAAGTATCTCTCTGTGGAAACAACTGCAAAACTCGTTCTCTCCTTCATAAAGTCTCGCATTGACTATTGCAATTCACTCCTGTCCGGTTTTCCTGCCTCCACCATTCACATCCTACAGCGCATTCAAAACAATGCTGTACGCCTTGTACTCAAAAAGAAAAAAAAGCTGACCACATATCTCCTCTCATGGCACAACTTCACTGGCTCCCTGTATCAAAGCGCATACAGTACAAACTAGACACCATGTGCTACAAAAGCCTCAATAACGCAGCCCCCGATTACCTGTCAAGCCTACTTGAGATCTATGTTCCCTCACGTACCCTCCGCTCTGCCTCCAATCCTCTGACTTTTCGCTTTCCACGCTCTAAGCTCAATACCTATGGTCCACGAGCCTTCTCTGTTTCTGGTCCACTCTCCTGGAACAAACTTCCTCTCTCAGTCCGTCAGCAACCTACTTTTGTCTCCTTCAAGTCCGCTCTCAAAACTCACCTTTTCTCCTCTGCATAAAATCCTAACCTCACTCAACCCCCCCCCCCCCCTCTGCAGCCTGTCTCGGAGGGGAATTCCATTGCTTTTATTCTTGCTTTTATTGCTTTTATTCTTTCTCCCCATTTATAGCCATGCGTGTGTGTGTGTGTGTGTGTGTGTGTGTGTGTGTGTGTGCGTGCGTTACGTGCGTGCGTGCGTGAGTGCGTGTGTGTCTGTTTCAGCGCTTAGATTTGATTTTATCAAGATTTTGCGCTATATAAATATTGTAATTAATTAATAATTAATTAACAACCTTGACACTGGTTATAAGTTCAAATACCTGGGAACGGTCATTTCATCAGACTGCAGATGGACATCGGAAATAGCTGCCAGAATCGGCCAACCCAAAACAGCATTCAAGAAGATGACAAGCATTCTTACCAACAAATGCCTATCAATTAACATCAGAAAGAGAGTCTTGAATGTTATATAGAACCAATACTTGTTGTACGGATGCGAGGCGTGGACAGTCAGCAAGCAAAGCCAGAGCAGGATTGAGGCAGCCGAGATGTGGTTTCTCAGAAGAATGTTGAGATTACCATGGACAGCAAAGAAAACAAACGAGACAGTCTTGATGGAGGCAGACACAAGTCGATCACTGATAAGGAAGATTAGGAAAAGACAAGCAACATTTATAGGCCATTTTATGAGGAAGGGGGATTTGGAGCACCTGGTCACAACGGAAAGCTGGAGGGAAAGAGAGCACGGGTAGACCAGGGAGAAATGCTGGACGGACTTGCAGGGTGGCTGAGGATGAAGGGTGGGGGAGATGATGGGGGCAGCGAGAGATAGAGATGGTTGGAAGTCCATGGTCGCCAATGCCATGTGGCAGGGCACTATGATGATGATGATGATGAGTCAATACATTGTCCCTAAGGTCCTACGTATATAACACAATAGTCAATACATTGCCACTAAGTCTTACGTATATAACACAATAGTCAATACATTGTCCCTAAGGTCCTACGTATATAACACAATAGTCAATACATTGTCCCTAAGGGCCTACGTATATAACACAATAGTCAATACATTGTCCCTAAGGTCCTACGTATATAACACAATAGTCAATACATTGTCCCTAAGGTCCTACGTATATAACACAATAGTCAATACATTGTCCCTAAGGTCCTACGTATATAACACAATAGTCAATACATTGTCCCTAAGGTCCTACGTATATAACACAATAGTCATACATATACCTAGTCTAGTATATACCAGTCATAATGTCCTAGTCCTACGTATATAACACAATAGTCAATACATTGTCCCTAGGTCATACGTATATAACACAATAGTCAATACATTGTCCCTGTGGTCATACGTATATAACACAATAGTCAATACATTGTCCCGTGGTCATACGTATATAACACAATAGTCAATACATTGTCCCTGTGGTCCTACGTATATAACACAATAGTCAATACATTGCCCTAGTGTCATACGTATATAACACAATAGTCAATACATTCCCTAAGGTCCTACGTATATAACACAATAGTCAATACATTGTCCCTGTGGTCCTACGTATATAATACAATGGACAATACATGTACAAGTCAACTGGATATAAATTTTTTTTTGGATGGGAATAATGGTGTGGAAGTCAAGTGTTAAGAAACATTTACCGTGAAGGATACCGGGGGACTCAGTATAAATAGTATCCCCACCTTAAAAAAATCCTGTTCTAGAAATTTCCTCTTTTCTGTCACTCTCTTTGTTTCTGCCTTGTTGCTTTGATTTCTGTCATTTTCTTCCTATCATTTTCTGCCTTAATGGTCCATTCACCTGTATGTGTTCGATAAGTCTTGTGTACTTTTCCTTGGGATAGATAATTGGGTACACGCATTAAGTGCGTTTTTGGCTCTAAGGAGGTGAGATATGCGGAAGCAATTTTAGGTAATTTATGCCTGATTTTATATATGTTTTCATGTCCTTATGTATGCTTATATTTGTATTAAGGTGTGTTTTTTAAATCTCCCCTGTGTGATAAATTGGATGGAGTGGTCGTAGATTATGTGTGCGAATGCATTGTTATGTGTACTTGATTTTCCAAGATACCAGGTAAATGAACCCGTCACATGGACCTTGTTCTTGACAGTCGTTTGCTGATAGGGACCAAAATGTTTCTCTGTTGGGGTCAGTCCAGGCTTTCAAAGCATTTTTTTTTTTCTGATATGACAGTTAACCCTACCACCGCTGTTGCCTTTCTTCCTCTTTGGTGGTGTCTTTATTTTTAACTAATCCTTTGACTCTTGCCCCTATCCACCAGTTGCAAAAACTTAACCTTTGTCTCTCTCATCCTGTCCACAGCTTCTGAAGTTGGTGGATAGGGTGAGGGAGTCAAAGGGTTAAGGTTTTGCTTTGCTTGCGTGGTTAACAATACAGGATGCTGGTGGACAGGTGAGGGAGTCAAAGGGTTAAGGTTTTGCTTTGCTTGCATGGTTAACAATACAGGATGCTGGTGGACAGGGTGAGGGAGTCAAAGGTTTAAGGTGTTGCTTTGCTTGCATGTTTGACAATGCAGGATGCTGGTGGATGGGGTGAGGGAGTCAAAGGGTTAAAAAAGAGGGAAGAGATAAAGAGAAGAGAGGAGGGAGGCTGTTGAAGGGTGTTGAAGGCTGTTGAAGGGTGTTGGTGTGAAGGGTGTAGTTGAAGGGTGTTGAAGGCTGTTGAAGGGTGTTGAAGGCTGTTGAAGGGTGCAGTAGTCAAGTGGGTAAGCTCTGGTTTTCCGATCAGAAGGTCCTGTGTTCAATTCACCTAGGCATCTCCACCTCAGGGGTAAGGTAAAAGATAAATTTTCCAATGTTTTAGTCAACATGTGAGCAGACATGCCTGTGCTGAAGTATACTTCTTGGGTAATAGATACATATCTTAATGTGTTATGTCAGTATGTGTCCAGATATGGCAGTACGGAACTATAATTCGTGTGCATAAGGTAAAAGATATATTTCTCGATGAATTAGGTCAACGTGTATGCACACATTCCAGTGTTGAACTATACTTTGTGTGCATAAGGTAAAAGATACATTTCTCCATGTTTAAGGTCAGTATGTGTGCAGACATGCCAGTGTTGAACTATACTTCTTGTGTATACGCCTGTAGGATATCAAACATGCAAGCTAAGGACCCTGTAAATCATGTCGATGACTGTGGTATGGAAAGAGAAGAAAACACATTCACTGTGCAGTTTTACCAAAGAACCTGATTGTGCAACAACATACAGGAATGCGATAAGTTCAACTGACAGCAGGAGTTCTATGTGCTTCACTAAAAAAATAATAAAATAAAAATAAAAAGTTTCATTACGTGCAATGCACAGTGAGACACAATTGCTATGTTTGTTTAAAGCTCAACCGACTGCGTGAAGCCATATCAGGGCTCAACCATTTCAAAACAGACCATTACTTCAACGGGAGATAAAAGGAACAGAAAATTAAATACACATGTAAAAACGTTTCATGTATTTGGGCGAACAATTCACATTGAATCACTGTTTGTTTTACT
Organism: Monoplex corrugatus; assembly: GCA_030674185.1. Taxonomy (NCBI): domain Eukaryota; kingdom Metazoa; phylum Mollusca; class Gastropoda; order Littorinimorpha; family Ranellidae; genus Monoplex; species Monoplex corrugatus. The sequence goes on along the minus strand of JAPXFY010000032.1, from coordinate 44,049,038 downwards.
GCAGAAAGCTTCGTTCATTTATACCAAAGATGTTTACAGAAGGAAACTATCTTGAAACGCATTTTAAAGAAGTATATTGGATCAAGTTTTGTTACTTAAAATTTCAGAATAAATGTTCACAGTCCTGTTAATGCGTTACTTTAAAATTATTATTATAATTATGATTATTTTTTTGTTTTGTTTTGTTTTTATGACGATTTTTGTTTTACATTATTGATGTTAGCATTGTTCTAGTTTCATTTCTCTGTTCATCCATATCCTTTTACTTAAGACCTTGCCGCTTCCTTTTAATTTTTTTCCCGTTTCTTACTCTGTTCCCTCTTCCCCCCCCCCCCCCCCCCCCCCCAATTTCATCCTCCATTGCCATTTTTCCTCGTCTAATATCACTTATAGTGAAAAGACGTTAAATCAGGCAACGAACGAACACAACACACACACACACACACACACAACACACACACACACACACACACACACACACACACACACACACACACACACACATACACACACACACACATCACACACACACACACAACACCACAACACACACACAACACACACTTACCTGGATTGTATGGGACACCAAACGCATGCACACAAACACACAGTCTTAAGTGAACATAGGCAGACAGGTACAGACTGTCATTCCATCCAACACAACAACTAGCTAGAAGGGAACGCGCAAGCAAACGCTCGCTCGCACCACACACAGTACACACAACATGCACAGAGGCTCACAACGTATACACACCCATACCACAGACCCACACACACACACACACACACACACACACACACACACACACACACACACACACACACACACACACTAACACACAACACACACACTAACACACACACACACACCTACACTAACACACACTAACACTAACACTAACACACACACACACACACACACTACACACACTACACACACTCTCACACACCACACTTACATAATACACAATAGCCAATACATTACCCTTGTGGTCCTACGTATATAACACAATAGTCAATACATTACCCTTGTGGTCCTACGTATATAACACAATAGTCAATACATGTCCCTGTGGTCCTACGTATATAACACAATAGTCAATACATTTCCCTTGAGGTCCTACGTATATAACACAATAGTCAATACATTGTCCCTAAGGTCCTATGTATATAACACAATAGTCAATACATTGTCCCTAAGGTCTACGTATATCCCAACACAATAGTCAATACATTGTCCCTAAGGTCCTATGTATATAACACAATAGTTAATACATTGTCCCTAAGGTCTTACGTATATAACACAATAGTCAATACATTGTCCCTAAGGTCCTACGTATATAACACAATAGTCAATACATTGTCCCTAAAGTGTTACGTATATAACACAATAGTCAATACATTGTCCCTAAAGTCCTACGTATATAATACAATAGTCAATACATTGTCCCTAAGGTCTTACGTATATAACACAATAGTCAATACATTGTCCCTAAAGTCCTACGTATATAACACAATAGCCAATACATTGTCCCTAAAGTCCTACGTATATAACACAATAGTCAATACATTGTCCCTAAGGTCCTACGTATATGACACAATAGTCAATACATTACCCCTGTGGTCCTACGTATATAACACAATAGTCAATACATTGTCCCTAAGGTCCTACGTATATAACACAATAGCCAATACATTGTCCCTAAGATCATACGTATATAACACAATAGTCAATACATTGTCCCTAAGGTCCTACGTATATAACACAATAGACAATGGGAGATTTTAATGCTAAAGTGGGACAGGATAGGGTGGAGGATATAGTTGGACCTCATGGCCTTGGTACACAAAACGAAAGAGGGGGGAAGCTTGTAGAATGGGCACATATGAATGAGTTCATAGTAGGAAACACCTGGTTTGAGCAACCTAACAGAAGAAAATGGACTTGGGTGAGTCCAGGAGATAATACCAAAAATCAAATTGATTACATCCTGATCAACAAAAGATTTAGAAATTCTTTACTGTCAGCAAAAACACTACCAGGCGCAGACTGCAACAGTGACCACAATCCGGTAGTGGGAAGGTTTAGGCTGAAATTGAGGAAAAGGAAACAGACCAAAAGCAACATCAAACTAAACCTTGGACTTTTGAAGACAGATGAAATGATACGTCAAAAATTTAATGTACATGTTCAAAACAAATTCAGTGCTCTGGAAGACGTTGGTGACAGTGAGGAACAATGGACAAAGTTGAGAAGTTCTATAAAGGAAGCTTGTGAGGAAATCCCTAAGGCAAATAGAAAAGCAAAAAAGAGCTGGATGACTAATGAAATTTTGGGCCTGATGGAGAAAAGGAGGAAGGCAAAGAGAAATGAGGAAATATACAGGAAGATAAACAAAGAAATCAGGTATAGGTGCAATGAAGCTATGGAAGCTTGGCTGAACACAAAATGCAAAGAGATAGAAGAACGACACAAAATGGATCCTCAGGGTATGTACAGACGAATTGAAGAAATTGTTCACAGGAAAAATACATGCACATCAACTGGTTGCTTAAAATCAAAAGATGGCACGCTTATCATGGAAAAAGACAAGGCATTAGACAGATGGGGAGAGTACATTAAAGATCTTTTTGAGGATGACAGAAACGAAGAACACATTATAAAAAAGAACTTTGAAGGACCACCCATAATGAAAGATGAAGTCAGAGCAGCACTGAAAAAGATGAAACCAGGAAAAGCCCCATGGACCAGACAACATTACTACAGAGATGATTCAAGCCCTGGAGGAATTTGGCATAGAAAAAATAACAGTCCTCCTAAATGAAATTTATGACACAGGAAAAATCCCCAAAGATATGTCAAAATCAATTTTCATTGCACTTCCAAAGAAGACAGGGGCTATAGAATGCGAACTCCATCGCACAACCAGTTTGATGATCATGTAACAAAAATCCTGTTAAGAATAATCATGATGAGGACAAGGAATAGAATCAAAAGAGAAATAGCAGAAGAACAGTGTGGATTTGTGGAGGGGAAAGGAACTATTAATGCCATATACATCCTAAGAACTATCATAGAGAGGTCAGTTGAGATGAATAAGGATTTCTATTTATCCTTTGTTGACTATACCAAGGCTTTCGATCGGGTACGACATGAAGAATTGATCAACCAACTGGAGAGACTCAATGTCGATGGAAAAGATCTACGAATAACCAGGAATATGTATTGGGAACAAACAGCTGCAATGAGAATAGAAAACAATATAAGCTCTTTTCAAAACATCAAAAGAGGAGTCAGACAGGGTTGTGTTTTGTCACCAGATCTGTTTTCACTATATAGCGAAACCAACATGAGAAACCTAGAAGAAGACCCTGGATTAAAGGTTGGAGAGAAAATGATAAACAACATTCGGTACGCAGATGAGACTGTGCTAATTGCAGAAAATGAAAGGGACCTACAAAATCTTGTGAATATACTAGAAACAGAAAGCAAATGTAAGGGGTTGGAACTAAATAGCAGGAAGACTGAAGTCATGATCAGTAAAAAACATGAAATCCCCTCCTGCAAAATAACAGCTATTTCCAAACCAAAATCCTGAATGCCTCTTCTTCAAAAGAACTCTTTACAACCATGAATCATCTCCTTGGCACACGAAAAGATTTACCTCTCCCAACAAAACATACAAAGGAAGAACTCCCATCTGTATTCTCCAAGTATTTCACCACCAAAATACAAACTCTTCGTGACAGGCTTGACAGGACACACTGTCAACCATGCCCACCTGACCCTTCCTTCTCTGGCACACCTCTTACTACTTTTACCCCAGTCTCACAAGAAGAAATTTTCAACACACTCAGATCCATGTCGTTCAAAACCTGCGAACTGGATCCTCTTCCAGGTTCTCTCTACTCCGACTGTCTCCCTACTCTCCTCCCATTCATCACTGACATCATCAACACTTCTCTTCAAACTGGAACTGTCCCAGATTCTTTCAAGTCTGCTATTGTTCACCCTCTCCTCAAGAAACACAATTTAGACCCAAATGAACTGAAAAATTACCGGCATATCTCTAATCTCTCTTTCTTGTCAAAACTCCTTGAAAAAGTCGTCCTCAACCAGCTGAACTCTCACCTGTCTGACAACAATCTATCTCCTCAATCCTTTCCAGTCAGCCTACCGCCAGTGCCATAGCACTGAAACTGCCCTACTACACATTCTCAACAATCTCCTCCTTGCAACTGATACTGGCAAAGTCTCTCTCCTCACACTCCTTGATCTGTCTGCAGCTTTTGATACCATTCATCATGGTATTCTCCTTTCTAGACTTCATCATACTTTTGGCATCTCTGACATTGCTCTCTCCTGGTTCACTTCATATCTATCAAACAGAAAACAAACTGTTCTCATCAATGGCACTTACTCTCAACCTGAATACCTGACCTGTGGTGTTCCACAAGGATCTGTCCTTGGCCCTGTTCTTTTCACTCTTTACACCTCCCCCCTGTCCACCATCATCAACTCCCACTCTATAAAACATCACTTCTATGCTGATGACACCCAACTTCAAGACAGTGACTCACCTGATAATATACAGCGTCTGTTGACTCGCACCACTGAGTGTTACTCGGACATTAAGAACTGGATGACACACAATAGACTTCAGCTTAATGACGACAAGACAGAAGCTATCCTCATTGGCACCCGTCAGAAACTTTCTCAGCTGCCTCCTCTTTCTCTCCCATTATGTAACACATCAGTCCCAATTTCTGATTCAGCTAAAAACCTTGGTGTCTGCATTGACTCTACCCTCTCCATGAACAACTTTGTTTCTCAAACTGCCAGATCTTGCTACTATCATCTCCATCGTATAAGCCTGATCAGGAAGTATCTCTCTGTGGAAACAACTGCAAAACTCGTTCTCTCCTTCATAATGTCTCGCATTGACTATTGCAATTCACTCCTGTCTGGTCTTCCTGCCTCCACCATTCACATCCTACAGCGCATTCAAAACAATGCTGTACGCCTTGTACTCAAAAAGAAAAAAAGCTGACGACATATCTCCTCTCCTGGCACAACTTCACTGGCTCCCTGTATCAAAGCGCATACAGTACAAACTAGACACCATGTGCTACAAAAGCTTCAATAACGCAGCCCCCGATTACCTGTCAAGCCTACTTGAGATCTATGTTCCCTCACGTACCCTCCGCTCTGCCTCCAATCCTCTGACTTTTCGCTTTCCACGCACTAAGCTCAATACCTATGGTCCACGAGCCTTCTCTGTTTCTGGTCCACTCTCCTGGAACAAACTTCCTCTCTCAGTCCGTCAGCAACCTACTTTTGTCTCCTTCAAGTCCGCTCTCAAAACTCACCTTTTCTCCTCTGCATAAAATCCTAACCTCACTCAACCCCCCCCCCCCCCCCCCCTCTGCAGCCTGTCTCCGCTCGGAGGGGAATCACATCGTTATAATATATAATTGTGTATGATATGCTCTCTATAATTTTCCATTGCTTTTATTCTTGCTTTTATTGCTTTTATTCTTTCTCCCCATTTATAGCCATGCGTGTGTGTGTGTGTGTGTGTGTGTGTGTGTGTGTGTGTGTGTGTGTGTGTGTGTGTGTGTGTGTGTGTGCGTGCGTACGTGCGTGCGTGCGTGCGTGTGTGTCTGTTTCAGCGCTTAGATTTGATTTTATCAAGATTTTGCGCTATATAAATATTGTAATTAATTAATAATTAATTAACAACCTTGACACAGGTTAATAAGTTCAAATACCTGGGAAAGGTCATTTCATCAGACGGCAGATGCACATCGGAAATAGCTGGCAGAATCGGCCAAGCCAAAACAGCATTCAAGAAGATGACAAGCATTGTTACCAACAAATGCTTATCAATTAACATCAGAAAGAGAGTCCTTGAATGTTATATAGAACCAATACTGTTGTACGGATGCGAGGCGTGGACAGTCAGCAAGCAAAACCAGAGCAGGATTGAGGCAGCCGAGATGTGGTTTCTCAGAAGAATGTTGAGATTACCATGGACAGCAAAGAAAACAAACGAGACAGTCTTGATGGAGGCAGACACAAGTCGATCACTGATAAGGAAGATTAGGAAAAGACAAGCAACATTTATAGGCCATTTTATGAGGAAGGGGGATTTGGAGCACCTGGTCACAACGGGAAAGCTGGAGGAAAAGAGAGCACCGGGTAGACCCAGGGAGAGAATGCTGGACGGACTTGCAGGGTGGCTGAGGATGAAGGGGGTGGGGGAGATACTGGGGGCAGCGAGAGATGGTTGGAAGTCCATGGTCGCCAATGCCATGTGGCAGGGCAGTATGATGATGATGATGATGAGTCAATACATTGTCCCTAAGGTCCTACATATATAACACAATAGTCAATACATTGTCCCTAAGGTCCTACATATATAACACAATAGTCCATACATTGTCCGTAAGGTCCTACGTATATAACACAATAGTCCATACATTGTCCGTAAGGTCCTACGTATATAACACAATAGTCAATACATTGTCCCTAAGGTCCTACGTATATAACACCATAGTCCATACATTGTCCCTAAAGTCTTACGTATATAACACAATAGTCAATACATTGTCCCTAAAGTCCTACGTATATAAAACATTAGTCAATACATTGTCCCTGTGGTCCTACGTATATAACACAATAGTCAATACATTACCCCCGTGATCATACGTGTATAACACAATAGTCAATACATTGTCCCTGTGGTCTTACGTATATAATACAATAGTCAATACATTGTCCCTAAGGTCCTACGTATATAACACAATAGTCAATACATTGTCCCTAAAGTCCTACGTATATAGCACAATAGGCAATACATTGTCCCTAAAGTCCTACGTATATAGCACAATAGTCAATACATTGTCCCTAAGGTCTTACGTATATAACACAATAGGCAATACATTGTCCCTAAAGTCCTACGTATATAACACAATAGTCAATACATTGTCCCTAAGGTCCTACGTATATAACACAATAGTCAATACATTGTCCCTAAAGTCCTACGTATATAGCACAATAGGCAATACATTGTCCCTAAAGTCCTACGTATATAGCACAATAGTCAATACATTGTCCCTAAGGTCTTACGTATATAACACAATAGGCAATACATTGTCCCTAAAGTCCTACGTATATAGCACAATAGTCAATACATTGTCCCTAAGGTCTTACGTATATAACACAATAGGCAATACATTACCCCTATGGTCCTATGTATATAACACAATAGTCAATACATTGTCCCTGTGGTCGTACGTATATAACACAATAGTCAATACATTGTCCCTGTGGTCATACGTATATAACACAATAGTCAATACATTGTCCCTGTGGTCCTACGTATATAATACAATGGACAATACATTAGGAAGTCAATGGGTTAATTTTTTTTTTGGATGGGAATATGGTGTGGAAGTCAAAGTGTTAAGAAACCACTTCCCCCGTAAGGATACCGGGGACTCAGTATAATTAGTATACCCACCTTAAAAAAATCCTGTGCTAGAAATTTCCTCTTTTCTGTCACTCTCTTTGTTTCTGCCTTGTTGCTTTGATTTCTGTCATTTTCTTCCTATCATTTTCTGCCTTAATGGTCCATTCACCTGTATGTGTTCGATAAGTCTTGTGTACTTTTCCTTGGGATAGATAATTGGGTACACGCATTAAGTGCGTTTTTGGCTCTAAGGAGGTGAGATATGCGGAAGCAATTTTAGGTAATTTATGCCTGTTTTTATATATGTTTTCATGTCCTTATGTATGCTTATATTTGTATTAAAGTGTGTTTTTTAAATCTCCCCTGTGTGATAAATTGGATGGAGTGGTCGTAGATTATGTGTGCGAATGCATTGATATGTGTACTTGATTTTCCAAGATACCAGGTAAATGAACCCGTCGCATGGACCTTGTTCTTGACAGTCGTTTGCTGATAAGGGACATGAACTGTTTATCTGTTGGGGTCAGTCCAGGCTTTCAAAGCATTTTTTTTTTTCTGATATGACAGTTAACCCTACCACCGCTGTTGCTTCTTCCTCTTTGGTGGTGTCTTTATTTTTAACTAACCCTTTGACTCTTGCCCCTATCCACCAGTTGCAAAAACTTAACCTTTTGTCTCTCTCAGGGAGTCAAAGGGTTAAGGTTTTGCTTTGCTTGCGTGGTTAACAATACAGGATGCTGGTGGACAGAGTGAGGGAGTCAAAGGTTTAAGGTGTTGGTTTGCTTGCATGTTTGACAATGCAGGATGCTGGTGGATGGGGTGAGGGAGTCAAAGGGTTAAAAAAGAGGGAAGAGATAAAGAGAAGAAGGAGGAGGCTGTTGAAGGGTGTTGAAGGCTGTTGAAGGGTGTTGAAGGCTGTTGAAGGGTGTTGAAGGCTGTTGAAGGGAGTTGAAGGCTGTTGAAGGGTGTTGAAGGCTGTTGAAGGGTGCAGTAGTCAAGTGGGTAAGCTCTGGTTTTCCGATCAGAAGGTCCTGTGTTCAATTCACCTAGGCATCTCCACCTCAGGGGTAAGGTAAAAGATAAATTTTCCAATGTTTTAGTCAACATGTGAGCAGACATGCCTGTGCTGAAGTATACTTCTTGGGTAATAGATACATATCTTAATGTGTTATGTCAGTATGTGTGCAGATATGCCAGTACGGAACTATAATTCGTGTGCATAAGGTAAAAGATATATTTCTCGATGTCTTAGGTCAACGTGTATGCACACATTCCAGTGTTGAACTATACTTTGTGTGCATAAGGTAAAAGATGCATTTCTCCATGTTTAAGGTCAGTATGTGTGCAGACATGCCAGTGTTGAACTATACTTCTTGTGTATACGCCTATAGGATATCAAACATGCAAGCTAAGGACCCTGTAAATCATGTCGATGACTGTGGTATGGAAAGAGAAGAAAACACATTCACCGTGCAGTTTTACCAAAGAACCTGATTGTGCAACAACATACAGGAATGCGATCAGTTCAACTGACAGCAGGAGTTCTATGTGCTTCACTAAAAAAATAATAAAATAATAAAATAAAAAGTTTCATTACGTGCAATGCACAGTGAGACACAATTGCTATGTTTGTTTAAAGCTCAACCGACTGCGTGAAGCCATATCAGGGCTCAACCATTTCAAAACAGACGCATTACTTCAACGGGAGATAAAAGGAACAGAAAATTAAATACACATGTAAAAACGTTTCATGTATTTGCGGCGAACAATTCACATTGAATCACTGTTTGTTTTACTGCAGAAAGCTTCGTTCCTTTATAACCAAAGATGTTTACAGAAGGAAACTATCTTGAAACGCATTTTAAAGAAGTTATATCGGATCAAGTTTTGTTACTTAAAATTTCAGAATCATTGGTTCACAGTCCTGTTAATGCGTTACTTTAAAATTATTATTATAATTATGATTATTTTTTTTGTTTTGTTTTTATGACGATTTTTCTTTTACATTATTGATGTTAGCATTGTTCTAGTTTCATTTCTCTGTTCATCCATATCCTTTTACTTAAGACCTTGCCGCTTCCTTTTAATTTTTTTTCCTGTTTCTTACTCTGTTTCCCTCTGTCCCCTCCCCTTCCACCCCCCTCCCCCCCAATTTCATCCTCCATGCCATTTTTCCCCGTCTAATATCACTTATAGTGAAAAGACGTTAAATCAGGCAACGAACGAACACACACACACACACACACATACACACACACATTTACCTGGATTGTATGGGACACCCAAACGCATGACACAAACACACAGTCTTAAGTGAACATAGGCAGACAGGTACAGACTGACATTCCAGCCAACACAACAACTAGCTAGAAAGGGAACGCGCAAGCAACGCTCGCTCGCACACACACACAAGTACACACAAACACGCACAGAGGCTCACAACAGTATACACACCCATACTACAGACCCACATCACACACACACACACACACACACACACACACACACACATCACACACACACACACACACACACACACTAACACACACACACACTAACACACACACACACACACTAACACTAACACACACTAACACTAACACTAACACTAACACTAACACACACACACACACACACACACACACACACACACACACACACACACACACTCACACACACTCTCACACACACACACACTAACACTAATACACAATAGCCAATACATTACCCCTGTGGTCCTACGTATATAACACAATAGTCAATACATTGTCCCTGTGGTCCTACGTATATAACACAATAGTCAATACATTGTCCCTGTGGTCCTACATATATAACACAATAGTCAATACATTGTCCCTGTGGTCCTACGTATATAACACAATAGTCAATACATTGTCCCTAGGGTCCTACGTATATAACACAATAGTCAATACATTGTCCCTGTGGTCCTACATATATAACACAATAGTCAATACATTGTCCCTGTGGTCCTACGTATATAACACAATAGTCAATACATTGTCCCTAGGGTCCTACGTATATAACACAATAGTCAATACATTGTCCCTAGGGTCCTACGTATATAACACAATAGTCAATACATTGTCCCTAGGGTCCTACGTATATAACACAATAGTCAATACATTGTCCCTAGGGTCCTACGTATATAACACAATAGTCAATACATTGTCCCTAAGGTCTTACGTATATAACACAATAGTCCATACATTGTCCCTAAGGTCTTACGTATATAACACAATAGTCCATACATTGTCCCTAAAGTGTTACGTATATAACACAATAGTCAATACATTGTCCCTAAAGGTCCTACGTATATAACACAATAGTCAATACATTGTCCCTGTGGTCCTACGTATATAACACAATAGTCAATACATTGTCCCTGTGGTCCTACGTATATAACACAATAGTCCATACATTGTCCCTAAGGTCTTACGTATATAACACAATAGTCCATACATTGTCCCTAAAGTGTTACGTATATAACACAATAGTCAATACATTGTCCCTAAAGTGTTACGTATATAACACAATAGTCAATACATTGTCCCTAAAGGTCCTACGTATATAACACAATAGTCAATACATTGTCCCTGTGGTCCTACGTATATAACACAATAGTCAATACATTGTCCCTAAGGTCCTACGTATATAACACAATAGTCAATACATTGTCCCTGTGGTCCTACGCATATAACACAATAGTCAATACATTGTCCCTAAGGTCCTACGTATATAACACAATAGTCAATACATTGCCCCTAAGGTCTTACGTATATAACACAATAGTCAATACATTGTCCCTAAGGTCCTACGTATATAACACAATAGTCAATACATTGTCCCTAAGGTCTTACGTATATAACACAATAGTCAATACATTGTCCCTAAAGTCTTACGTTTATAACACAATAGTCAATACATTGTCCCTAAAGTCTTACGTATATAACACAATAGTCAATACATTGTCCCTAAAGTGTTACGTATATAACACAATAGTCAATACATTGTCCCTAAAGTGTTACGTATATAACACAATAGTCAATACATTGTCCCTAAAGTCCTACGTATATAACACAATAGTCAATACATTGTCCCTAAAGTCCTACGTATATAACACAATAGTCAATACATTGTCCCTAACGTCTTACGTATATAACACAATAGTCAATACATTACCCCTATGGTCCTACGTATATAACACAATAGTCAATAGATTGTCCCTGTGGTCATCCGTATGTAACACAATAGTCAATACATTGTCCCTGTGGTCGTACGTATATAACACAATAGTCAATACATTGTCCCTGTGGTCGTACGTATATAACACAATAGTCAATACATTGTCCCTGTGGTCCTACGTAAATAAATACAATGGACAATACATGAGGAAGTCAATGGGTTAAAAAAATTTTTGGATGGGAATATGGTGTGGAAGTCAAAGTGTTAAGAAACCACTTCCCCGTAAGGATACCGGGGACTCAGTATAAATAGTATCCCCACCTTAAAAATATCCTGTTCTAGAAATTTCCTCTTTTCTGTCACTCTCTTTGTTTCTGCCTTGTTGCTTTGATTTCTGTCATTTTCTTCCTATCATTTTCTGCCTTAATGGTCCATTCACCTGTATGTGTTCGATAAGTCTTGTGTACTTTTCCTTGGGATAGATAATTGGGTACACGCATTAAGTGCGTTTTTGGCTCTAAGGAGGTGAGATATGCGGAAGCAATTTTAGGTAATTTATGCCTGATTTTATATATGTTTTCATGTCCTTATGTATGCTTATATTTGTATTAAGGTGTGTTTTTTAAATCTCCCCTGTGTGATAAATTGGATGGAGTGGTCGTAGATTATGTGTGCGAATGCATTGTTATGTGGACTTGATTTTCCAAGATACCAGGTAAATGAACCCGTCACATGGACCTTGTTCTTGACAGTCGTTTGCTGATGAGGGACCCAAAATGTTTCTCTGTTGGGGTCAGTCCAGGCTTTCAAAGCATTTTTTTTTTCTGATATGACAGTTAACCCTACCACCGCTGTTGCCTCTTCCTCTTTGGTGGTGTCTTTATTTTTAACTAATCCTTTGACTCTTGCCCCTATCCACCAGTTGCAAAAACTTAACCCTTTGTCTCTCTCATCCTGTCCACCAGCTTCCTGAAGTTGGTGGATAGGGTGAGGGAGTCAAAGGGTTAAGGTTTTGCTTTGCTTGCGTGGTTAACAATACAGGATGCTGGTGGACAGGGTGAGGGAGTCAAAGGGTTAAGGTTTTGCTTTGCTTGCGTGGTTAACAATACAGGATGCTGGTGGACAGGGTGAGGGAGTCAAAGGTTTAAGGTGTTGCTTTGCTTGCATGTTTGACAATGCAGGATGCTGGTGAATGGGGTGAGGGAGTCAAAGGGTTAAAAAAGAGGGAAGAGATAAAGAGAAGAAGGAGGAGCTGTTGAAGGGTGTTGAAGGCTGTTGAAGGGTGTTGAAGGCTGTTGAAGGGTGTTGAAGGCTGTTGAAGGGTGTTGAAGGCTGTTGAAGGGAGTTGAAGGCTGTTGAAGGGTGTTGAAGGTTGTTGAAGAGTGCAGTAGTCAAGTGGGTAAGCTCTGGTTTTCCGATCAGAAGGTCCTGTGTTCAATTCACCTAGGCATCTCCACCTCAGGGGTAAGGTAAAAGATAAATTTTCCAATGTTTTAGTCAAGATGTGAGCAGTCATGCCTGTGCTGAAGTATACTTCTTGGGTAATAGATACATATCTTAATGTGTTATGTCAGTATGTGTGCAGATATGCCAGTACGGAACTATAATTCGTGTGCATAAGGTAAAAGATATATTTCTCGATGTCTTAGGTCAACGTGTATGCACACATTCCAGTGTTGAACTATACTTTGTGTGCATAAGGTAAAAGATGCATTTCTCCATGTTTAAGGTCAGTATGTGTGCAGACATGCCAGTGTTGAACTATACTTCTTGTGTATACGCCTGTAGGATATCAAACATGCAAGCTAAGGACCCTGTAAATCATGTCGATGACTGTGGTATGGAAAGAGAAGAAAACACATTCACCGTGCAGTTTTACCAAAGAACCTGATTGTGCAACAACATACAGGAATGCGATCAGTTCAACTGACAGCAGGAGTTCTATGTACTTCACTAAAAAAATAATAAAATAATAAAATAAAAAGTTTCATTACGTGCAATGCACAGTGAGACACAATTGCTATGTTTGTTTAAAGCTCAACCGACTGCGTGAAGCCATATCAGGGCTCAACCATTTCAAAACATACGCATTACTTCAACGGGAGATAAAAGGAACAGAAAATTAAATACACATGTAAAAACGTTTCATGTATTTGCGGCGAACAATTCACATTGAATCACTGTTTGTTTTACTGCAGAAAGCTTCGTTCATTTATACCAAAGATGTTTACAGAAGGAAACTATCTTGAAACGCATTTTAAAGAAGTTATATCGGATCAAGTTTTGTTACTTAAAATTTCAGAATAAATGTTCACAGTCCTGTTAATGCGTTACTTTAAAATTATTATTATAATTATGATTATTTTTTTGTTTTGTTTTGTTTTTATGACGATTTTTCTTTTACATTATTGATGTTAGCATTGTTCTAGTTTCATTTCTCTGTTCATCCATATCCTTTTACTTAAGACCTTGCCGCTTCCTTTTAATTTTTTTTCCCGTTTCTTACTCTGTTGCCCTCTGTCCCCTCCCCTTCCACCCCCCCTCCCCCCAATTTCATCCTCCATGCCATTTTTCCCCGTCTAATATCACTTATAGTGAAAAGACATTAAATCAGGCAACGAACGAACACACACACACACACACACACACACACACACACACACACACACACACACACATACACACACACACACACACACACACACATACACACACACACACACACACACACACACACACACACCACACACACACACACACACTTACCTGGATTGTATGGGACACCCAAACGCATGACACAAACACACAGTCTTAAGTGAACATAGGCAGACAGGTACAGACTGTCATTCCAGCCAACACAACAACTAGCTAGAAAGGGAACGCGCAAGCAACGCTCGCTCGCACACACACACACAAGTACACACAAACATGCACAGAGGCTCACAACAGTATACACACCCATACCACAGACCCACATCACACACACACACCACACACACACACACACACACACACACACACACACACACACACACACACACACACACACACACACTAACACACACACACTAACACACACACACACACACACTAACACTAACACACACTAACACTAACACTAACACACACACACACACACACACACACACACACACACACACACACACACACTCACACACACTCTCACACACACACACTAACACTAATACACAATAGCCAATACATTACCCCTGTGGTCCTACGTATATAACACAATAGTCAATACACTGTCCCTAAGGTCTTACGTATATAGCACAATAGTCAATACGTTGTCCCTAAGGTCTTACGTATATAGCACAATAGTCAATACATTGTCCCTAAGGTCCTACGTATATAACACAATAGCCAATACATTGTCCCTAAGGTCTTACGTATATAACACAATAGTCAATACATTGTCCCTAAGGTCTTACGTATATAGCACAATAGTCAATACATTGTCCCTAAAGTCCTACGTATATAACACAATAGTCAATACATTGTCCCTAAGGTCTTACGTATATAGCACAATAGTCAATACATTGTCCCTAAGGTCCTACGTATATAACACAATAGTCAATGGGATATTTCAATGCTAAAGTGGGACAGGATAGGGTGTTGGATATAGTTGGACCTCATGGCCTTGGTACACAAAACGAAAGAGGGGGGAAGCTTGTAGAATGGGCACAGATGAAATGAGTTCATGGTAGGAAACACCTGGTTTCAGCAGCCTAACAGAAGAAAATGGACTTGGATGAGTCCAGGAGATAATGCCAAAAATCAAATTGACTACATCCTGATCAACAAAAGATTTAGAAATTCTTTACTGTCAGCAAAAACACTACCAGGCGCAGACTGCAACAGTGACCAGAATCCGGTAGTGGGAAGGTTTAGGCTGAAATTGAGGAAAAGGAAACAGACCAAAAGCAACATCAAACTAAACCTTGGACTCTTGAAGACAGATGAAATGATACGTCAAAAAATTAATGTACATGTTCAAAACAAATTCAGTGCTCTGGAAGACGTTGGTGACAGTGAGGAACAATGGACAAAGTTGAGAAGTTCTATAAAGGAAGCTTGTGAGGAAATCCCTAAGGCAAATAGAAAAGCAAAAAAGAGCTGGATGACTAATGACATTTTGGGCCTGATGGAGAAAAGGAGGAAGGCAAAGAGAAATGAGGAAATATACAGGAAGATAAACAAAGAAATCAGGTATAGGTGCAATGAAGCTAAGGAAGCTTGGCTGAACACAAAATGCAAAGAGATAGAAGAACGACACAAAATGGATCCTCAGGGTATGTACAGACGAATTGAAGAAATTGTTCACAGGAAAAATACATGCACATCAACTGGTTGCTTAAAATCAAAAGATGGCACGCTTATCATGGAAAAAGACAAGGCATTAGACAGATGGGGAGAGTACATTAAAGATCTTTTTGAGGATGACAGAAACGAAGAACACATTATAAAAAATAACTTTGAAGGACCACCCATAATGAAAGATGAAGTCAGAGCAGCACTGAAAAAGATGAAACCAGGAAAAGCCCCATGGACCAGACAACATTACTACAAAGATGATTCAAGCCCTGGAGGAATTTGGCATAGAAAAAATAACAGTCCTCGTAAATGAAATTTATGACTCAGGAAAAATCCCCAAAGATATGTCAAAATCAATTTTCATTGCACTTCCAAAGAAGACAGGGGCTATAGAATGCGAACTCCATCGCACAACCAGTTTGATGAGTCATGTAACAAAAATCCTGTTAAGAATAATCATGATGAGGACAAGGAATAGAATCAAAAGAGAAATAGCAGAAGAACAGTGTGAATTTGTGGAGGGGAAAGGAACTATTAATGCCATATACATCCTAAGAACTATCATAGAGAGGTCAGTTGAGATGAATAAGGATTTCTATTTATCCTTTGTTGACTATACCAAGGCTTTCGATCGGGTACGACATGAAGAATTGATCAACCAACTGGAGAGACTCAATGACGATGGAAAAGATCTACGAATAGCCAGGAATATGTACTGGGAACAAACAGCTGCAATGAGAATAGAAAACAATATAAGCTCTTTTCAAAACATCAAAAGAGTCAGACAGGGTTGTGTTTTGTCACCAGATCTGTTTTCACTATATAGCGAAAACATCACGAGAAACCTAGAAGAAGACCCTGGATTAAAGGTTGGAGGGAAAATGATAAACAACATTCGGTACGCAGATGAGACTGTGCTAATTGCAGAAAATGAAAGGGACCTACAAAAGCTTGTGAATATACTAGAAACAGAAAGCAAAGGTAAGGGGTTGGAACTAAACAGCAGGAAGACTGAATTCATGGTGATCAGTAAAAAACATGAAATCCCCTCCTGCAAAATAACAACTATTTCCAAACCAAATTCCTGAATGCCTCTTCTTCAAAAGAACTCTTTACAACCATGAATCATCTCCTTGGCACACGAAAAGATTTACCTCTCCCAACAAAACATACAAATGAAGAACTCCCATCTGTATTCTCCAAGTATTTCACCACCAAAATACAAACTCTTCGTGACAGGCTTGACAGGACACACTGTCAACCATGCCCACCTGACCCTTCCTTCTCTGGCACACCTCTTACTACTTTTACCCCAGTCTCACAAGAAGAAATTTTCAACACACTCAGATCCATGTCGTTCAAAACCTGCGAACTGGATCCTCTTCCAGGTTCTCTCTACTCCGACTGTCTCCCTACTCTCCTCCCATTCATCACTGACATCATCAACACTTCTCTTCAAACTGGAACTGTCCCAGATTCTTTCAAGTCTGCTATTGTTCACCCTCTCCTCAAGAAACACAATTTAGACCCAAATGAACTGAAAAATTACCGGCATATCTCTAATCTCTCTTTCTTGTCAAAACTCCTTGAAAAAGTCGTCCTCAACCAGCTGAACTCTCACCTGTCTGCCAACAATCTATCTCCTCAATCCTTTCCAGTCAGCCTACCGCCAGTTCCATAGCTCTGAAACTGCCCTACTACACATTCTCAACAATCTCCTCCTTGCAACTGATACTGGCAAAGTCTCTCTCCTCACACTCCTTGATCTGTCTGCAGCTTTTGATACCATTCATCATGGTATTCTCCTTTCTAGACTTCATCATACTTTTGGCATCTCTGACATTGCTCTCTCCTGGTTCACTTCATATCTATCAAACAGAAAACAAACTGTTCTCATCAATGGCACTTACTCTCAACCTGAATACCTGACCTGTGGTGTTCCACAAGGATCTGTCCTTGGCCCTGTTCTTTTCACTCTTTACACCTCCCCCCTGTCCACCATCATCAACTCCCACTCTATAAAACACCACTTCTATGCTGATGACACCCAACTTCAAGACAGTGACTCACCTGATAATATACAGCGTCTGTTCACTCGCACCACTGAGTGTTACTCGGACATTAAGAACTGGATGACACACAATAGACTTCAGTTTAATGACGACAAGACAGAAGCTATCCTCATTGGCACCCGTCAGAAACTTTCTCAGCTGCCTCCTCTTTCTCTCCCATTATGTAACACATCAGCCCCAATTTCTGATTCAGCTAAAAACCTTGGTGTCTGCATTGACTCTACCCTCTCCATGAACAACTTTGTTTCTCAAACTGCCAGATCTTGCTACTATCATCTCCATCGTATAAGCCTGATCAGGAAGTATCTCTCTGTGGAAACAACTGCAAAACTCGTTCTCTCCTTCATAATGTCTCGCATTGACTATTGCAATTCACTCCTGTCCGGTTTTCCTGCCTCCACCATTCACATCCTACAGCGCATTCAAAACAATGCTGTACGCCTTGTACTCAAAAAGAAAAAAAGCTGACCACATATCTCCTCTCCTGGCACAACTTCACTGGCTCCCTGTATCAAAGCGCATACAGTACAAACTAGACACCATGTGCTACAAAAGCCTCAATAACGCAGCCCCCGATTACCTGTCAAGCCTACTTGAGATCTATGTTCCCTCACGTACCCTCCGCTCTGCCTCCAATCCTCTGACTTTTCGCTTTCCACGCTCTAAGCTCAATACCTATGGTCCACGAGCCTTCTCTGTTTCTGGTCCACTCTCCTGGAACAAACTTCCTCTCTCAGTCCGTCAGCAACCTACTTTTGTCTCCTTCAAGTCCGCTCTCAAAACTCACCTTTTCTCCTCTGCATAAAATCCTAACCTCACTCAACCCCCCCCCCCTCCTCTGCAGCCTGTCTCGGAGGGGAATTCCATTGCTTTTATTCTTGCTTTTATTGCTTTTATTCTTTCTCCCCATTTATAGCCATGCGTGTGTGTGTGTGTGTGTGTGTGTGTGTGTGTGTGTGTGTGTGCGTGCGTACGTGCGTGCGTGCGTGAGTGCGTGTGTGTCTGTTTCAGCGCTTAGATTTGATTTTATCAAGATTTTGCGCTATATAAATATTGTAATTAATTAATAATTAATTAACCTTGACACTGGTTATAAGTTCAAATACCTGGGAACGGTCATTTCATCAGACTGCAGATGGACATCGGAAATAGCTGCCAGAATCGGCCAACCCAAAACAGCATTCAAGAAGATGACAAGCATTCTTACCAACAAATGCCTATCAATTAACATCAGAAAGAGAGTCCTTGAATGTTATATAGAACCAATACTGTTGTACGGATGCGAGGCGTGGACAGTCAGCAAGCAAAGCCAGAGCAGGATTGAGGCAGCCGAGATGTGGTTTCTCAGAAGAATGTTGAGATTACCATGGACAGCAAGAAAACAAACGAGACAGTCTTGATGGAGGCAGACACAAGTCGATCACTGATAAGGAAGATTAGGAAAAGACAAGCAACATTTATAGGCCATTTTATGAGGAAGGGGGATTTGGAGCACCTGGTCACAACGGAAAAGCTGGAATGAAAGAGAGCACCGGGTAGACCCAGGGAGAGAATGCTGGACGGACTTGCAGGGTGGCTGAGGATGAAGGGGGTGGGGAGATGCTGGGGGCAGCGAGAGATAGAGATGGTTGGAAGTCCATGGTCGCCACTGCCATGTGGCAGGGCACTATGATGATGATGATGATGAGTCAATACATTGTCCCAAAGGTCCTACGTATATAACACAATAGTCAATACATTGTCCCTAAGGTCCTACATATATAACACAATAGTCAATACATTACCCCTAAGGTCCTACGTATATAACACAATAGCCAATACATTGTCCCTAAGGTCCTACGTATATAACACAATAGTCAATACATTGTCCCTAAGGTCCTACGTATATAACACAATAGTCAATACATTACCCCTAAGGTCCTACGTATATAACACAATAGCCAATACATTGTCCCTAAGGTCCTACGTATATAACACAATAGTCAATACATTGTCCCTAAGGTCCTACGTATATAACACAATAGTCAATACATTGTCCCTGTGGTCCTACGTATATAACACAATAGTCAATACATTGTCCCTAAGGTCATACGTATATAACACAATAGTCAATACATTGTCCCTGTGGTCTTACGTATGTAACACAATAGTCAATACATTGTCCCTGTGGTCTTACGTATGTAACACAATAGTCAATACATTGTCCCTGTGGTCTTACGTATATAACACAATAGTCAATACATTGTCCCTGTGGTCTTACGTATGTAACACAATAGTCAATACATTGTCCCTAAAGTGTTACGTATATAACACAATAGTCAATACATTGTCCCTAAGGTCTTACGTATATAACACAATAGTCAATACATTGTCCCTAAAGTCTTACGTATATAACACAATAGTCAATACATTGTCCCTAAAGTGTTACGTATATAACACAATAGTCAATACATTGTCCCTAAAGTCCTACGTATATAACACAATAGTCAATACATTGTCCCTAAAGTCCTACGTATATAACACAATAGTCAATACATTGTCCCTAAGGTCTTACGTACATAACACAATAGTCAATACATTACCCCTGTGGTCATACATGTATAACACAATAGTCAATACATTACCCCTATGGTCCTACGTATATAACACAATAGTCAATACATTGTCCCTAAATTCCTATGTATATAACACAATAGTCAATACATTGTCCCTAAGGTCTTACGTATATAACACAATAGTCAATACATTGTCCCTAAATTCCTATGTATATAACACAATAGTCAATACATTGTCCCTAAGGTCTTACGTATATAACACAATAGTCAATACATTGTCCCTAAATTCCTATGTATATAACACAATAGTCAATACATTGTCCCTAAATTCCTATGTATATAACACAATAGTCAATACATTGTCCCTAAGGTCTTACGTATATAACACAATAGTCAATACATTGTCCCTAAATTCCTATGTATATAACACAATAGTCAATACATTGTCCCTAAATTCCTATGTATATAACACAATAGTCAATACATTGTCCCTAAGGTCTTACGTATATAACACAATAGTCAATACATTGTCCCTAAGGTCTTACGTATATAACACAATAGTCAATACATTGTCCCTGTGGTCCTACGTATATAACACAATAGTCAATACATTGTCCCTGTGGTCCTACGTATATAACACAATAGTCAATACATTGTCCCTATGGTCCTACGTATATAACACAATAGTCAATACATTGTCCCTGTGGTCCTACGTATATAACACAATAGTCAATACATTGTCCCTGTGGTCCTACGTATATAATACAATGGACAATACATGAGGAAGTCAATGGGTTAAAAATTTTTTTGGATGGGAATATGGTGTGGAAGTCAAAGTGTTAAGAAACCACTTCCCCGTAAGGATACCGGGGACTCAGTATAAATAGTATCCCCACCTTAAAAAAATCCTGTGCTAGAAATTTCCTCTTTTCTGTCACTCTCTTTGTTTCTGCCTTGTTGCTTTGATTTCTGTCATTTTCTTCCTATCATTTTCTGCCTTAATGGTCCAATGACCTGTATGTGTTCGATAAGTCTTGTGTACTTTTCCTTGGGATAGATAATTGGGTACACGCATTAAGTGCGTTTTTGGCTCTAAGGAGGTGAGATATGCGGAAGCAATTTTAGGTAATTTATGCCTGTTTTTATATATGTTTTCATGTCCTTATGTATGCTTATATTTGTATTAAAGTGTGTTTTTTAAATCTCCCCTGTGTGATAAATTGGATGGAGTGGTCGTAGATTATGTGTGCGAATGCATTGATATGTGTACTTGATTTTCCAAGATACCAGGTAAATGAACCCGTCGCATGGACCTTGTTCTTGACAGTCGTTTGCTGATAAGGGACATGAACTGTTTATCTGTTGGGGTCAGTCCAGGCTTTCAAAGCATTTTTTTTTTTTCTGATATGACAGTTAACCCTACCACCGCTGTTGCTTCTTCCTCTTTGGTGGTGTCTTTATTTTTAACTAACCCTTTGACTCTTGCCCCTATCCACCAGTTGCAAAAACTTAACCTTTTGTCTCTCTCATCCTGTCCACCAGCTTCCTGAAGCTGGTGGATAGGGTGAGGGAGTCAAAGGGTTAAGGTTTTGCTTTGCTTGCGTGGTTAACAATACAGGATGCTGGTGGACAAGGTGAGGGAGTCAAAGGGTTAAGGTTTTGCTTTGCTTGCGTGGTTAACAATACAGGATGCTGGTGGACAGGGTGAGGGAGTCAAAGGTTTAAGGTGTTGGTTTGCTTGCATGTTTGACAATGCAGGATGCTGGTGGATGGGGTGAGGGAGTCAAAGGGTTAAAAAAAGAGGGAAGAGATAAAGAGAAGAAGGAGGAGGCTGTTGAAGGGTGTTGAAGGCTGTTGAAGGGTGTTGAAGGCTGTTGAAGGGTGTGGAAGGCTGTTGAAGGGAGTTGAAGGCTGTTGAAGGGTGTTGAAGGGTGTTGAAGGGTGCAGTAGTCAAGTGGGTAAGCTCTGGTTTTCCGATCAGAAGGTCCTGTGTTCAATTCACCTAGGCATCTCCACCTCAGGGGTAAGGTAAAAGATAAATTTTCCAATGTTTTAGTCAACATGTGAGCAGACATGCCTGTGCTGAAGTATACTTCTTGGGTAATAGATACATATCTTAATGTGTTATGTCAGTATGTGTGCAGATATGCCAGTACGGAACTATAATTCGTGTGCATAAGGTAAAAGATATATTTCTCGATGTCTTAGGTCAACGTGTATGCACACATTCCAGTGTTGAACTATACTTTGTGTGCATAAGGTAAAAGATGCATTTCTCCATGTTTAAGGTCAGTATGTGTGCAGACATGCCAGTGTTGAACTATACTTCTTGTGTATACGCCTATAGGATATCAAACATGCAAGCTAAGGACCCTGTAAATCATGTCGATGACTGTGGTATGGAAAGAGAAGAAAACACATTCACCGTGCAGTTTTACCAAAGAACCTGATTGTGCAACAACATACAGGAATGCGATCAGTTCAACTGACAGCAGGAGTTCTATGTGCTTCACTAAAAAAATAATAAAATAATAAAATAAAAAGTTTCATTACGTGCAATGCACAGTGAGACACAATTGCTATGTTTGTTTAAAGCTCAACCGACTGCGTGAAGCCATATCAGGGCTCAACCATTTCAAAACAGACGCATTACTTCAACGGGAGATAAAAGGAACAGAAAATTAAATACACATGTAAAAACGTTTCATGTATTTGCGGCGAACAATTCACATTGAATCACTGTTTGTTTTACTGCAGAAAGCTTCGTTCCTTTATACCAAAGATGTTTACAGAAGGAAACTATCTTGAAACGCATTTTAAAGAAGTTATATCGGATCAAGTTTTGTTACTTAAAATTTCAGAATCATTGGTTCACAGTCCTGTTAATGCGTTACTTTAAAATTATTATTATAATTATGATTATTTTTTTTGTTTTGTTTTTATGACGATTTTTCTTTTACATTATTGATGTTAGCATTGTTCTAGTTTCATTTCTCTGTTCATCCATATCCTTTTACTTAAGACCTTGCCGCTTCCTTTTAATTTTTTTTCCTGTTTCTTACTCTGTTTCCCTCTGTCCCCTCCCCTTCCACCCCCCTCCCCCCCAATTTCATCCTCCATGCCATTTTTCCCCGTCTAATATCACTTATAGTGAAAAGACGTTAAATCAGGCAACGAACGAACACACACACACACACACACATACACACACACATTTACCTGGATTGTATGGGACACCCAAACGCATGACACAAACACACAGTCTTAAGTGAACATAGGCAGACAGGTACAGACTGACATTCCAGCCAACACAACAACTAGCTAGAAAGGGAACGCGCAAGCAACGCTCGCTCGCACACACACACAAGTACACACAAACACGCACAGAGGCTCACAACAGTATACACACCCATACTACAGACCCACATCACACACACACACACACACACACACACACACACACACACACACATACACACACACACACACACACACACACTAACACACACACACACTAACACACACACACACACACTAACACTAACACACACTAACACTAACACTAACACTAACACTAACACTAACACACACACACACACACACACACACACACACACACACACACTCACACACACTCTCACACACACACACACTAACACTTATACACAATAGCCAATACATTACCCTGTAGTCCTACGTATATAACACAATAGTCAATACATTGTCCCTGTGGTCCTACGTATATAACACAATAGTCAATACATTGTCCCTGTGGTCCTACGTATATAACACAATAGTCAATACATTGTCCCTAAGGTCCTACGTATATAACACAATAGTCAATACATTGTCCCTAAAGTGTTACGTATATAACACAATAGTCAATACATTGTCCCTAAGGTCCTACGTATAATAACACAATAGTCAATACATTGTCCCTAAGGTTCTACGTATATAACACAATACTCAATACATTGCCCCTAAGGTCCTACGTATATAACACAATAGTTAATACATTGACCCTAGGGTCTTACGTATATAACACAATAGTCAATACATTGTCCCTAAAGTGTTACGTATATAACACAATAGTCAATGGGAGATTTCAATGCTAAAGTGGGACAGGATAGGGTGGAGGATATAGTTGGACCTCAAGGCCTTGGTACACAAAACGAAAGAGGGGGGAAGCTTGTAGAATGGGCACATATGAATGAGTTCATAGTAGGAAACACCTGGTTTGAGTAGCCAGCAGAAGAAAATGGACTTGGATGAGTCTAGGAGATAATACCAAAAATCAAGTTGACTACATCCTGGTCAACAAAAGATTTAGAAATTCTTTACTGTCAGCAAAAACACTACCAGGCACAGACTGGAACAGTGACCACAATCCTGTAGTGGGAAGATTTAGGCTGAAATTGAGGAAAAGGAAACAGACCAAAAGCAACATCAAACTAAACCTTGGACTCTTAAAGACAAATGAAATGATACGTCAAAAATTTAATGTACATGTTCAAAACAAATTCAGTGCTCTGGAAGACGTTGGTGACAGTGAGGAACAATGGACAAAGTTGAGAAGTTCTATAAATGAAGCTTGTGAGGAAATCCCTAAGGCAAATAGAAAAGCAAAAAAGAGCTGGATGACTAATGACATTTTGGGCCTGATGGAGAAAAGGAGGAAGGCAAAGAGAAATGAGGAAATATACAGGAAGATAAACAAAGAAATCAGGTATAGGTGCAATGAAACTAAGGAAGCTTGGCTGAACACAAAATGCAAAGAGATAGAAGAACGACACAAAATGGATCCTCAGGGTATGTACAGACGACTTGAAGAAATTGTTCACAGGAAAAATACATGCACATCGACTGGTTGCTTAAAATCAAAAGATGGCACGCTTATCATGGAAAAAGACAAAGTATTAGACAGATGGGGAGAGTACATTAAAGACCTATTTGAGGATGACAGAAACGAAGAACACATTATAAAAAAGAACTTTGAAGGACCACCCATAATGAAAGATGAAGTCAGAGCAGCACTGAAAAAGATGAAACCAGGAAAAGCCCCAGGACCAGACAACATTACTACAGAGATGATTGAAGCCCTGGAGGAATTTGGCATAGAAAAAATAACAGTCCTCGTAAATGAAAATTATGACACAGGAAAAATCCCCCAAGATATGTCAAAATCAATTTTCATTGCACTTCCAAAGAAGACAGGGGCTATAGAATGCGAACTCCATCGCACAATCAGTTTGATGAGTCATGAAACAAAAATCCTGTTAAGAATAATCATGATGAGGACAAAGAATAGAATCAAAAGAGAAAAAGCAGAAGAACAGTGTGGATTTGTGGAGGGGAAAGGAACTATTAATGCCATATACATCCTAAGAACTATCATAGTGAGGTCAGTTGAGATGAATAAGGATTTCTATTTATGCTTTGTTGACTATACCAAGGCTTTCGATTGGGTACATGAAGAATTGATCAACCAACTGAGAGACTCAATGTCGATGGAAAAGATCTACGAATAATCAGGAATATGTACTGGGAACAAACAGCTGCAATGAGAATAGAAAACAATATAAGCTCTTTTCAAAACAACAAAAAAGAGGAGTCAGACAGGGTTGTGTTTTGTCACCAGATCTGTTTTCACTATATAGCGAAAACATCATGAGAAACCTAAAAGAAGACCCTGGATTAAAGGTTGGAGGCAAAATGATAAACAACATTCGGTACGCAGATGACACCGTGCTAATTGCAGAAAATGAAAGGGACCTACAAAATCTTGTGAATATACTAGAAACAGAAAGCAAAGGTAAGGGGTTGGAACTAAACAGCAGGAAGACTGAAGTCATGGTGATCAGTAAAAAACATGAAATCCCCTCCTGCAAAATAACAGCAAATGGCACAACCTTGACACAGGTTAATAGGTTATACCTGGGAACGGTCATTTCATCAGACGGCAGATGCACATCGGAAATAGCTGGCAGAATCGGCCAAGCCAAAACAACATTCAAGAAGATGACAAGCATTCTTACCAACAAATGCCTATCAAAGAGAGTCCTTGAATGTTATATAGAACCAATACTGTTGTACGGATGCGAGGCGTGGACAGTCAGCAAGCAAAACCAGAGCAGGATTGAGGCAGCCGAGATGTGTTTTCTCAGAAGAATGTTGAGAGTACCATGGACAGCAAAGAAAACAAACGAGACAGTCTTGATGGAGGCAGACACAAGTCGATCACTGATAAGGAAGATTAGGAAAAGACAAGCAACATTTATAGGCCATTTTATGAGGAAGGGGGATTTGGAGCACCTGGTCACAACGGGAAAGTTGGAGGGAAAGAGCACCGGGTAGACCCAGGGAGAGAATGCTGGATGGACTTGCAGGGTGGCTGAGGATGAAGAGGGTGGGGAAGATACTGGGGGCAGTGAGAGATAGAGATGGTTGGAAGTCCATGCGGCAGGGCACCTGATGATGATGATGATGATGAGTCAATACATTGTCTCTAAGGTACTACGTATATAACACAATAGTCAATACATTGCCCCTAAGGTCCTATGTATATAACACAATAGTCAATACATTGTCCCTAAAGTCTTACATATATAACACAATAGTCAATACATTGTCCCTAAGGTCCTACGTTTATAACACAATAGTCAATACATTGTCTCTAAAGTCTTACGTATATAATACAATAGTCAATATATTGTCCCAAAAATCTTACGTATATAACACAATAGTCAATACATTGTCCCTAAAGTCTTACGTATATAAAACAATAGTCAATACATTGTCCCTATAGTCTTACGTATATAATACAATAGTCAATACATTGTCCCTAGGGTCTTACGTATATATAACACAATAGTCAATACATTGTCCCTAGGGTCTTACGTATATATAACACAATAGTCAATACATTGTCCCTAAGGTCCTACGTATATAATACAATAGTCAATACATTGTCCCTAAGGTCCTACGTATATAATACAATAGTCAATACATTGTCCCTAAAGTCTTACGTATATAACACAATAGTCAATAAATTGTCCCTAAGGCCCTACGTATATAACACAATAGTCAATACATTGTCCCTAAAGTCCTATGTATATTACACAATAGTAAATACATTGTCCCTAAGGTCCTACGTATATAACACAATAGTCAATACATTGTCCCTAAGGTCCTACGTATATAACACAATAGTCAATACATTGTCCCTAAGGTCTTACGTATATAACACAATAGTCAATACATTGTCCCTAAGGTCCTACGTATATAACACAATAGTCAATACATTGTCCCTAAGGTCATACGTATATAACACAATAGTCAATACATTGTCCCTAAGGTCCTACGTATATAACACAATAGTCAATACATTGTCCCTAAGGTCCTACGTATATAACACAATAGTCAATACATTGTCCCTAAGGTCCTATGTATATAACACAATAGTCAATACATTGTCCCTAAAGTGTTACGTATGTAACAGAGTGCCTTGCTCTGTTACGATCTTTCCCCATTTACCTACAACGCTCAAAGGCAACACCGTGTAGTGTGCTTGCCTAGATCAAAAACGCCTTGCATTCTCTTGGCCTAATTATACTGGTATTTCACAGCCTCTGCCTATC
The DNA here is from genome assembly GCA_030674185.1 of Monoplex corrugatus. Lineage (NCBI taxonomy): Eukaryota > Metazoa > Mollusca > Gastropoda > Littorinimorpha > Ranellidae > Monoplex > Monoplex corrugatus. Next base: position 44,020,761 of record JAPXFY010000032.1, on the reverse strand, counting down.
CATAGCTATGCATTAATCATTCCAAGGATCTAGCCAGTACATGACGATTGTAGATAACACACTGCTAAACAATTAGCAGATCTACAATGTGTACATGTACTCGAAAGCGGGCCTACGACAAGATTTTGTCGTCATCTCCAGTCAGTATTACGTGGTAGTTTTACAGAACGTAGAGGGGAGGCCGTCACTAATTTATGCTGCCTTTACTGTAGCATTATAGAACAATCGCCGTGTAACTGCCGGCGGGAACACTCAGACAATGACCGCAGGGCGCGTCTGTCTCAACCGCCTTAGGTATTTGTGGCTTGATAGCGAGCACATACAAACTCGCGAAACTGCCGGACAATGACCAGCGTTTCACTTGTGTGTACTGACGCGCTGCGTTAAAACTACACACTAAGTGTTGACTTATTAATTAGGTGAGAACAACCAATCAGACCTTGGCATCTGGTTGATTGATTAATTTGGTGAGAACAACCAATCAGACCTTGCCATCTGAAAGGTTTGAGATTTGAAAATATGACCATCATGCTCTGTTCCCAGAGTACAAATTAACAAGGCGCATCATAGCGTGTGCTTTTCCACCGCCACTCTCAGTATTACCAGAGGTGCCCTTTCCTGCCACCACTCTTGATCTCACAGCAGGTGATCATCTTCACGGCGTTACTGTAGTAAGTTCTGGATTTTTATCACTTTATTATTCATTGTCATTTGCAGTAAGCTTAGGGACTTTAATGTCTCTTATTTCTTTAGATTCTAGCTCGAGTCTATTGAGTACCGCGTTAGATTTGCAGAATTCACACAGCGAGAAAGTACGTTTTGATCTAAACGATGTGCTATCTCACAAGATCTGTAGCACTTAGCGTGGCGGCCACCATTGTAAAGATGGGACTGAGGTTTAAATGTAATAACCACTATAGATTTAGCCCCTATTTTCATGTGGCTATTGTAGGACTATGGACAACCATATTCTGCCAAAAGCCAAGATACAAGGCATTGTTGTGCAGAGGAAGAGTATTTTATACTTGACAAGGTTGTATTTTTACATACTGACATGATGACTGATGAAACACGTGCTCAGCTAATTGATCTGTTTAGTGTATCCCTTAGCTGATCAGCACCACTGATTTGATGACATGGTTTAATAGTAATATGCTATACTATTTTGTTATCATTGTCTCTAGCACTTGATCTAGAATTATACTTAATCACATAGAGATAATGGGTAATAGATTACTCAAGTGTGTTGTTCTCTCAACACTGCTGACTGCTGTTTGATTAGGTGCTGTTTGTGATGACATAGTTCTCATTGTCAAATAGGCCTACTATGTCATCACCACTGAATATTAACTGTCTGAAAGCTACCAAGATGCAATGCATTATTGTGCACTATTTTATACTTGATAATGTTGTATGTGTGTACATAATGGTAGTTGATGAAACATGTGCTCAGCGAATTGATCCAATTGTTGTATCCCTTGTCTGCTCAGCACCACTGCAAATCATTATAGAATGTTGCTTTGATGACATAGCTTAATTAGTAATATGCTATGCTATTTTGTCATCACTATCTCTAGCACTAGATATAGAATTACACATAACTACATGGAGCAAATATTTAATGGATGACTCAAGTGTGTTGACTGCTATTCGATAAGGTAGACCCAATGTTTGTGACGACAGTTCACATAGTCAAATACTATGTCTGTCGTCACTACTGAATATTAACTGTCCAATAGCTGCCCACTCAGATGTTATGTTACAACTAACTCAGCCCATGGTGGCCGAACAGCTTAATATGACTGTGCATTATTTTGCCAATACATTATTGAAAGTCTACTCTATGCTAAGGCTATCGAACAAGCAGTATGGTAGTTTACCCTCAACTTATCAAAGGGTTACTCAATGTTTTGTCACCAATTATTTTGTTCCATGTTTATAAGTGCTAGTGCTTTAGAATGTAAATATCGACACCACATATTTTGGTATAATGTAGCAGTTCTTTACACAACATTTTGTTATCAATTATTTGTTGCATGTTTACAAATGCTAGTGCTTTTGTTTGTAAATGTAGACATCTTCTGTTAGAATGTAGTAGTTCACTCTTGTACATTGACATTGTTATTTCACAAAATGTGTACTTTGTCATTGTATTTATGAAACCTATTTTGTGTCTTACAGGCACTGTCTTCTTTGGCATCTTGCTTCCTGTCTTCTTCTTCGTATTCTTTTGTCTCCTTCCATATCCCAGTACGGTCCTTTTCCCTTATTGTCATTTTCCCATTTTCCCTGTTTTCCTTCCCTACCTATCCTCATCAAGAGATAATAAAGAGTCAAGTAACACAACGAGGACTTGTGTTTTGATTGAGAGACTTCCCTTTCTGCTCTGGATTAAAGGACCACCACAGCAATCATCACCAAACCCCTTAACCCACTCACCTATCACACCTGGCGCTGCGAATTCATCAATATTATAACCATCATCACCTTACCCCCCCCCCCCTTACCACCGTCACATCTACACAGTCCAGTCACTGGCAGGTGGCCCTCACCAGGCCATTTCCAGAATCCACCTCCTGCCAGGACCTGGGTCCATGCCAGACATGAAGCCACCACCAGACCCGGAGTCATCTGACTCCGAAGATGAGCAGTGGCTAGTGTGCCCACAGCCACGGCACAGAACAACGCAGCCCACGGTGACAACAACACCTGAGCCTGCTGTACCAGAGCAGATGACAACTCCAATCCCTCTAAGATGGTCAACAAGACTGTTGAATAGGACACTGTGAGAAGTCCTACATACAAAGGGACAATGTGAAAATATTGTTTGTCTCTTTCAGGTTCTACAGACCATAACATGAACAGATAATGTAGCCTACAACCAAAATTAACATTTTTGTAGGCCTATGTGTTTAAATTGATAATCTGCCAAAGCTATGAACATTATATTTAGGTATTATTCTTTTCACTTAGCATGTAATAAGCATGCCATTGAAAACCTGGATTGTCACATTAATGTGATGCTTTTGATATTTACATGTAGTTTTATACATTTGTCATTTTGTTTCCTGCAATGAATGTTTTGATGCATAGGTATGGCAAAGAGGCTTTAGTGAACTTATCAAATGCTACTTTCTTTAACTTATTATGTTAAGGCATTTGCCATTTCAGTGTTCCGTACTGTCAAGTACGATGACCAATTCAGAGTCCTAACTTGACCAAACAGTGTAACTGTCCTTTCGGAACTTAAATCACAACTCTCCAGTTTGCCCATGCATGCCCTAGCTAATATGCAAGTGGATTCCATACTCCACCATATTCATAGCATTTCTCAATTTTATGAATTCTTGAGGTGGCCCTGAAATTTCAGCCCTCAAGAATTTACCCAATGTTCGCGCACCATCGCGGACGATGGTTTTCAAATTGGTGGGGGGAGGTGTAACAGAGTGCCTTGCTCTGTTACGATCTTTCCCCATTTACCTACAACGCTCAAAGGCAACACCATGTAGTGTGCTTGCCTAGATCAAAAACGCCTTGCATTCTCTTGGCCTAATTATACTGGTATTTCACAGCCTCTGCCTATCCATAGCTATGCATTAATCATTCCAAGGATCTAGCCAGTACATGACGATTGTAGATAACACACTGCTAAACAATTAGCAGATCTACAATGTGTACATATACTCGAAAGCGGGCCTACGACAAGATTTTGTCGTCATCTCCAGTCAGTATTACGTGGTAGTTTTACAGAACGTAGAAGGGGGGCCGTCACTAATCTATGCTGCCTTTACTGTAGCATTATAGAACAATCGCCGTGTAATTGCCGGCGGGAACACTCAGACAATGACCGCAGGGCGCGTCTGTCTCAACCGCCTTAGGTATTTGTGACTCGATAGCGAGCACATGCCCACTCGCGAAACTGCCGGACAATGACCAGCGTTTCACTTGTGTGTACTGACGCGCTGCGTTAAAACTACACACTAAGTGTTGACTTATTAATTAGGTGAGAACAACCAATCAGACCTTGGCATCTGGTTGATTGATTAATTTGGTGAGAACAACCAATCAGACCTTGCCATCTGAAAGGTTTGAGATTTGAAAATATGACCATCATGCTCTGTTCCCAGAGTACAAATTAACAAGGCGCATCATAGCGTGTGCTTTTCCACCGCCACTCTCAGTATTACCAGAGGTGCCCTTTCCTGCCACCACTCTTGATCTCACAGCAGGTGATCATCTTCACGGCGTTACTGTAGCACTGTCTTCTTTGACTCCTTCTTACCTGTCTCCTTCCTCGTCTTCTTTTCTCAATAATAAAGAGTCAAGTGGCGAAACGAGGACTTGTCTTTTGATTGAGAGACTTCCCTTTCTGCTCTGGATTCAAAGGACCACCACAGCAATCATCACCAAACCCCTTAACCCACTCATCCATCTCACCTGGCGCTGCATATCATCAATATTATAACCATCATCACCTTACCCCCCCCCCCCTTAACCACGAGTCCATCACACGTATATAACACAATAGTCAATACATTGTCCCTAAGGTCTTACGTATATAACACAATAGTCAATACATTGTCCCTGTGGTCCTACGTATATAACACAATAGTCAATACATTGCCCCTGTGGTCCTACGTATATAACACAATAGTCAATACATTGTCCCTGTGGTCCTACGTATATAACACAATAGTCAATACATTGTCCCTGTGGTCCTACGTATATAACACAATAGTCAATACATTGTCCCTGTGGTCCTACGTATATAACACAATAGTCAATACATTGCCCCTGTGGTCCTACGTATATAACACAATAGTCAATACATTGTCCCTGTGGTCCTACGTATATAACACAATAGTCAATACATTGTCCCTAAGGTCCTACGTATATAACACAATAGTCAGTACATTGCCCCTAGGGTCTTACGTAAATAACACCATGGCCAATACATTGCTCCTAAGGTCCTACGTATCATCATCATCATGTGCCCTGCCACATGGCGTTGGCGATCATGGCCCTCCATATAAATCTATCCCTGTCGCTGCAAACACATCTCCCACCTTCTCTGCCCTCGGCAACCCTGCTAGTCCGTCCATTATTTTCTCCCGGGGTCCACTCGGTGCCCTCCTTCCCTCCATCCTTCCTGTTGTGACCAGGTGCCCCAACTCCCCCTCCTCACAATAAGTCCTATAAATGTTGCTTGTCTTTTCCCAATCCTCTTTATCAACGACTCCGCTGTGTCTGCCTCCATCAAGATTGTCTCGCTTGTTTTCTTTGCTGTCCATGGAAGAACTCTCAATATTCTTCCTTGAAACCACATTTTAGTTACCTCTATTTTGCCCCGACCTCGCGTGTTGACTGTCCACACCTCAACCGTACAACGGCATTGGTTCTATATAACACTCAAGAACTCGCTTTCCGATGTTAATTGATAAGTATTTGTCGTTAAGAAGGCTTATCATCTTCTTGAATGCTGTTTTGGCGTTGCCGATTCTGTTGGCCCTTTCGGATGTGCATCTATCACCTGGTGAGATCATCGTTCCCAGACATCTAAAATTATCAACCTGTCTCAAAGATGTTCTACGTATATAACACAATATCTGACGAACACGAAGACACTAGCGTAACCAACTGATACAAACACGACACACGACATACGACACACGACACACGACACACGACACACGACACACGACACACGACACACGACACACGACACACGACACATACATGTATACCACGTTACCAACACATTACACGCCGCACTAACCGCCAGTAAGAACACATAATGAATAAAATGTCTGGGTACCTCATAGAAACGACAAAGAAGATGGCATCATCATCATCATCATCATCATGTGTCCTGCCGCGTGGCGTTGGCGATCATGGTCCTCCACACGAATCTGTCCCTTGTCGTCGCAAGTACATCTTCCACCCTCTCTGTCCTCAGCCACCCTGCAAGTCCGTCCAATATTTTCTCCCTGGGTCTACCTGGTGTTCTCTTTCCCCTCCAGCTTTCCTGTTGTGACCAGGTGCTCTAATTCCCTTTCCTCATAAAATGGCCTATAAAATGTTGCTTGTCTTTTCCTAATCTTCCTTATCAATGATCTTTTTGTGTCTGCAAGGGACTGGAAATCCAGAGCAACAGACAGACTGGCACGCCACTTTAATTATCCTTCAGAGGTTGGCATCCAGAGATGACGACACAGGTGGCAAGGCAAGACGGATGGGCGTTCACCTCGATCGGTATTGACGTCCCAAGGATAATATCGAAACGACGACTTCTTCCTCTCTTCAACACCCTAGGACACCAAGCCCAACTATGATGCTACCCCCGTGGGGATACCAGGGGCTCTTTCAGTATAAATAGCATCCCCTCCTTCTGGAAATTCTGTGCTAGAAATGTCCTCTTTTCTGTCATTCTCTTTGTTTCTGTCTTGCTCCTTTGCTTTCTGTCATTTCTTCAATCATTCTGCCTTCCTGGTCCATTCGCCTGTATGTGTTCGATAAAGTCTTATGTACTTTTTCTTCTGATTGATAATTGGGTGCATGTATAGTTTTGGCTCTAGGAAGGTGAGATGTGCGAAATCAACAGTAGGTAATTTATACCCGTTTATATAATATATGTTTTGGTGTCCTAAAATATGCTTAAATTTGTATTCAGGTGTGTTTTTTAAATCCCCTGTGTGATAAATTGGACGGAGTGGTCAACGCCAGGGGCATGTCCTTAGATTATGTCCGCGATGCATTGATATGTCTACTTGATTTTCTTTTTTCTATTTCTTTCTTTTTTTTCGTGATGAAGTTTTGTATGTTTTGAAGCGGTTGTAGCCCTGATATGGCTCTACACAGTCGGTTGGGCTTTTTAAACAACAATGACAATAACAATAACTATGACGCTGGTCTTCTTGTCTGACCGACTGTCTTAACCCTTTACCTTCCTCAGCCTGTCTATTAGCATTGTGCTTTGTCAACCTTGATAGCAAAGCAAAAAATAAATTAACCCCTTGACTCTCTCATCCTGTCCACCAGCTTCGTGCAGGAAGCTAGTGGATAGGGTGAGGAAGTCAATGGGTTGAATTTTTCCTTGGTGGGGATAAGGTGTGGGAGTCAAAGGGTTAACGACCCCCCCCCCCCCCCCATGGGGATCCCGGGGACTCTGTCAGTATAAATAGTGTCCCCACCTTCTGGAAATTCTGTGCTAGAAATTTCCTCTTTTCTGTCACTCTCTTTGTTTCTGCCTTGTTGCTTTGCTTTCTGTCATTTCTTCCTGTCATTTTCTGCCTTAATGGTCCATTCACCTGTATGTGTTTTACAAAGTCCAGTGTACTTTTTGGGGGATTGATAATTGGGTACATGTATTAGGTGCGTTTTTGGCTCTGGGGAGGTGAGATATGCTGAAGCAATTCTGGGTAATTTATGCCTGTTTTTATATATGTTTTGGTGTCCTTATGTATGCTTATATTTGTATTCAGGTGTGTTTTTTAAATCTCCTCTGTGCGATAAATTGGATGGAGTGGTCGACGCCGGGGGCATGTCCGTAGATTATGTGTGCGAATGCATTGATATGTGTACTTGATTTTCTTTTTTTCTTTTCCTGTTGAAGTTTTGTATGTTTTGAAGCGGTTATAGCCCTGATGCGGCTCTACGCAGTCGGCTGGGCTTTAAACAACAATAGCAATAACGAACCACTTGCTGCTCATCCGCACGCAGTAGCCCAAATGTCACCTTTGGCTGGTACAAGGACATCCCATTTCGGTATATCCCACCAGTTTTCATCTAGAGTTTACGACACACTCAACACGAATACGCGAGTCAAACATTTTACTCTCGGAACCCACGAAACATGAAGAAGCAAACTTGCTAGAACTTCGATGAGGGTTTCACACACACACACACACACACACAGATATGCACAAACGCACAAAAGTACAAGCACACAAACATTCA